>PUQB01000065.1:525744-687270 GCA_003024785.1 Selaginella tamariscina
TAATATATAATTTCTATTTACTTAATTATTAAAGAATTTTTTAAGTATATATTTATATAATACATATGCAATAAATATGCACTTACTCAATATTTTTAATTAAAAAAATATATTAAAACTTCAATTCTTTAGTGCTCATATTGCTATTTTCTTACGTTGAAACATTGAATATAATTTACTAGTGTGTTTCTTTTATATATATATATATATTATAGACAATGTATACATATACATATATATTATGTAGACAAAAAGAGAGATATTTTTTAGCTGTTACATACTCTAATATAATATATTATATGTATATAATACATACATATATAATTATATGCTCATGTATACACAAATATATATATGTTTATTTATATATAAGTATTATTTATTGTCACTCTGTTTATATATATAGATATGTAAATTTCGATGCATGTACACACACACATATATATATATAATTAAAATTTAAATATAGCATTGTGCATATTTTTATTAATTCCTTACAAAACTTATGTCATTTTTAATTTAAATAAAAACAACATTACACATACACATTTGTATGTGTGTTATAAATAATAAATTTAAGGCATGCATATTATTCACATTAATGTCTTTGTTGATGTTCTTCTTACAAAATAAATATAAGTATATCAAATGTGTTTATATTTATATATATATAATATCATTTTTCATCAATTTATTTTTAAAGTTATAAACAAGATAACTTAATTAATTAATTTTAAGACACATCTTGTTAATTTATATTCAATAACCATATAACCAAACAAAATTGCTTACTACCATGGAAGAAACTACACAGGTGGTATGTAAATTATTAATAATAAATAATTCACATATGGAAAAAACAAATTCATAGTAAAATAAATTTTTTTGTTTTTAGTTATATTGGTTGAGGCAATTAACAACCTGATATTGAAAAGTGGACCTTATTATTTATTAATTTAAATTTGAATTATATGCCTAATTAAATGACATGTCATATTTTAAATGTGACATGTAAAAAAACGATAATGTTACCAGTTAAAAAAATTGGTGAAAACTGAATCACCATCGTATTTTAGTTGTAGAATCAAAATATATAAATATTTATTTTTAATTTTTATAAAAAAGATAATCACATGAAACAAAGATATAGAAAGTGATAACCAAATAATATTTATGTTTCCTAAATCCAGACAATAAAAAGTATATAACACCTAAACAACTTACCAAATACGTCTAAACTAATAAAGACTAAAATTATAAACAAATTTGTCAACCCATCAGATGAAAAGGTTTCTTTTTTATTTAAAAATAAATAAATTTGTCATATAAAGAGAAAACAAAAACTACAACTTTTTAAAAGAAAATATAGAATTATATGAAATGTTTGCATGTAATACAAATATATATTTTCATGTGAATGTCTGTAGCAATATATTAATCAAATATTAGTGTGTATTCTTCATGCGAGTTCGATCTCCTGTGAAGTAGCTGCACCCACGGTTGTCTTGCGTTTATCACCCATCTGTATTAAATCTATGACAATCTCTCTCTCTCTCTATATATATATATATGTGTGTGTGTGTGTGTGTGTGTGTGATTTATTTGTACACACACACACACAGATAGCATGTCACTTTAGTGTAGTTAAAAACATTGAAGTAAATAACATCAAAACATGCACAGTTTGTGAACAAACAACAATTTGTAAATACTCTCTCTCACTCTCTCTCTCTCTCTCACACACACATACCTGGCTCATAAGTGCATACAATGGCAATGTTCTAGGAGGATTAGCAAAAACCAGGCTTCGTACAATGGGCTTTTCGCATATTCCTGAATATCCAGGAATATTCTGTCAAATAAACGGGAATATTCTAGAATATTCTGCCAAGTAGATTATCTTTAACTTTCAATATAAAATGCTGACCAACAAGTGAAAAACGCTAATTATTTGCCGACTGACTTTACTATACCGACTTAAAAGGTCGCAGGTTCGACATTGCGCTTGCAACAACCAATAACCGATGCACTTCTGCTGGAGTAAGGGTCCGCCTCTGTAAGAAGTAAGTAATCGTTGGGTCCAATCCAAGAACATGAGTGTACACAAAATACATGTGTTGGCAGGGGCTCCAGTTCTTGGCTTTCTGAAAAGTTGCACAAGTGCATGACGGAACAGCAGAAATTGTTACCTTAGCAGATTGCATGCCTGCAGAGACAATGAAGGCCTCAGTCTTCCCTCTTTGAACCACCTCCACGTTGTTGATCCGACCTTGAAGAATCTTTGCCTGGTTGTAATGTTTCTCATGTTCCTTGGACATTCTTGTTGGTGTTCGCACACTCCGTCCATGGTATGTTGGTACTCTATGTGCTCCCTCTCCTCTTGGTGGTGATGGTGTTCGATCCATTCGGCTACTACTGTCGTCTACCATTTCTTCAAATCCCTCCAACTTGAATCCTGCTTTCAGAAGAGCTTCAACCTCATTTGCATTCAAGTTTGTTCCTTTTTGAACTGGCCAAACCTCTGGAACTTCTGGAATACTCTCAGGAGGAATCCCTGCATATGGTCGTCTGAAGCAACAAGAATCGCGTGGGCAGAACCATAACATCTGATGAGTGAACTCAATGTTCCCAAATGCATTTGTATATTGCCGTCTACCGTGAAATCCTGGTGCCGGTACACGATGTGGATATCCTATGGGTCTGCCACACTTGCTGTTACCGTCCTGAGTGAGACCTAGACATTTCACCTGACTTGCCTCCCCAATGCGTCTGATGGCCCACTGAGTCATCAACGTCTCTCTTTCAGTGACATTGACATCTTGAAACTTGAGTTTTTTCCTGCGTGCATTTGGGATGACTTGTTCTGCATATTGTGTGTCATGTCTATGTGTACGAAGTGCATCAATCCCATGGTCCCCAGTTGACGGTTGACGAACGGTTCGAACACGAACATTTGTTGTAGAGGCAAACTCTGGACTTGCAAGATGCTCTTCATCACTAACAAGATTTGCAAAAGTTGTTGGAGACACTGATTTTCCCGCTGAAAGTTTCTGCTGTGCACGTTTCAGAAGAGTTTCCATGGAAGGACCTGTGCCTGAATATCTCCCTTCAAATGATGCCTTGACCTTTGCACTTTGGAAAACAGCATCTGTTAAATCTAACATTGTTGCCTCCAACAAAGGAACACGCTTCGTCAGCCTTGCTCTTCGTGCTCTTGCATGAACAACTTCGGAGTTGTTAGTGGTAGGCACATTCGCAACACCATCTTCTGTCAAGTCAATTATCTCTGTCATGGAAATATGATCTTCATGTCTTGCCCACCATGACAGCCATGTTTGCAAAGCGCTAACGTTACTGGACCTGCCTTCCCAAAATGACTCCAACATTACTCGTCGTTCCAACTTATCTTGGTTGGTTAGTGCTGCAGGCCATGAGCGTGCAAGGTTCATGTGCTCCTCCCTGTGTTCCTCAAGTATCCACTTCTTTGTAACTTGACGCACTGACTGCATGTAATGGAACAAACAACTCCTTTCTCTTCCTCATCTTTGACCCATTGTTGAAAACTTGACGCAATGCTAACCAAATTGCACCTGACTCATCTGACATGAACCCCGCAAAGTTCACATTATGAAGTCCTTGCTTGCTGCACACTTGAAGCATAGTGTTCAAAAATTTGATCACCGCCACACTATCCTCCCTGATCATGTCACCATAAGCAAGTGTCACCATCGACCTTAAACTACAAAACATAAGTGCATTATATTAGTAAGTATTTTAAAACATAGATATGTTAATACTTACAATGGATCATAGAGATGTATTCCCAGTGTACACCAATCATCAATACGATATGTGTGGTCTAGCACCACCCACTGCTGTTCGAGATCACCTCCAGATTGACACCTTCTAATGTAGTCTATTCCGGATCCTGGGCCGGCAACCGTCATTTTGAAGATTAAAGGCTGCTCTTCAGCTCCGTTGAGGTCCATTCCGGGTATGTGGATAACATGTATGAATGGGATTGATAGCTTCTTCTTTAACTGCAGAAGTCCTTCGTAACCTTCTTTGAAACGAGTGTCTCTTGTTCTAGCCTGAGATATCCATTCTCTTGTTCTACATGGAAAGGTTAAGCATCTCCAAAAGGAAATAATAATTTTTTTGCTTACCGGCGGTGATTTGTGAGTGGTAGTAGATCTGACAGAACCTTGTCGTATGATACATCTCCAGAATCTGTTACCAGTTTTTCCAAAATTATATTGCGTGCTGCTTGAAACTCTATGACACGTTGATTAGTTCTTGGGGTTGCAGCGACTGCTTTGTTGATTGTCTCCTTAGCTCTGTCTTTAGAGACCATGGATTCGGGTGGTCTACGTGGGTGTTGATGTTCTCCAAGATGGATGAAAAGCCTCGTGCATGTGATATCATCTGGAATTATGTAATATGCAACAACGGAGCATGTCTGCACTAGAAGGGGCTCATTGTTGCAATGCACACACTTCATTCCAAGCACTCTACCATCTGAAGATAACTGGACTTTATCAATGGTGCCCTTAAATTGGCAGTCATTTGCTTTCTTACTGAAGCTGATGAACGGACATGTTTCCTTTACGCATTTCATGTGGCCAATACATGAACTGCGACTAACACGAGCTGGAACATTCCAATGTGTTGTGCAGCGTTGAGTCCAGTAATCACACCCATCCTTCCTATTCATCCCTTTGTACTTGTCCTTCATTGTTTCGTGTGCTGGCAACTCGTAAATCACATTTCCGTTGCAATCTTCTGGGACCTCAGCAACTTGCTGAATCGATGACGAGACCACCAGTTGCTTCCCAATCCTACATCTCTGACTATTGCGAAGTATTGTTACCATAGAATTGTCCCGATCTGTTGTCTCCAACCGGAATAGCGGTCCTTTGGAAGGAAGAAGTGTGTAATACACAAAACTGCTAGCTCTTGCCCCTTCTGGTTCTACCTCAACATTCGCAGCATCTCCACCAACAACAGACATCAAATGCAGCACTTTAAAAGATTGCCAAGGTGGAATGTCAAATGCAGACCTGAGATCTGTTTCAAAGACAAATGCAATACCATCTTCATCTGCAGGGAAGTCCTTGTCAACACCATTGTAGCTGATTCTTGCCATGTAGCAAAAATGGAACAAACAAAAGTTAAAATTCAAAGACAATGAACATATTACACACGATGGTTAATGTGTTTGTTAGTCGTGAGGCAATCATTTCATTGACAAATATTAAAAATAATATTAATTGCGTGCGTCTGGGTAGAAGAGTGAAATTAATTTACTGCGTCTGGGTAGGTTTTTTGTAAATTAAAAAGTTTTACTATGTACAAGTGGCGATCATGCATGCAATATGTTTACAGAAATTAGGTTGGTTTTTAATTGATTTAGGGCGGCTAGGGTTTTGCAATTAGGGCGGCTAGGTAGGTTTTCGTGGAGCAGGGCTCATTTGGGGGCATAGCGTGGAGCAAGTGTGGCTCCAGGGATTAATCACAATAGGCTTCCATTGAGGGGGTGAGTATTTTCTGATTTCTTCATGATCTGCTCATGATCTTTCATGATCTGTTCATCTTTTTACATCTCTTCACAGTTGCAAGAAATCCGAGTCGGCCTGCCGACTCGGACTGACTTCGTTGTCCGTCCCAGTCGGCAGGCCGACTGGGGTGGACTGTTCCAGATCCAGTCAACATTTTGACCGGGGTTGACTGTTCCAGCCCCAGTCAGCATTTTGACTAGGGTTGACTGTTCTAGTCCCACCTAGCATTTTGACTGGGCCTTGCTTCGTTCCCAGTCCCAGTCGGCATGCCGACTGGGCCTCCCTTTGTTGCCAGTCGCCGACTGGGCCTCCTTTGTTGCCAGTCCCAGTCGGCATGCCGACTGGGACTCCCTTTGTTGCCAGGCCCAGTCGGCATGCCGACTGGGTCCCTTTGTGCCAGTCCCAGTCGGCATGCCGACTGGGACTCCCTTTGATGCCAGTCCCAGTCGGCATGCCGACTGGGCTCCCTTTGATGCCAGTCCCAGTCGGCATGCCGACTGGGACTTACAGCAACTGCTCTCTCAGTCGGCACGCCGACTGTGAGGGCTAGTATGTTTTTTTAATTTTTATTAAACATCTTTGAACATTTATTACAGTTTTTTGTTAAACCTTATTGCTTTTGTAGATGCGCTCTTCACAACGTTTACAAGAAAAGAAGATGAAGGAGCCTACTGAGAGAGAAGCAGAAGCTAGAGCTGCAATTCAGAGAGGGCGTCGGGGTCGTGGGAGAGGAAGTAGGAAGCTGGCTGTGGTTCAGGAACAAGGACCTTCAAGTGATGCTCCAGTTGAACAGGCAAGCCAGCAGGACTGGTCAGGAGAGCAAGAGGATGTAGTTCAACCCCAACAAGAACAATCAGACTTTGTTGAAGAAGTTGAGGATGATGTCTTACCACAGGAGACACAGGAGCAGACAGAAGGCACACAAGCCTCATGCGCAGTGACTTTGTCGAGTGACGAAGAGGATGAACCCAAGAGCAAGAAGAACGACGCAAAGCTGCTGGAGATTCAGAGGCTGCTAAGAAGAAGAAGAAGGGGAAAGCAGAAGTGCCAGATAATGAGGAAGTTTACAACATTGCAGCCAGCATGCATTCGGAGAGTGCAGTGCGTCTTCTCGCGAAGATCACAATCCGAGAATATGGAGAGGCACCGGATGTCCCTATTTGCCGAATTCTGGGAAATGAGCAGGTGCGGAGAGTCAATCCAGCGGATCTGGAATCTTTGACTAGGAGTTTCAAGAAGGCAGTTGGTTATTTGCAACACCACTCAGTTCATCCTTCAAGTTGGGGACCCCATGACAGATGCAGATCTGGCAGCATTGAGAAGCGATGAAGCGATGTATGCTCAGCATTTGGCTTTTGAGGAGGAGCTTCAGTCCGACATGTTCCGGCAATGGGCACCAATGCTTTCGATGAAGAAGTTCATCTGTTGGGATGGTAATCACAGGCTAAAGGTGCTTCAGAAGCTGTACACAGAAGACACGGAAGATAAGAATCAGTGGGCAGTGAGAGTGCGTTCAGGCTTCATCCGTGCTGGGGTCATGGATAATCTTCAGCTTGTGACAATGTTTCAGCAAATTAATAGGTAAACATAGTGACCTCTAGATCATAGGATTAACTAACTTCGAGCTTTTCAAATATGCAGTTCCTCCGCAACGGCAGTGCAAACCACACTGCCACATCTTCTGCTATCTGTGAAGACATGTTGCACCAGTGAGGAGGGCACAGCGAAGATCTTGGCCAGGCTCAGTGACAAGGAACGAGATGACATAAGAAAGTGGAAGGAAAGCGCACTGGACAACAAGCTTGGCATCCACTTCCGAATTTGATCTGTGCAAAGACTTTTTTGAGGTACCACGTCTCACACTTATATTACTTAGTTGATTACGTCTGTGAATTACAGAGTGAGATTGAGGATGATCTTGAGAAGGCTGCAAGGGCATCCAAAGGCAACAAATACCAGGAGCAACAACAGGTCTACATTAAGCATGACAAGCGCATGATGAAGATCTTAGCCATCATCGATCCTGCATTGGGTGAAGAGTGGTTCGACAAGGTGACCCAAATCACATGGAAACAATGCAGATGGATGGGGTTGGAAAAGCTGTACGCGCTTTCAAGGGCGAGAATTCCAAACGAGACGAGAATCATGTACTTCAATAAACTGGTACGTCTCGATCTGAAGAGAGAGCAAGAGACACTTGGATTGCCGGGTGTTCAGGATAAGGAGTGGATAAGGTGGTTTATATCGATTTGTATTGGCGGGCATCAGAGAGGAGGCAGTACAGATTCTCACGGGACTCATCGAGGATGGCGAGTGGAGCAGGCCGGTTACAGATTTCACGACTTGGTACGATGAAGTGCGGGTAAAATGCAAGAACGTGATGTTCCAGCCATTCCATGAGTGTGTGAAGTTCACTTACTCCATAGAGCCGAAAGAGTTCCTCGAACACGAAGAGACAGCAAGAAGGATGATTTGGAGGTAAGGATGATCTTCTTGACATTGTTACATTCTGACACTACTATATGTTCATTACAGGTATGTCGCAGCGAGAAAGGTGCCTCACACACAGACTATGGTATTCTGGTCAGATTACATGGAAGCACCACACATGTGGTCGAAGACAAGATCTGGCCTGACAGAGTTCGAGCGTGTAACGTACCGTTCTGGCTTGATTATCCACCTGGGCAACCACCAACATGGGAGAAGGATCTCTACAATGAACACTCAAAAGATCTCCCATGCATCTCATGGGATCCGGCAGAGGTCGACTTCATTAAGAAGACAAAGGCCAAGGCAAAGCGGCGTCAGCCTGTGCAGCAGTCAAAGAAGACCTCAGATACAGTAGCTGGCACCTCCACTACTCGCGATCCAGCTGCCTTCTTCAATTTATCTGAAGTGCTACCATCGCAGGGAACCATGGACATCAAGGATGACTTGGTCACATTCGTCCCTTCACTTGCTACAACTCGAGGTGATAATTTCTTGGCGATTGATGACATCGAGGAGATGCAACAGGCCGTGCTCACGGATGAGAAGGAAGAGGAGGTTCCTGACGCTAGACTGGTTCCTTATAGAAAAGTTCAGACACAGGTGGCCAGGTACCATACAGCTGACAGCCAGACTCGCTACCAGCATATTGCGGGAGAATATGGTTTCAACTTGGTGATCTTCGACCTTCCAAATGGGACCTTGCCAGGAAATACAACGAGTGATACGNAAGAGGAGGTTCCTCGCGAGGACTGGTTCCTTATAGAAAAGTTCAGACACAGGTGGCCAGGTACATACAGCTGACTCGCTACCAGCATATTGCGGGAGAATATGGTTTCAACTTGGTGATCTTCGACCTTCCAAATGGGACCTTGCCAGGAAATACAACGAGTGATACGCCATACCTCTACCTTGATCCAGTGAAGTTCGATGAAGCACTCCAGTTTGCAGGTATGCATATGGCTGCAAATGGTTGGTTGGTTGTGTTTGCTGCAGCAAACACCTGGGATCAAGTTGTCCGAGCTGCAAGTGTGGTGGACCTTCAACTTGCTGCAACGTACTACATCTACAGAGGGCGTGGTTGGGGCTACCGCAACAAGATGAAGGTACTTTTTTCTTTATTCATGAAGTTCATTAATGATTTTTGATGTTTTAACAGGAGAGCATCCTGCTCCTTCTTGTCTTCCAAGATGCATCTAGAGGATTGCGCGATAATCCGCTGCGTTTGTCATCAACAATTCTTGTTGATAATCCTGAGCGGTTCCAAGAACCATGGTAGGCATTTCATTTCAACAATTTAAGTATTTACCATTATCTTCACATGCAGGATGGACTACCAACCGAAGAGCACTCGATTGATGCAGCTCGTGATAGAACGACTCACCCGGCCAGGTGATCTTATCTGGGATATAGGCAGTGGTACGGGGTCCTCAATGCTTGCAGCTATCGAGCTGGGGAGAAACATTGTTGGGACTGAGAAGAACCCTGAGCTCGGGAGAATTGCTATGAACAGGATTAAAGAGAACATCCAGCCAGAGGAAATCCCAACCCAACCAATAGCGACGTCAAGTAGGACTGGTGGTTCACGAATTGCAGCATTGCTCAATCGTAAGAAGAAGTGACAAGTGTTGAATTGTACTCTTTGGTGTTGAAATAAAACTTTAATAATACAGTATAAACATGGCTATGATTAAATATTTTTTGTTGTTAATTGCCGACTGAGCCAAAATCCTAAATTCTAAGAATATTTAGGAATATTCTAAGAATATTCTGGTAGATTCTTTAGAATATTGGGTCCAAGCCCGGAAGCCCGGAAGCCTCTTTTTTGTGGGGACTCGTTCTGTAGCTGCAAAGGACGAGCATAATTACCCTGGAGATAATACACACATTATGCTAACTTAAACATTGTTAATGTAGTGTTAAACATACCCGATTACCAAGCGTGCAATTCCAAAACTAACCCTGTCCCTGAAGCAGGAATGGAAACCAAATTGTGTCTATACAAAAGTATTCAATTAGTTTTTTCTTTACACTCCTCGTGTGTGTGTGTGCGCGCGTGTGTGTGTTGTGTGAGAGAGAGAGAGAGAACTTACCCAAACCCAGACGAAGAAGGCAAGTTCAAATGCATTCTGCAAAAGTGAAAATATTGTATGATATAGTTAATAATGTTAATATAGTTAATATAGTTAATATTATATGATGTATATATTAACCTGAAATAATATGAAATGAAGAAAATGGATAACTAGTTCTGGTTTTTTGAACCAGAAAAGATCGTCACGTAGATAAACTACCACAATCTTTGCACTTTTCTGTTCTTCAGCAATCTCAAGGGCAAGCTCCACTATTACATGGTGTAGTTTCCAACCAATTATAAGCAATAACTGCAAACAAGACATTGTGTGTGTGTGCGCGTGTGCGACTATATGAAAACAAGAAGTTATACATACCACCAATGGTATAAATCCGATCCAAAAGTACCAACCTGTAAATGTTCATATTAACTATTAAATATAAATAAAGAAAATAAAACTATGATTACCATGTACATTGAGAAGAACAAATATCACAAACACCCAGAGAAAAGCCTGCATTATAGCATGATAACGCAAATGTTTAAACATTAAAATAGAATATCAATTAATTAAGTGATTAAATAATTTTGTAATTAATATTACCTTATTCCCACAACTTTCTTAAAGTCGTCTTCGACAGCACGAAGGATGTATTTGTGAAAATCAAAATTGTTTCTCAGCTTGTGGTTCTTTTAAGTATGAGTGATTATGTTAAAAATTTTAACCTGATAGTATTTTAAACATAGGTTTCAAACATTATAGAAGTTGCCTGATAATAAATTATTAATGTTAGTAAGTTTTCCCATAAAATCATAACTATATTATTCTTAAGAGTACCTGAATAAGCTACGGCGAAGAGTCCTATATTCTGTGTATGTAACGCCGCAAATGCCCAATAAATGAAAACTGGAATTAAAAAAATTACCTTAAATAATTATTATAGAGAGAGAGGGAGGGAGAGAGAGAGAGAGATATACATATATAATATATATAGATATACATACTAACATACATACGTACACACATCTCTCTCTCTCTCTCTATATTTATATGCTTTTAAAACTTTATATTAAGTACGATCACTTCACTTACTATCCAGCTAACGAATGTAGACGTGTGCCGGCTTCTGTTCGCGTGTTTTTCCAAAAACGAGCTTTGTTTTTTGAGTGGTTCTCTACAGCTGCACATCAAAGCTTATATGAGTGTGCGTGCGTGCGTGCGTGGTTTTGTGTGTGTGTGTGAGAGAGAGAGAGAGAGATAATACATTATGGCATTTGTTTTGTTGATTACCTGGGGTGTCCTGTGCAAATTCAGACAGTGCCTCTTCTCCCAGGTATTCCACCCATGTACCTGTAATGGTGTGTGCGTGCGTGTGTGTTGATATATTTAAATCTTTATACCTGTAGTCTGGCTAATAACAAGACAATGCAACTGTATGCAATGTGTCCAATAGCCAAAATAGATGAAGATGTGTAGCTGATGAAACACCATGGGCAGAAATGAAAGGTACTTTACCCTGAAAACATTATACACTAAAGTAATTATCAAGTTTTTAATAAATTTATACTCTTAATAAAGCATATTTATATTTCTTTAACATATTTAACCTTGCTATAGCATTTTGAAGGTGCACTTTCTCCACCAGCTAGAATCCTTCTGGTGTGTTCTTCCATAAACATTAGCCTTCTTGAATGTGAGTTGAGGTGAAGCTCTTCTGCTTTGTTAGCCTTACAAGGCATTTGTGCAGTAAAGGTCGCTGGCATGCATATCTTGCTTAGAGATGACTGTAGCACAGTCATTAACAAAGAAATGAATCCCAGTAGGATAAGTTCTACAAATATATGTTAAAAAGCAAGAACTAGGAATATAAATTTCTTATACATCAATAACATAATGTACCGTCTTTCATCTTCTCTAATGCTTGACTGAGCGATTTCTCTGGTCTCTTTCTCACCCACTGGAATGTTGTACGCTGTGCTCTTAGTTATTACTCGAATTAAGATCGCATTATTATGTAAATATTAATTACCTTCCCAAGAAAGTGAATTCCTCGCTCCAGTACGAGTGAAATCACGATGAGAAGCAGGTACACAAGCGCCCATGTCATTGTGACCTCCATAGAGCCACTGTTCAAGTCTTTGTTACTCTGTCCTGCCATGAACAACACCACCTTCAAAGCCAGACGTATTTCATACGTCTGGATATTATATCAGACGTATTTAATACGTTAATATATACGTCAGAACGTCAGATGCTGACATATATATTATGATATATAAACATATATATATATATATATATGTAAGATCCACGCTCTCACACATATATATATATATATATATATATATATATATATATATATACACAAGCACTATAAACATGCGTAACAAGTTTGAACCACAAGTCTTAGATAATCTCCTTATTACAGATTGATCCTATTGTGTTAACGATTTATAAACCAAATAACATCAATATATTTTGATTTTATAATTATTTTATAAGGTAATTCTTATTTTATTTTATTTTAACTATAATATTATATTATTATACTAAATACATTACATTATAATAAAATCACATTGCTTATTCTAACATTAAATTTATAAATTAAGATTTTAATTATAGAACAGTGGGATTTTGAACTCTGAACAAATCTTAATTTAACATTAAATTAAATAAATTCATCATGAATTTATAATACTATTTATAACGTCGCAAATAATAATAATGTCGTAATGAATCCACTAGTTATTTCTTGGTCGACTTTCCTTCTAGTTAATTTCTGGGTCACGTAACTGGTCCTACTTGCGGGGACACTTACCCATTTTTAACGTGTTAGATATTAGCCACGTGTAAATAATTAATTATTTATTAATCATAAATTAGTTACATTCCAGCTTACATTTCACTAACGGTGATCATTTAACCTTGATAAAATAAAAACATGCCACATCATTAATAGTAATTATCATTATATTTTTCCACTAGAATAGTTAATTAAATTAAAAATAAATTATTAATGCATAATTTCTATTTACCAATATGTTACACATACATATGCAATAAATGTGCACTTACTCAATATTTTTAATTAAAAAATATGTTAAAACTTCAATTCTTTAGTGCTTATATTGTTATTTTTTAAGTTGAAACATTAAATATAATTTACTAGTGTGTTTCTCTTTATATATATATTATATATATAATATATATATATTCTAGACAATGTATACATATACATATATATTATACACAAACAGACAGAAAGAAGATATTTTTTAGCTGTTACATACTTTAATATAATATATTATATGTATATATAATACATACATATATAATTATATGCTCATGTATATACAAAATATATATTGTTTATTATACATAAGTATTGTTTATTGTCACTCTATTTATACATATAGATATGTAAATTTTGATGTGTACACACACACACACATATATATGTTTAAATTTAAATATAGCATTGTGCATATTCTTATTAATTTCTTACAAAACTTATGTCATTTTAATTTAAATCAACATTACGCATACACATCTATATGTGTGTGTTATAGATAATAAACTTAAACTATGCATATAATTATTCACATTAATGCCTTTGTTGATATTCTTTCTACAAAATAAATAATTAAATATAATCAATGTGTTTATATATAATATATATATATTATATAAATATCATTTTTCATCAATTTATTTTTGAAGTTATAAACAAGATAACTTAATTA
Source organism: Selaginella tamariscina (assembly GCA_003024785.1). Taxonomy (NCBI): domain Eukaryota; kingdom Viridiplantae; phylum Streptophyta; class Lycopodiopsida; order Selaginellales; family Selaginellaceae; genus Selaginella; species Selaginella tamariscina. The sequence continues at coordinate 539,611 of PUQB01000065.1, forward strand.
ATTAATTTTAAGACACATCTTGTTCAGTGGCCATATAATCAGACAAAATTGCCCAGTTATTTAACTATTGTGGAAAAAGCTACACAGTGCTATGTAAATTATTAATAATAAATAATTCACATGTGAAAAACAAATCCATAGTAAAATAAATAGATTATTATTTTTTTTTTTGACGCAATTAACCACCTGGTTTAAATGAACCTTATTATTTATTAATTTAAATTTGAATTATATGCCTAGTTAAATGACATGTCTGACATGTAAAAAATGATAATGTTACCGGTTAATAGGTTAATTTTGTTTTATATTGTCCTCATACTATTGTTGTTTTTTATTTATAAATCACCATCGTATTTAAGCGGTAGAATCAAAATATATAAATATTTATTTTTAATTTTTATAAAAGATAATCACACGAAACAGGTCGAATCTCATTAAAAATATAGAAAGTGATAACCAAATATATTTATGTTTCCTAAATCGAGACAATAAAAGTATATAACAGCTAAATAACTTACCACATGCGTCTAAACTAAATAAAATTTAAAGACTAAACTTATAAACAAATTTATCATTCCAAACTTTTATTCTTCATGCGAGTAGTTCGATCCCTTGTGAAGTAGCTGCAGCCACGGTTGATGTCTTCTTGCGTTTGACATTGTTATGTAAGCTTGTAATGCACTTTTAATCTCTTCACCAAACTTGAAGTTATCACCCATCTGTAATTAAATCTATGACAATCTCTCTCTCTCTCTCTCTCTCTCTCTCTCTCTCTCTCTCTCTCTCTATATATATATATATGGTATTTATTTGTAACACCCACACACAGATAGCATATTACTATAGAACTTTAGTATATAGTTAAAAACATAGAAGTAAATAACATATACAGCACCCACTACTGGTACATACATATCAAACATGCACAGTTTGTGAACAAACAACATTATTGTATACTCTCTTCTCTCTCTCTCTCTTCTCTCTCTCTCTCTCTTACACACACACACACACACATACCTGGCTCATAAGTGCATACAATGGCAATGTTCTGTAGCTGCTAAGGACGAGCATAATTACCCTGTAGAGATAATACACACATTAGCTACTTAAACATATTAATGTAGATGTTAAACATACCCGATTACCAAGCGTGCAATTCCAAAACTAACCGTGTCCCTGAAGCAGGAACGGAAACCAAATTGTGTCTATACAAAAGTATTTAATTAGTTTTTTCTTTACACTCCCGTGTGTGTGTGTGTGTGTGTGAGAGAGAGAGAGAGAGAGAGAGAGAGAGAGAGTAACTTACCCAAACCCAGACAAAGAAGGCAAGTTCAAATGCATTCTGCAAAAGTGAAAATATTGTATGATTAATTAATGAATAGTTAGTATATAATTAATATAATGTATATATATTACCTGAAATAATATGAAATGAAGAAAATGGATAACTATTTTTTTTTTTGAACCAAAAAAGATCGTCACGTATAACACTACCACATTCTTTGTAATTTTCTGTTCTTCAGCAATCTCAAGGGCAAGCTCCACTATTACATGGTGTAGTTTCCAACCAATTATAAGCAATAACTGCAAACAAGACATTGTTGTGTGTGTGTGTGTGCACGCGCATGTGCGTGTGTGTGTATGTGCGCGTTTGTCGACTATATGAAACAAGAAGTTATACATACCACCAATGGTATAAATCCGATCCAAAAGTAAGTGTACCAACCTGTAAATGTTCATATTAACATTAAATATAAATAAAAGAAAATAAAACTATGATTACCATGTACATTGAGAAGAACAAATATCACAACAAACACCCAGAGAAAAGCCCTGCATGATTAACGCAAATTAGAAATAGAGTATCAATTAATTAAGTGATTAAATAATTTTGTAATTAACATTACCTTATTCCCACAACTTTCTTAAAGTCGTCTTCGATAGCACGAAGGATGTATTTGTGAAAATCAAAATTGTTTCTCAGCTTGTGGTTCTGTTAAGTATGAGTGATTATGTTAAAATATTTTAACCTGATAGTTTTTAAACATAATTTCAAACATTATAGTTATTAATGTTAACTAAGTTTTCCCATAAAATCGTAACTTATATTAAAATTATTAATGCTTAAGAGTACCTGAATAAAGCTACGGCGAAGAGTGCTATATTCTGTGTATGTAACGCCACGGAAATGCCCAATAAATGAAAACTGGAATTAAAAAAATTACCTTAATTATATATATCTACAGTGTGTGTATATATATATATATATATATACACCATACATACATATATATGTCTCTCTCTCTCTCTCTTATATATATATGTGTTGTGTGGTGTGTGTGTGTGCTTTTAAAACATTATATTAAGTACGATCACTTCACTTACTATCCAGCTAACGAATGTAGACGTGTGCCGGCTTCTGTTCGCGTGTTTTTCCAAAAACGGGTTCTGTTGATTGAGTGGGTTCTCTACAGCTGCACATCAAAGCTTGTATGAGGTGTGTGTGTGTGCGTGCGTGTGTGTGTGTGTGTGAGAGAGAGAGAGAGACACATATATACATATATGGCATGTTGTTTTGTTGATTACCAGGGGTGTCCTGTGCAAATTCAGACTGTGCTCTTTTCTCCCAGTATTCCACCCATGTACCTGTAATGGTGTGTGTGTGTGTGTGTGTGATATATTTAAATCTTTATACCTGTAGTCTGGCTAATAACAAGACAATGCAACTGTATGCAATGTGTCCAATAGCCAAAATAAAGATGAAGATGTGTAGCTGATGAACACCATGGGCAGAAATCAAAGGTACTTTACCCTGAAAACATTGTACGTTAAAGTAATTATCAAATTTTAATAAATTTATATTCTTAAACATTAATTAATTGATATTACATATATAACCTTGCTATAGCATTTTGAAAGTGCACTTTCTCCACCAGCTAGAATCCTTCTTGTGTGTTCTTCCATAAACATTAGCCTTCTTGAATGTGAGTTGATGTGAAGCTCTTCTGTTTTGTTAGCCTTACAAGGAAGCATATGTGCAGCAAAGCTCACTGGCATACATATCTTGCTTAGAGATGACTGTAGCACAGTCATTAACAAAGAAATGAATCCCAGTAGGATAAGTTCTACAAATATACATGTTAAAAAGCTCTTATACATCAACAAAAGTATATAATGTACCTTCTTTCATCTTATCTAATGCCTGACTGAGCGATTTCTCTGGTCTCTTTCTCACCCACTGGATTGTAGTTTTAATTATTATAATAAAAATCAGATTAAGATCGTATTATTATGTAAAATCTTAAATACCTTCCCAAGAAAGTGAATTCCTCGCTCCAGTACGAGTGAAATCACGATGAAAAGCAGGCACACAAGTGCAAAGGCCCATGTTGGTGTGACCTCCAGAGAGCCACTCTTCAAGTCTTTGTTACTTTGTCCTGCCATGAGCAACACAAGACACCTTCAAAGGGTAATCAGACAGACGTATATATTATGATATATAAACTATATATATATGGAACACAAGTACATAAGCACGAGGCGACCGGGTCCTTTATCACTGTGATAAACATGCATAACAAGTTAAAGTATTAGGTGATATGCTTCTTGACTCGATTTAAATAAGGGCAACTAGGTAGATTGTAGCTATTACGTCCATTGATCCTATTATGTCAACGATTTATAAAAAAATAATATCAATATATTTTGATTATATAATTATTTTATGTATGTAATTTTAAAAGAAAATGTTTTATTTTTATTTTTAAATTTATATATATAATATAATTTAAATATTATACTAACTATATATATATATATTATATTAAATTCACATTGCCTAGTCTAAAATTAAACTATGAATTAAAATTCTAATATTTTAATTATAGTGTTAAAATGAACAGTGGGATTCTGATCTTTGAATAAATCTTTAAATTAAGAGAATATTCAAATTATAAATTCATCATAAATTTAATATTAATAATAATACTATTTACGACTTTTCCCTTCGTCAATTTCTCGCTAGACTTTCCCCTCACGTGACTTCAGTAACCGGTCCTCCTTGCGGGGACATTTGCCACGTGTCAGGTGTAAATAATAAATTATTTGTTAAATATGATAAAATGTGTCTAATTTATTATTAAGTTTTTAAATCCTTAATTTAAGGCCACTTTCTACTATATTATTTAACACGTCATTAGTAATAACTACTACTATATTTTTTTCATTAAAATGGTTAATTAAATTAAAAAATAAATTATTAATGCACAATTTTTATTTACTCATCAAAGGGATTTTAAATATATATGTTACACAGTACAGGTGCACCTATTCAATATCTTTAAAAAAAAAATATATTAAAACTTTAACTCTTTATTATTTTTTATGTCGAATCGTATAGTTTATTAGTGTGACATATGTGTGTGTGTCTCTCTCTCTCTATATATGACAATGTATACATATACATATATATTATATACACAAACATGTGGCTGTGTAGAGAAAAAGAGAGATATATCTATTACGTACCCTACGTATAATATATTATATATATTATATAATATATACATAGATAATTATATACTCACATACATATATGTATGTCTATTTATATATAAAGAATTATTTATTTTAATTATTTATTGTTTCTCTCTCTTTATTATATAGATATGAAGATTTTATACATGTATAAATTAATGTTATACATGTATATATATATTTACATTTAAATATAGCATTGTGCATGTTTTTATCAATCTCTTATAAAATATATATCATTTTTAATTTAAATAAAACAACATTATATATATATTATATATAATACACACACGCATACACATCTATATGTATGTGTTATATAAAGAGACCTTCAAAAGCCTTCATGCTCTTTCTACAAAAAAAATAATTAAGTATCTTTATACATATATATTTAATATAATATCTTGTAAATGGTTAACATTTTAATAAATTCCATATATGTTTATTGTGTATCATCAATATCTTTTTAAAAGTTAAAAATAAGAAAAATTTAATTTGGGGCACGTATTGTTAATTTAGCATATAATCAAGTAACATTGTCGGGTTATTTGGCTACCCACCCAAAAAGTCACAAGGTGTAATGTAATTGTCATATCAATTTTAAATAATAAATAATTAGCAAGTAGAAAAATAAATTTTTAGTAAAATAAATAATTTTTTAAACCTTATTATTTATTAATTTAAATTTAATTTTGAATTATATGCCTAGTTAAATGACATATCATATTTTTAATGTGACATGTAAAAAAAATAGTGTTCGGTTAATCAATTAAGAACGAATAGTGAAAACTAACCAATTTTCTTTTATATTGTGCTTATTTTTGCCCTTTTTTTTTTTTCTTTATTGTTGTGTTTTATTTATAAATCACCATCGTATTTTAGCTGTAGAATCAAAATATATAATTATTATTTTTAATTTTTATAAAAAAGATAATCACACGAAACAGGTCGAATCTCATTGAAATATACTTCAACTGAAAAGTGATAATTAAATAATATTTATGTTTCTTAAATCAAGATAATAAAGTATATAACAGGTAAACAACTTACTCAAAATGTCTAAACTAAATAAAATTTAAAGACTAAAATTTTTGTTATTCCAAACTTTTACTCATCAAATGATAGGTTTCTTTTTTTTTTTTTAAATAAATAAATTGTCATATAAACAGAAAACAGAAAATACAACTTATCAAAAGAAAATATAGAATTATATGAAATGTTTACACTGGTTGCATGTAATAAAAATATATATTTTCATGTGAATGTATATAACAATAATTTCATGCCTATTTAGGCATGTAAGTTAGGGTTGTTTTAAAATATAAAATGTTAACGTAAAATAACTATTTAAAAGTCATGCGAGTTCAATCTCATGTAAAGTAATTGTGTCTCTATTCATTATATATTTATATACATTACAGATTCACAAGTTATCATCGTTGGTGTGAAAACTGCTGAAGTTATTTAATAAGGTTGAACGGGATAATAGATATGTGTGAAAAATTACTTAACAAATACGTAATTATTAAATGGCAAAGGAAAAAACCAAGTAAAGTTGTTAGATGTGATGATGGTGATTACGTCCGTATTAATAACATATGCACAACCAAGATTAAGTCAGTCGGGAACGTTTATATAAGTTACTTTAGACACAAATGCAAATTTGATCATGTTATTGATAAAAATAAATTAATCTAACTTATATATATAAAGTCACACATATATAAAGAGATACTTTATGTAATTATTATTAATATATATGTTTTTATTTTTTGAATATTAGATACTTTAAGAAAGAATGTGAATTCTGTTTCAAAGTGGATTCAAAATTATTTTGAAGATGGTTACATCTCCGGAGACAGTAAGTATATGTAAAAGTATATAAATTTAAAACACATAATAATTATCAATATTATAAATAATATTGATTTCGATTATGGGAAGAGGATGGTATAATCGACTCACACTTGTTATAATAAAAGAGACGTCTGAAGGCATTATTGTAAAGAAAATAAAAAAGAAGATGCATGGTTCCGATTTGTACACAGCAAACCGTATTATTATTAATATGCATATTAAAATATATATTAATTTAAATATAAATATTTAAATAATTAAAGTAATAAATTTATTATTTAAATTTGTAACTTTTTTACACAATGTTCAACTCCATTTATCTTGCCGACATGGATTTTGGATCTGACGTTGCAAAATTAGCCGTGGACGCTTGCTATGCAGTGAACCTTGCAGTGAAAAAGGAGAGCAAAAAATATATAATTAACACAACTGAATTTGCAAATTTTAATATACTTACTTAGCAACTAGTTTATGTTTATGTTTGGAATCCAAACTATTATATTCTCCTATCTGCATGACGGCAGAATATCCTGGAATCGTCAACTCTCTCCAATCTCGTAGTACAAGATGCGGAATGGCTCGAGGTATGGTGTGATATATCTATATGTATGTCCATGTATATATCTATATCTACATACATACATACATACACACACACACACTATATATTATATATGTGTGTGTGTGTGTGTGTGTGTGTGTGTGGATAGATAGAGGCATTTAGGATGGGTAAATCGCTCTTAATAAGCTTTCTTGTGGTTGTATCGAATGTCATCTGCATGTCGTTAGTATATTGATACACACACACATATATATACAGGAGTGTGTGGTGCAAGAATAGATAAATAAATTAAATTACACACACACATATACACACACACACACACACCACACACACACATATATATATATATATATATATATATATATAGGAGTGTACGAGAGATACATAAATAAATTAAATTTTACAGATACACACACATATACATGTATATGTATATACAGGATGCAAACATGCTGCAACAATACTTGCCTCTAGTCGCATTACGAATAAATCTCCTCGATTCAGTTATTATCTAGGATATTTGTTTTAATATTTTGATTTAAATTAAGTTTAAAATTTACACTCAAAATTTTAAAGAGAATAATTATATATATGTTTTGTAATCTAACCCATAAGCTGCTCAATAGCTTCCTTTCAAAGCCCTGCCTTTCAAATTATATTTCTGCACAAGAAACTATATATACACACTCGTGCATGCAATAAACTTGTAGTCATTCTTACAACTCCCTATCGGATCTCTGTAAAATATGTATCCATACACACACACACATATAGATAGATAGATAGATAGACACACACAGACGTCTGTGTAGAGAAGAACATGGATGTGTAAATATATATACATAAATACATGTACATAAATGTGTGTGTGTGTGTGTGTGTCTGTGTGTGTATAATGAAGTTTAAAATCAGATCGTATTCTTGATATTTTTCTAAAGAGTAAACCGAAAGTGAATAATTCAAGCGAACAAGAATATCTGATGAAAATGTTTACACACACACACATATCTCTCTCTCTCTCTCTCTCTATATATATTATATATATGTGTGTGTGTGTGTGTGTGTGTGTGTTTGTATGCTTTTATTTATTAAACGATCACTTCACTTACTATCCAGCTAACGAATGTAGACGTGTGCCGGCTTCTGTTCGCGTGTTTTTCCAATGCCCTCCTCACTGCTATCGAGCCATGACCTTGACTTCCAAGGAGCGTCGTAATCTGATGAAGGTGGCTTGAGGTTTAACCAGCTGTTCTGAAAAGCACCTGCGTTCTGAAGATAATGCAACGGTGATTGAACAAAACTTCCAGTTAAACCGAAGCCATCCTTGTTGTGGAATCCCTGCTGGGGGCGGCTTGTTCAATATCCTAAACATTAACACAAATAGTCAGTACTATAGTATGAATAATGGTTATATATATAAATAATAAGGATATATATGAATATACAAGTGTAATAAAAATAGATCTACAAGGAGAAACAGGGGGGCGGGGTGGCTTATTGAAACACATCCAAACTTCTCATTCTTCCCATGAGTCGCTTGAGTAGATTAGTAGCGAATGTATAATGTGTGTGTGTGTGTGCCTGTGTCGAGAGATTACCACTCCAATCAAGATAGTGTTTAACAAACTAGGAACCATAAAAGAACGTGGAATAAAAAATATCACACGTGGGCATCATATAACACAGTATCACATGATATTAATCATATACAACGCGCACTTGTGCGAGCGCGCTTGTGTGCATGTTAGATAGTACTAAAATAGTTAATCAAGTAACTTCCCTTTCCTTCTCTAATCAGGCCATTAAAGGTGTTAAAGCTGGTTAAAACTTGCGGGTAAGATTTACCAAGATTGCTAAGACTGGACAAGAGAAAGAAAAGTCCATCTATATAACATAGTTTACACACACACACACACAAATGTACATGCATATGCGTATATTTACCTCGGGGAGCTGGCCTACAGACGAATTTGGGGGAGGAAATGCAAGATACAGCGCCACAGTCCACATTTCCACGAAGGCGCTCAGCCATTGATTCGCTGCTTGCTGCCGATGGACGTCCGTTGGATCCAGCACCGCCACAACCTGGAGCATAATCTTAAGTACAATAAACTATATCTACAAGACTACCTGTCCAGCCAATGCGGAGTGCTTTGAGCCATGAGGAACATATATTCGATCTGTTATCAGGTATATTCGATGGCAAATGTTCTTTAGATGAGTCCTTAAGGCGATCGAGACTGGGAAACGCTCCAGGAGTGGATACGCCGTTCATAATCATGTCCTTCCAGTTGTCAAAACTCACGTTTGCAGAAGGTAGCTCGAGGTTCTTAGAGTTTAAGAACGAGTTTGTTCCTTGTAATTAACGTCCGGGTATCTGCCACATTAACAACTAATTTCGTTAATCATTTAAAAACACTAAACAAGTTAGCCAGCTAAGTAAACAAGGAGAATAAGCACACTGTAATGAACTATACGTGAACATTCATATATATATATATATATATAGAGAGAGAGAGAGAGAGAGAGGAGAGAGAGAGAATCCAAAGAACTACATAATTACCGTTAAATTCGATGATAATGCATATAACTCACAATGAAGTTTACAGAAGTATAACACGTTAACGAGGATAACAAAATATTATTTGTTTAGTATGTTACTCTTTATACCAAGTAGTTCTTTCAGTTAAATATGGAATAGAATACTTACTAAGCATATTGATAGTGTATAATATAACGTATGCTATAGGTTTAGCTTAAAATAACCTCGAGCTCTGGTTGAAATTTGGTTCAGAATTGATATCAATGGCTTTCCCTTTCTGCTTCCAGAACTCGAACTTAGAATCACTGTGGACTTCACCTTATCCGTGTAGTTATACGTGCCTTTCGAGCTTGGTTCAATCTCAGATGAAGACGATTCTGCAGCAGCCGAATTAATGTCGATAATCTCTGTTGATGCACGTTTTCTTCGCCTTGCGCAAACACCCGATTCTAGATACCTCAATACCTCTAGTTTAGAGCGAAACCGACGTCCCGTGTTTGACTCAATATAGTACTGTAAACTATATAAACAACATATGTTTAGAAATATATATGAACAGAGTCAATAATCGATTATGCAATACCACACAAGAAATATGAAACACACTCATTAAGACTCTTAGGTAACTACAAACTCATATTAATAATTAATAAAGCTCTGAAATGATTAAAGTAGCTTACATATATACAAACACTAAAACCATATTAATTCTGTTTGCCGTAAAAACAAAATGCACATTTTTTATCTCGTAACTAAACAATTGAGAGAGAGAGAGAGAGACATATACAAACACCGAGAAGCGCTTGTGAAACTACGCTAGTTTACTTATTTTCTGAATATAATTTACAATCTTTAATGGAAGCTCCCGTAACAAAACATTATCTAACTTAATATTATGCACAATATATAAACAGTACCCGAAGCTCAAGAAACATGAAACGCACTCAGTATTAATAATTGACTTTGCAATGATTAGAATAACGACATATATATGTAGTATTACTGTATAGATTTGATGTAAGCACTACACAGCTACTAAACATAAGAGTACAAACCTACTAATTATTAATGTAGTTTGTAATTACCTAAGTGGCATTCCAATTGTTTGAAGTAACCGACATAATATTATAAAACAGACGAATGTGTGAAAAACTAGACCAGTTTACGGACACCATATTCTAATTAGTGTTAAACATATAAACTCTATCGTTTCTATGACTACGTAAACGTACCTTATCCCTGGTTCGGGTTCGTAAGTCAGCAATCCAACCCTCTGGTAACCAATCAGGCTGCTCAACACCACTGCTGCTTGAGATCCTGTTTTGTGTCTGCTTCTGCTCACACACCATCATCCTCTTCAGGAACCTGAGCAATGTTTAAGTCGGGGAGCACGGCATCAAACTGGGTATTCACGGAACACACAGCCGCCTCATTCTTCTCTTCTGTAGTCGCTTCCACAGTACTAGTGTGAGCTGAAGATATCATTTCATTGCCGACTCAATCTAGAGACTAATGTGCCACATACGAAAGCCGCTGTATTGTCTGCATTTTAGGAAATTGCACGAAAGCCGAGACAATCATGTCATCTCATTGCGGATTCAATGTAGGGACACGATGTTCGCGGATTTTCACAAGATGTGATGAAAACAGGCTAAAAATGGAGATTCCGCGAAGATTATAGCAACGACAGAAAGGGAAATGAGTATTTTCTGCATAAAACAGGCCATAAAAAAGAAGATTTTTGTGAAGATTATAGTGAGGACAGACAGGAAAATGCAGATTTCTGCATAAAACAGGCCAAAATCGACTCGGATATGTGGATTTTCCGAGGAAAACAAGGCAAAAATCGGGATTTTTCCAGGGTTATAGCGGATTAGTAAAGAAAACACGAAGAACAGAGCGCTAATCTACGGCAATGAGAATTTCTAGCTAGCGGAGTGAGAATCATTTACCTTGCATGGGGAAGGCGCCTCTGATCATCTTAGCAGTAGACATAGCCTTACCTAGTTTAATAATTAATATGAAGCGTAATAAGAATTCCATCCCTCAATGTTAACATAAAATAATATTTGGTATTTTCATGATTAAATCATTTGGGACGTTCAACACTACATTTATATATATAAGCTCGTCCAGAAATAATAAGAATGTTCGAAAGGGGAATCTACGAGTAATCTTTCCCGGTGGGCTATTTTAATGTTGATAGATTAAATTTAAATTCAAATTCAAATAACTAGTGTACGAATTAAGTTTAAATGTTGTTAACTTAAATTTAAATTCAGATTCAAATAATTATTTTAAGTTTCTAGAATGTCCCGAGGATATGCAAACGTTCCCCGCTAGTACGCTGTTAGGGTTTATACAGGGTTCTTCTATAGGGTTTTAATAGAACCAGAGATCTCTGATCACGAAGACGCAAGGCGGACGGGGCATCCGCCGGGAGTATTCTTGCGCGGTAGTGGAGGCGAGTGCGGAGTTTGCATATCATCTTTCGCGGCGATTCTCACCGATCCCTCTGCATTGATCGCTCATAAGGCATTTGCAGTGGTTACGTTCTCGCAATGCCTCAAAGATGAAGTTTTTTGCTCCGATTTCTTGCGCTTCTCTTGTTGAATCACTGTCGGAGTCGGTTTCCCTGTGCAAAGATCAGGATTTGTCCAAGGCGACCGTGCAGCTCATTCTGGACATTTGCAGGTTAACTCTTGAAGAAAATTCGGCGGTCCTGGACGATTTCATCTTTCGATTCTCCGATCTGCTTTCTGCCCATGTCAGCAGAGCCCATTGCCACATGGTATGGATCACAAAATGATCTATGTAGATGGATGCATTTTGTGTATGTGGACAAGCACACACACGCACACACAGATGTACACATAGGACAACTATGTAAAGCTTTCTGCTTTCTGCCCAGGTCATGGTATCAGGCACAGCGTTAAATAGGAGCATACACTTGTTTTATACAATGTATATATGCATGCACTTCTGTGTATATGGACACAAATTTACTACAGTTATACATATATAACGACTATATGAAGCATGTTTTCAAGCACGACTCGTTATTATATGGGACCATACAACGTGATGGCATATGTGTATGCGTATATGTATGTTTATGTGGACAAATTACCCTCACTTTTATGCAATTGTATACACTGTAGAAACATGCACATTAAATACATGCTTTTTTTTTTATTAAGCAATATAATATATAATGTGTATAATAAGCTGCAATGGGGATTTTTAATATGTTTAAAAATTATGTCCCTTCGTTTACAGTTGCATGCAATGGGGATCCTGTTGGAGCTTCATAGTAAAGTTAATAATGGCATTCCTCGAGCGGTTGAGTTTCAGCATGCGTTGATGGAAAATCTTGTTGCTACTTTAGAGCTTCCCGCGTGTGTGCGCGCGCGCGCGTGCCTGCAGTTACTTTATTATATTTAGCTGATTTAGGGACGAGATAAAAGGGGAGGTCGTATTTCTAATGTACAAGATCTCATCTCTGGAGAGAATATGATCAGTTTCTGTCCTAGGATCACCACCCTCGTAGTTACAACCCTCTTAAAGACGGAAAGCGATGAGCTTCGAACCAATTGTCTTGGTAAGTCGTGCTCATTAAGTCTTTTGAGAACATGTCTGTATAGACGAGTGCGCGTAACCACTTACTACCTTGTGTCTGTGTGTGTGTGTATCTGCTCTGATCTCACTGTGGTTCTGCAGCTCTTTTGACAGAATTCGCTAGAAACTCTATCATCGATCTTAATATTAAAGAAAATGAAGGTAATATTATTTTCATTAAATGTGTGTGTGTGTGGGCGCTCGCGTGCGTGCGGATGTAATGAGTTGTGTAATAGATTCACAAGAGTATGTCGAATTTATAGCAGTTTTCTGCGAAGCAATTAAAGGATCGTTATTGTCATCTGATATCCAAGTGCAGCTGTCTTCTCTACAACTCATCTGCCATTTATGTTCCTGTAAGTTTATACTTATGCATGCACATGCGTACTGCTTCACTACGTAGATTTTAGCAGTGTGTGTGTGTACACACAGACACACACACATAATTTAATGCTTAATTTCAGCGCAAGTTTTCAACATGTCCAAGGGAGGCATCCTCGTAGAAGGCGTTACGGACTATGCTTTTGAGATTTTGCGAGTTTCTGGTTAGTTCGTTTGCATTTAAGTTAATGTATGTGTGTGTGTGTGCATGCATGTAGCTTGTATTTACGTAAGTTTATTTATATCTTCTAGAAACAATCTAAATACCTAGAGTAATTATATTGTATGCATTATCAATGTATTGTTATGAATGTAATAACGCATCTTTCCGTGTTATTGGGCAGATGATGTTACCGCGCTTGCGACTTTGGCAATTCGCACGCTTACTATTCTGTCGGCAGCAAAGAGTGTATTCTCACAACGCCTTATTTCGGAATCGAAGCTATCGTACGGAACATTTAATGGATTCTCCTGCCTGGTCCGTCCAAACGGACTGCATGACACTGCTAGCTGACGGCCTGACGGAATATCCTGGAATCTTCAGCTCTGCTAATGCGGACCGGATATACGAGATTTGTCGAAGATTCTCCAAAAGCTACCATATATATATACATCTCGTACACATTCACTTATCACACCATACCTCGAAACATTCCACATCTTGTACGAGATTGTATATATATATATATATAGAGAGAGAGAGAGAGAGAGAGAGAGAGAGAGAGAGAGAGAGAGAGCCACCAGGCAATAATGTATATGTATATATATCTCAGATACTTAGTAGAAATAATATGTATTGCAGTAGAGTCTATATGCAGACCGTATTTGTATAATTATTGTTGTATCAACGTCGTCATATATATGTGTGTGTATTGGTTGTAATTTATAGACCTCCAGTACTTCGTCGTATACGAACGACTTGCTTGGCGATGATATCGCTAGTGAAAGTTCCAGCATTTCGTAATATTTCATCAGTTCTCGTCACGAACGTTTTGACGGAATTTTGCATGAGCGGAACGTCCAGCCAGTACCCTTCAGATACTCACTGCGCCTTCTTCAAGAACTCTTTACATTCGAGGCAAAATGCGGTGATATTACCTTGTGTAAGGCATTCAAGGTACGCGTATACATGTCTGCAAAAACAAATGCCCTACACATGTACCAATTTGTTAGCACCAATTTGTTTCCATAATGTGACATATTCTATAGGAAATCCTCCCTTACATGGCTAAAGTTTTCAAGAGTTCAGAGGAAGAAGACACGGTTGAAGCTATCTTGTCTTCACTAACTACGATAATGAGAACTGCAGCCCCAAAAGCTGAAACAGTGAACTTTACAACGAACCTTGCAAGAGAAAGGTGGTTGACCCTTGCATTCGCTTGTGCAGTACAGTAATCTACGTACATATTGGATCATAACAATGACTAAATCCATTTATAAACGTGCATGCAGACAAGCTCTCTCTCTCTCTCTCTCTCTTTTAATAACTGCTAAGAGTCTTCTAAGAAACCCAGTAATCACCAACCAAAAATCAACGCCAGCTATGTTTCTTATCTTATATATATACAATCCAAATGCAGTTACGCGCCTATTGAAAGCACATATATACTTATCTGAGAGGTACGAGCGCACGCGTAGAGAGGGTGGTGTCTATGAATGTTTGTACTAGTATAATTGTGAATCATACATCATCGTATCATGAAATTTTACGTTGTGTGCATTTTGTGCGTGTGTGTCTGCTAAGTCAATTGATATACAGGCTGCTTTCTGAAGAAATACTGAAGACAGTATTGATTGACTGCGTTTCCAACTGTTCCACGAAAGCCAAGTGGAAGCAATATGTGGGATCATTGAAAACGAGAACGGGGCTGCTTTAGTCGTATCATTGCTACAAAAATCCGGGTTTAGACAAGTGGAGAAAGAATTACGTTGGTATTAACAGACATATTGCAACTGCGTGGTCATCAGCAAGGTATCATTTCAGCTGTGCGCCATTGGTATGTTACCATATGTATATACATATAGTAACTCATAACATATCCTTGGAGGATCTGAGTCGAATAGGATCTTTCCTTTCGGGTTTGCCGCGGGTATTTTCATCATGGTGCATGTTGGAAAGATTTTGAGAGACGACCAACGTTGACTTGACCATTGACCTTTGCAAAGTCAATGGTATTGCATTTTCAAGCCTCTGTACTGGTAAGTACTGGTAAAAATGTATATGATAATTATCCATATTCTTTTATATCTATATGATGAGTAACCTTTGGTATTTTATCATTCCTTTTTACTAAAAGAGAATGTTTACAGGACGATAATGAGATGGGTCAGATGAATGCATCAGGCGCTTTGGTTTCACTCTTGAAAGGCAATTTCTAACATTGATCAAAGGAAGATTGTGGAGCAAAGTCCATGGAACTGTTTTCTTAGCTAAGGAGCTTCTCACGTCATGCACCCAAAGGTCTGTATGTACACATTACATGCACTATAGCTAACTTTAAATATTTGTACATGTAAATATCTGTAAATGTACATGTAAAAGTTAGCTATAGTCCGCATGTAATGTGTATATACATTTAAAGGGTTATAATATGTACAAAGATTGCTAATGATATGTATTATACTATGCTAGTGTTATTGTACTGTATAGGACTAAATAAAGTTAACATGGCAGTTGCATTTGAGTCGAAGATGGAACTGCTCGTTGCACTGTTCAAAGTGCAGGAACGTCACAATTGGCTGCGTAAGTTGTTTTCGTCTTTGAACATTACAGTGTGGATTTCTTCACTCTCCGTTGAGTAGCTTTCATGTGCCTCATTAGAGTTGTTATGTCTCGAATGTTTGGATTCTGAACATATTCAAGCTCTCTCCCACCTTTTTCAAGTAGGTTAATGTTAGGGTTTCAATATTTTAATTAACATTAATTATTAACTAATTTCTTTCTTTCTTTCTTTCTTTTTGCACTAAAACAATTTTGTTTGTACTTTGTTGTTACCTTTGGTGTGACATTCATCAAGTCAAGATATGCTTTAACATATTCAACAACTACAAGATAATCTTCGGATTCAATCAAATTGTTATAAGTATTATGTTATCATTAACATTCTTCTTGACTTCTTTGATAACATAACAGGCCTTTTACTAAATTGGGTTTTCAGAGGCTTGAACCTTATAAAATTTGGCAAACTTCCTATTATGTACATGCGTTGTTATTGCTATTTAAATAAAAGACAAGTACATGATGGCTGTGTATGAGAAAAATATGTATATGGGCTCATGTTGGTGTGCGTTAGTAGTAGTACACGTATACATGAAAGTTAATGCGTTTTCTTTTACTTTGTGGAGGGTCTTTCTATAAGAGGAGTGTGATTAGAAAGATTAAAGAGTTTATATGCCAAAGCCAACAAGATAAACAGCAACATTATTATGATTGGTTCAGAATATGCATTATTTAATGTTTCTCTATTTACTATATATTTATACATATTGCAGATTCATAAATTATCATCGTTGTTGTGAAAGCCGCTGAAGTTGTTTTTGATGAGGTCGGAAGGGATGATGAGATATGTGTGTGAAAGACCGCCTAACAAATACATAGTTACTAAATGGCAAAGGAAAAGACCAGGTAGGGTTGTTAAATGTGATGATGGTAACTACTTCCATGTTAATAACATGAGCACAACTAAGATTAAGCCAGTCAGGGATGTTTATATAGGTTACTTTGGACACAAATGCGAATTTGATCATGTTATTGGTAAGAATAAATTAATCTAACTTATGTATATAAAAGTCACACATATATAAAGAGATATTTTTATGTAATTATTATTAATATATATGTTTTTATTTGTTGAATATTAAATACTTTAAGAAGCAATGGTGCAGCCAAGGATGTGAATTCTGTTTCCAAGTGGATTCAGAATTATTTTGAAAATAGTTACATCACCGGAGACAGTAAATATATAGTAAAAGTATATAAGTTTGAAACATATAATAAATATTTAATGATATTGATTTCATGATTATGAGAAGAGTACATCGTAAATCTACTTGCACTTTTTACATCATAGGAGACAATAAGTATATATGTAAAAGTATATAAGTTTAAAACACATAATAATTATCAATGATACTAATTTCATGATTATGAGAGAAGAGTACGTCGTAATCGACTTGCACTTGTTACATTATAGGAGACAATAAGTATATATGTAAAAGTTTATAAGTTTGAAACACATAATAACTATCAATGATACTGATTTTATGATTATGAGAAGAAAAAAGCATTGTACTTGTTATAATAAAAGAGACATTTGAAGGTATTATTGTAAAGAAAATTAAAAAAAATACATCGGTTCTTAAGATATATTATTATTAATATGCATATTAAAATATTATTAATTTAAATGTAAATATTTAAATGAACTAAAGTAATAAATTTATTATTTAAATTTGCAACTTGTTTGCAGAATGTTCGACTCCATTGATCTTGCCGATATGGAATTTAGGTCTGACATTACAAAATTAACCGTGGACGCTTGTTGTGCAGTGAACCTTGCGGTGGAAAAGGAAAGATATAATTAACACAACTTAATTTGCAAGTTCACTTAGCAATAAGTTTATGTTTATGTTTGGAATGCACTATAGCTAAGTTAAATATTTGTACATGTAAATATCCATAAATGTACATGTAAAAGTTAGCTATAGTCCGCATGTAATGTGTATATACATTTAAAGGGTTATAATATGTACAAAGATTTGCTAATGTATTATACTATGCTGGTGTTATTGTACTATATAGGACTAGATAAAGTTAACATGGCAGTCTTGCATTTGAGTCGAAGATGAAACTGCTCGTTGCACTGCAGACGTCACAATTGGCTACATAAGCTGTTTTCATCTTCGAACATTACAGTGTGGATTCCTTCACTCTTTGTTGAGTTTCATGTGCCCAGTGTTGTCTCTCGTTAGAGCTGTTACACCTCGAATGTTTGGATTCTGAACATATTCGAGCTTTCTACCACCTTTTTCAGGTAGGTTAATGTTAGGTTTCAATATTTTAATTTAACATTAGTTGTTGCGTAATCTCTTTCTTTCTTTCTTTCTTTTTACACTAAAACAATTTTGTTTATATTTTATTATTGCCTTTAGTGTGACATTCATCAATTCAAGATAGGCTTTAACATATTCAACAATTACAAGATGATTTTCTGATTCAATAAAATTGTTATAAATATTATGTTCATCATTAACATTCTTCATTTTATTAAGTAGATTTGGCTTTTTGGTAACATAACAGGCCTTTTACCAAGTTGGGCTTAAACCTTATCAAATTTGGCAAACTTCCTATTATGTACATGCACGTTATACCATATATTTCTATATATATTTATTGTTATTTAAATAAAAGACAAGTACATGATGGTTGTGTATGAGAAAAATATGTATATGGGCTCATGTTGGTGTGCGTTATGCAGTAGTACACGTATACATGAAAGTTAATGCATTTTTTTTAGTCTTTTCGAAGGTCTTACTATAAGAGGAGTGTATTAGAAAGATTAAAGAGTTTGTACGCCAAAGCCAACAAGATAAACAGCAACATTATTATGATTGATTCAGAATATGCATTATTTGATGTCTCTTTATTCACTATATATTTATACACATTATAAATTCACAAATTATCATCGTTGTTGTAAAAACCGTTGAAGTTGTTTTGATGAGGTCGGAAGGGATGATGAGATATGTGTGTGAAAGACCGCCTAATAAATACATAATTACTAAATGGTGAAGGAAAAGACTAGGTAGGGTTGTTAAATGTGATGATGGTAACTACTTCCATGTTAATAACATGAGCACAACTAAGATTAAGTCAGTCGGGAACAATTATATAGGTTACTCTGGACACAAACGCGAATTTGATCATGTTATTGGTAAGAATAAATTAATCTAACTTATGTATATAAAAGTCACACATATATAAAGAGATACTTTATGTAATTATTATTAATATATATGTTTTATTTGTTGAATATTAAATACTTTAAGAAGCAATAGTGCAGCCAGGATGTGAATTTTGTTTCGAAGTAGATTCAGAATTATTTTGAAGACCGGAGACACTAAGTATATATGTAAAAGTATATAAGTTTGAAACACATAATAATTATTAATGATACTGATTTCATGATTATGAGAAGAGTACGTCGTAATTGATTTGCACTTATTACATCATAGGAGATAATAAGTATATATGTAAAAGTATTAAATTTGAAACACATAATAATTATTAATGATACTGATTTCGTGAGTATGAAAAGAGGACGTTGTAATCGACTTGCAGTTGTTATATTATTAATATGCATATATAAATATATATATTAATTTAAATGTAAATATTTAAATGAACTAAAGTAATAAATTTATTATTTAAATTTACAACTTGTTTTACAGAATGTCCGACTCCATTAATCTTACGGACATGGAATTTAGGTCTGACTTTGCAGTGAACCTTGCGGTGGAAAAGAAAGAGAGCAAAGAATATAATTAACATAACTTAATTTGCAAGTTTTAATATGCTTACTTAGCAACGAGTTTATGTTTATGTTTGGAATCCAAACTATTATATTCTCCTATCTGCCTGACGGCCTGGCCAGGTATGGTGTGATATATCTATATCTATGTCCATGTATATATCTATATCTACATACATACATACATGCATATGTGTGTGTGTGTGTGTGTGTGTGTGTGTGTGGATAGATAGAGACATTTATGACAGGTAAATCGCTCTTAATAAGCTATTTAATCCCTGTTCTTAAACCATTTTTTTTTTGTTAAAATCGATATCTACGTCCAGGTCCTTCAAGCAGATGGAGGTAAGTACAACAGTAGAAACACAACATATGCATATGTATATAAAACTATTATTGAATTGTAAGTGAGTTTTGTTATTTAACCAGGAATGCTATCTGCTTGTATCAATGCAGCTACATTAGCGTTAGCAGATGCTGACATACCAATGGAGGATCTTGCTGCAGGTTACCTTAATGGCACTCCATTACTAGGTGTGTGTGTAAATTGTATATCATGTTCATAACGGATATTAACTTATATATAATGATACATGTGTTATTTGATTATAGTGTGTATATATTATATTGACAAGGATTATTCACTAAATTATACTGAAGACAGTGAGCTGGATAAAATCTCTTTATTGCATCTGATTCTAGTGTAAACTATTCATATTATAATAAAGTAATACACACACACCCTTTGTGTTTTAACGAAATACAGATGGTACCCCATGGAGGTGTTTGAGCAAGTTTTTCAACTCGCTGCTGAAGGAGCTAAAGCTGCTTGTGAGGCATGTATACGCACGCGCGCCTGTAGTGTGTTTTGCACGTGTATAGGTTATGTATAAATCTCATTAACATCGTGCTTTTCTCATCTATTAAGTATTGCTCTTCGACAGATAGCTTGCAGTGGGAAACTTGCAATATAACACATATATATTAATATAACATGCACATATTATTATTAATCATATGTATATGTTATAGGAAGCTAGTACACATGAATCTGTAGCAGTAATTGAGGATGAGGCTCGTAAGGGCTAACTTGGCATGTTGCCGGTTTTACTGTTCTTGAGAATAATGAACAGGCAAAAGCATTCTAATCATGCTAATAAGCCCAGGAGGGATTCGTACGTATTTTGACCAAGCAGCTGAAGAAGACGAAGATGAGTTAATTTAAGCGTAATTTTAGTTATATTTAAATAAGTTTTACTTAGATTCAATTCCGGATGTGGCCATGTCCATGCATTACTTACTTAATTCCCTAGCAGCAAGAGACACATTGGTAAGAGACGATAGTATGTTGCTCTAATCTATTTTTGTTGTGCATGTACCTGCTGTGTGTGTGTGTGTGTGTGTGAATACAGGGAACTACTTACGAGACAAATGGTAGGCTGCACTTAATAAAAGAGGACACTGCATGTAATACTTATTTCTTCTTTCTAAGCTACACGGTCGCAAGGGAGAACCTTTGAAATTCAAGATACCTGGTGCCAGCTTAGCTGAAACACATCCGAGTTTACTTGACTGCATGCTTCGTTGAGGGAATACCAAATATATTAAGTACTGAAGAATACACCACTTATCAAACACTTACATACATATGTGTGGTGTGTGCGTGTGTGTAGAGAGAGAGAGAGTGTGTTCAGTAGTTGGCATTATAAACATATGACTATACATTACCTCCGTAAACGGGTCATTTTCATCCTATTTCTCCCTCGAAAGACTTGTGGTTCATGTCCCTCCCACTAACTCACGTATGGCCCTCCTCGATGGCAACTTCTCGCCTTTGCCAGCCTCTCGCATTGAGACAAAACTGAACTTGATGTCCCTAAGAGCACCAAGAATCTTCTCTTCGGTCCAGTTTACATCTGAAAACAAAACAAGCTATCACATGTGGGTGCGTGTGCTTTTCATGCATTTGGTAGGCGGGTGCGTGCGTGCGTCTGAAATATACCTGGACCCCATTCGTTCATTGCTAAGATCTCAAGGACGGTATACTCCTCCCTCTTCCCGAGCTTCTGTACCTTTTTGCCACAGGGACAAAACACCCCTCTTGTCAGGCCCGCGAAGCACAACAGGTGTCTTGAAGCCGTCCACCATTTTCACCATTTTCCTGCGCAAGTACATGATTTGTATGTATATACATAAAAGAATTGTGTACACATACGGGGAGACTATATGCTTGGCGGATCCCTTGGCCGGTTGTATCAGATCGTGGTAATCACGCTCCAGCTGCGTGAATCGACCCTCTTGATGGGACCTGGAACAGCCAATCTAATGAGATTCCAGATAGAAAACGAAAGAAGAGAACTTTCTATATTCTTTTTTGTAAAAACTGTTTATACAACCCTGCAGGGTGAATCTCCTGCAATCCCAACGGTCTGACACCCAGGGATCGTATCGCATCCTATTGTATCTCGTAGTGCTCGATACTTGATTCCTAACACTCCCTCCTCAAGCTGAAATTCCTAACGAGGATCTCAACTTGAAGAAAACATTCTCCGACAGTGGTTTGGTGAAGATATCAGCCAACTGTCTAGGAGGGAATGTATTCGAGCACTATCTCCCCATCCGCCACCTTCTCCCGTATGAAGTGATGGCGGATCTCTATATGTTTGCTCCGCGCGTGAAGAACTGGATTTCTCGTCATCGCAATTGTGCTTTTGTTGTCACAGGCAGAATGGTGGGATCGTGTTGCTGATGACGAAGTTCTGTGAGCATACGTCTCAGCCAGATGATTTCTTTGGCAGCTGTTGATGCGGCTACATACTCAGCTTCAGCACTTGAAAGTGCCACAGAAGTCTGTTTCTGGCTCAGCCACGAGACAGGTGCTCCGCTTAGCAAGCAACACACGCCAGTGGTGGAAACGCGTGAGTCTGGATCGCCAGCCCAGTCGGCATCAGTAAAAGCTTGAAGCACCATGGAACTTCTGGTGTTCTTGGAGTACAGCAAACCGAAGTGACGAGTTCCTTGTAAATACCTGAGGACTCTTTTGGCAGCGTGCCAATGATCTTGGAGAGGCCCTGAGTTGAAGCGGCTGAGAACTCCCACAGCAAACGAGATGTCAGGTCGGGTGGTGTTCGCTAAGTGGAGAAGCCCGCCTACCAAGGACCGATACAAACTTGGATTCTCAAACACATGCGTGCCTTCACGTACCAGCTTCCGGCCTGTGACCATCGGAGTTGGAGCAGGCCGACAGTTGAGCATGTTGAAATGCTCTAGCAGTTCATTGACGTATTGAGGTTGGCTGAGCTTCACTGTTCCAGCAGTTTCATTTCGTTCTACTTGAATGCCAACGATCTTCTCCACTGGTCCAAGGTCTGAGAGCTGATACCGTTGACTCATAAGCTCCTTGAAGCTGGAGAAGGGCCTGGCTGCTGCTAACGAGCAAACAGTCGTCGACGTATACAGCAATGACCAGGAAGCCCTCGGAGGTCTCCTTTTGATAGAGGTTTCCATCAGAGTCGAGTTTGGTAAAGCCATGCTCATGTAGAAAGCTGTCGATACACCTATACCACTCTCTCGACGCCTGCTTGAGACCGTATACTGCTCGTTGGAGCTGACATATAAGCTTTCCCCGTTAGCTCCTGTCTGCTCAAAGCCTTCGGGTTGTGTCATGAAGAGCTTCTCCTTGAGAGGTGCATTCAAGAAGGCTGTCTTCACGTCGAGATGATGTGCAGCAAGCCCGAACTGTGCAGCGAAAGCCATGAGCACTCGAATGCTTGCGGATTTGACAGTGGGTGAGAAGGTCTCGTCAAAGTGCAGTCCCGGCACCTGGGAGAATCCTTTGGCAACGAAGCGAGCCTTGAATCGCTTGACTGTGCTGTCCGCGTTCAGTACTTCTTGAAGACCCAGCGTCCTCCGATGACCTGTTGGTGTGGTTCTTCCGGAACAAGTGTGAAGGTTTGGTTGGCTCGATGAGAGTCAAGTTCGTCCTGCATGGCCTTCATCCACTCTGCAGCTTCAGGTGAGCTCTGTGCCTCGTGAAAGTTGTTCGGAGTTGACACCTTTGGTTGAGTGACCAATAATGCCTTGGGTTTGGGAATCCGAGTTGGTTTACCTGCATGGTTACGTCCAAGAGGTTGAAGATCAAAGGGAAGTCCCCGCGCCAAGCGATCAGCCTCTGGAGCTCGTCGTGTTGTAGGTTGTGCATTCAGTTCTAGCTGCTCGGCCTGCAAGTTAGGGATATTAACCTGAACTTGGTCGTCTACGGCAAACTCAGTCTCGGTTGTTGAATTGGCAGGTGCAGTGGGTGAAGTGTCAGGTAAACCTTCATTTTCAATGACATTCCTTTCCTCCTCGGCAACCGACCTGTCTTCCTCAGCAGGGTCATCCTCCCATAGCCAAGCATTCGGCTCCCATGCACGTGAAGCATCAGTTGGTGGTATTGGCGAGCTGGTGCGACAATCACGATAGACTATCCGTTCATCGAAGACTACATCATTACTAACCTGTATTCTGCCATTAGATGGATCATAAAGACAGTATCCCTTGATATGGTCTTCATAGCCAACCAAGAACGTTGGCTTACTGCGAGGCGCTAATTTTCCTCCTACGTCAGGACTTTGTCGTATGAAGGCGAGACACCCAAAGCGTCGCAATCTAGTCACCTTTTGCCTTCTGCCTGTCCATGTTTCTTCTGGAATGCGGTCAGGTTTGCAGAGTGAGGGAGGAGATTCTGGACCTGAACTGCCGTTTTCACAGCTGTGGACCAGAGGTGCAGAGGAAGACCTGACGAGTGCAAGAAGCAACGGGCTGTGTTCATGATGCTCCGGTGCTTGCGTTCTGCTATGCCGTTTTGCTGTGATGTACCCGGGCATGTGCGTTGGTGAATTATCCCCTCCTGCGAGCAGAAGCTCTTGAAAGCTAGCGAGGTATACTCTCCTCCAGAGTCACTGCGTAGAACTTTAAGCCTTCTTCCAGTTTGATTCTGAGCCGTGCACAGGTAATCCCTAAAAGCATTTAGGGCTTGGTCCTTGGAGCGCAAGAAGTACACCTGGCAGTGTCGGCTAAAGTCATCCACAAACGTCATGAAGTACTTTTTGCCAGAGTGACTTTCGACTCTCATGGGGCCACAAATGTCAGAGTGAACGAGCTGAAGTAGATCAGAGGAGCAGGATGTGGAAGCCGGATATTGAGAGCGAGTCTGTTTGCCAAGAACACATCCGTGGCATAGGTCAAGATTCTGGAGAGGTTCCGAGGAGAAGCCGTCTAGTAGATGCAGCTTTTGTACCTTTTGTAGAAGAGGAAGGTGAGCGTGGCCCAAACGCTCATGCCAAATTGCAGTTGATGTGCCGGCCGCCATGCAGTCAGCATGTTTCTCAGGAATCTCGTACAAATTCCCACTCCTAGGGATCTGCAGGACACTCTTGGCTCCTTTGAGGAGATCACACTGCCTTCGGGTGAAGAGGACGTTAAAGCCACTGTCTGTCAGCTTAGCAACGGAGACAAGATTTTTTACAAGTCGTGGGACGTGCCAGGCACTTGGAAGTTTCAAAGACTTTCTATTCCCAACTTGAATAGATACATTGCCCTTTCCGGCTACTTGCAGTAAGTTGCCATCTCCTACTCTCACCACTCTCCCTCCTCCCGGTTCAAGCTCTTGGAACACTCCTCGGTCTCGAATCAGGTGTTCTTCACATCCTGAATCAAGAGTTAGTGGTGAATGAGAGGTGGAACCAGGATTTACCCCATCCGACTGTGATCCCTGGGAATCCCCCTCCAGGGCATCTGCAGTCATTCCATCCGAGATGAGGAACTTGCTGAGGTGCTTGAGGAGAGGGCAATCTCGCTTGAAGTGGCCCTCCTGGCTACAAGCATGGCACCGGGAATGCTGCTGGCGACGTTTTGGTTGGTGTCTTCCTGAAGAATTCTTGGAAGCATCTCGGCCTGAGTTCTTGAATGAACTTGCTCCAGCACGGTTTGAGTTCTTGGAGCCAGCTGAGGAACTTGCCGCAAAGTTGGCTTACAGCTGCGAGAGTTGCGTCGCGACGGTTCTTGAGATCCAACTTGATCAGATGTGCCTCCATCATTTCTTCAGCTTGCGTGAAAGTGTGAGCCGTGTTGAAGACCATGGTGGTGATAGTCTCGTACTCTGGATCAAAAGAATCACAGAGCGCAAGGATCTTGCGACTCTCATTGTAGCTCTGAGCAGTGTCCTGGAGCTCGGCAAAACAGTTTTGCAGATTCTTGACAAGAGCAGGGAAGTCACCGGTGTAGCGCATGGACTGAACACGAGCCTCCAGTGCTTTGAGTCGAGCAGCAGATGGTTTTCCAAAGCGTGAGTGCAAGAATTCCCAGATCTCACGGGCGCTCATGCCATCAACCCGTAAGAGCAGTGCATCTCCCAGTTTGAACCAAAGGATCATCAAGGCACGATCTTCTCTAGCGTCAGCATCGTTATCTGCAAGGAAGGCTGATCCTGAGCTCGCTCCACTGTCTGAAGCAGCTCTTCCAGGAGAAACCACGGACCAAACTCCTTCCATGGTGAGGAGCCGGGTCATCTTCTTGACCCATGGAACGTATCCGTCCGCTCCTTCCAGGACGGAGATCCCTTGCAGTGCGACCAAGCCAAGCTTGCTGATGCTCGTCATTAGAGAAGAAAACAAGAGGAAAAAAGAACAAGAAACGGCGTGAGCCAAAGTAAGCTCGATACCAAGATAGAAAACGAGAGAAGAGAACCGTTTGTATTCTTTTGTAAAACTGTTAATTACACCCTGCAGGGTGAATCTCCTGCAATCCCAACGGTCTGACACCCAGGGATCGTATCGCATCCTATTGTATCTCGTAGTGCTCGATACTTGATTCCTAACAATTCCCCTGCCTTCAATCAGATAAACTAATGAACGTACCATGGTATTTGCTCCTCCTCCTTCACCCCCGCCTTCGCCCGTTCCATCTTCCCCTCGTTCGCCTTCTCCGCATGCCTACATGGACCCAATCCAGCCGATTAAGAGAGAGACACAGACAAAAACAGAGAGACAGACAGACCGTCGCCGACACGCCTCGAAGTCTTCCCCCGACTTTACGACCCCAGACCATCGCCTCATTGCGACCCCGACCTAATTTGTATACTAGGGTTTTTTATAATCGCCTCTGTACAAGCCACGTGTCATATTAAGGACCATTAAGTTAAATTAACAAGCTTTTAACGGTTTAATTATTATGGTTAGATCAACGGTCAGAGATTTGCCTAGGTGAAGTTTAGTAAATATCCTAAGTATAAACTCAAAAACGGTTCGCTGTTTGTTACCCCACTACACATATAACATGTGCGCGTGTGTAGCACTGGTGGAGGAAATAAAACACCGGTCCACAACACATTTTAAAATATCACCGAGAATTATTATTTAGTCATCAAAATTTGATGTCGAATTCTTTAAAACTCAGGTACACTGTGAAACATCATTAAATTTTATAAACAACTAAATAAATGATAAAAAATAAACAATTTTATAAATTATTGGTTTCCACTGAATATATATATATAATAAATCCTAATTAACCTAAAACATCAAGTGCATTCTTCACTTTAGAACTACTCATATACAGTGAGAAACAAAGTGCTTTAATCTCTTAGGCTTAAGGAATCGTACTCATGTATACACAGTAATCAATATATGTAAATCTAAATACACAATCTAGAATGAAAGTCCAGTAATTGTGTGTGCTTTCTCCTTTAGCTTCTCTATGGACTTCGTTATCTTCTCATTCCCATTTAACTCTGAATTTAAGATACATGTGGGCATGCACAAAAATAAGAAACAAACTATGGTCACCATATTACTTTATTTTAAGAAGTAATACCCGTGACGTGCGCAAAACTTGCTTAGGTCGCAACAATATGGTTTTGTTTTGGGCCATATGCCCAAATTCTTGAAATATTCTTTTACTCTAATGGCTGCCATAATAGGAGGAGGAGGTAAGAATCCTTGTAATAAGGGTCCATGTGGATATGTGGAGACGATAAATCAAAACATGTTATTGATATTGCAGTTTTTGTAATAAAAATGAGGCAATAGTTATTAAAGATCACTTATTATGGATAAGTTCTTTAAAAAAAGAAAAAAGTCTTGCCATTAAATGAGCAATCTCAATTCCTACAAGTAAAAAACCTACATTCAATAAATTTTGAAAACTTGTAGAGCGTAGTGAAGTAAACTGACTTGTATTATATCATGTGAAGTACCTTTAATAATGCAAGATCTTTCTTTTTCAAAGATATGTTCTCCCCAGTGTTGCATTGACACATGATTGTTAAAAGGTTAAATAACACTATTAAACAATAAGAATAAAAGACTTGAATTTGAAATTGAGAGAGTCAAGAAGTTTGGGAGGATTCAGGGATAGAGTCGTGTTTGATAAATGGAAAAACACAATAACATTGCACCTACTTAATTTCTTAACCACTTGCCCACGAGGATTGTGTTTTTAGGAAGGTCACTCATCACGATGTTGAGGCTACGTATATGAGCTAAAGCCTTATATTTTACATGTGGGACAACATAATGTTGTTTAAGTAGTGTTAAATACTCCAAATGTTAATGTATTTGTGGGAAAGATGATACAAAAGGATTTTCCATATATATTTTGGACTGGGTGCATAACACATTCTTTAAACTTTCTGTTTAAAAGCTTTGTTAAGATAACTTTTATTGGCCAGGCTATAGCAAGTGGTAACATAATAGAAAATATCATTAACAATCGTGCTTTTCTCAGGGACTTGTTTGCCTTCTATTAAGTAGGTTGGAAAAGGTTAAAACTTGTTGTTCAAGAGTGAGAAATGTCAAGTTTTTACATGGTGCCACACAAGCGGCTTGCAAGATGTCAACCTTGGAATCCCCTCTCTAGAAACCCATATTAGAAACCCAACCCTTAAAACTTAAATCCCTAACTAACTAAGTCCACGAACGAGGCTTACCTTGTGAATTAGGATACGTTACCAGCTGAGCTATAGATATCATTCCTAGCTCGATGTGGTTGAGGTGGTTAAAATTTAATTAATTCTTCGGAAGTGACGTACCCAATCACAAAGGCGCGATCTTACCAACGATAAGAATAGCATAATCCAAAGATGGGACATACCCTTATCATATAAAATTAAGGCGGCATAACATAAGATTATGCCTTAATGACACAAGCTTAGTTTGCATTGGTAGGAGGTTAACGACTCTATTTTGAACCTATGAAACTTCATTATACATACTCTACCTTATTTATTTATGTGATGGAGCCCCATATTTTCCTAAATGAGTATGTGTCATAGTTTTTATTATGACTTGACCCTTTACTTTGGGGTTTAACTATTGTTACCTCTTGAGATGTGTGACGAACCCTAGTTGTACTGAGAAATAGCCCGATTAGTGCACGTAGGTGTTTAGGAAGGGTAATTCGGCCGGCTGTCACTAGGTACCTCGATAAACTCTAAGCGAATAAAAAGAGATGCCTGACCTAACCCTAACCTCACCCCTAGGGGTGTCCCTAACCCCTTTTTTGACAAGGTTTACTTTTACAAAAAAACCTACTTAGTAAACACATAAGGTTTGTTTCTCATTACATCTAAGGTTTGTCACACTACTCAATAAGTAACAATAGTCAAACCCCATAGTAAAAGGTCGAGTCGTAGTAAAAACTACGAAGAAAGAAAACGTGCAAGATAACACATATATATTAATATAAACATGCTGCACATATATATTATTAATCATATGTATATGTTTAGGAAGCTAGTACACATGAATCTGTAGTAGTAATAGATTTAATCACAAGCTAAATAGTTTGGGATGAGGCTCGTAAGGGCTAAGTTGGCATGTTGCCGGTTTTACTGTTCTTGAGAATAATGAACAGGCAAAAGCCTTTACAAGTCATACGTTGAAAACTATTGTCTAATCATGCTAATCAGCCTAGGAGGGATTCGTACGTATTTTGACCAAACAGGTGAAAGAAGACGATGATTCTTTCTTTGTTAATTTAAGCGTAATTTTAGTTATATTAAATAAGTTTTACTTAGATTCAATTACGGATGTGGCCATGTCCACCTAGCAGCAAGAGACACATTGGTAAGAGACGATAGTATGTTGCTCTAGCGTGTTGTGTGTGTGTGAATACAGGGAACTACTTACGAGACAAATGGTAGGCTGCACTTAATAAAGAGGGACACTGCATGAGAATGGATAATACTTATTTCTTCTTTCTAAGCTACACGGTCGCAAGGGAGAACCTTTGAAATTCAAGATACCTGGTGCCAGCTTAGCTGAAACACATCCCAGTTTACTTGACTGCATGCTTCGTGTGGGAATACCAAATATATTAAGTACTGAAGAATACACCACTTATCAAACACTTACATACATAAGCATCCTTGTTCAGGATCTGTGTACGGTAGATTTGCCATGTGTGATGTGCGTGTGTGTGTGTAGAGAGAGAGAGAGAGAGAGAGAGAGAGAGAGAGTGTTCAGTAGTTGGCATTATAAACATATGACTAGACATTACCTCCGTAAACGGGTCATTTCATCCTATTTCTCCCTCGAAAGACTTGTGGTTCATGTCCCTCCACACTAACTCACGTATGGCCCTCCTCGATGGCAACTTCTCGCCTTTGCCAGCCTCTCGCATTGAGACAAAACTGAACTTGATGTCCCTAAGAGCACCAAGAATCTTCTCTTCGGTCCAGTTTATATCTGAAAATAAAACAAGCTATCACATGTGGGTGCGTGTGCTATTTCATGCATTTGGGTAGGCGGGTGCGTGCCTGCGTGCGTGCGTGAGTGCGTCTGAAATATACCTGGACCCCATTCGTTCATTGCTAAGATCTCAAGGACGGTATACTCCTCCCTCTTCCCGAGCTTCTGTACCTTTTTGCCACAGAGGGACAAAACACCCCTCTTGTCAGGCCCGCGAAGCACAACAGGTGTCTTGAATCCGTCCACCATTTTCACCATTTTCCTGCGCAAGTACATGATTTGTATGTATATACATAAAAGAATTGTGTACACATACGGGAGACTATATGCTTGGCGGATCCCTTGGCCGGTTGTATCAGATCGTCGTAATCACGCTCCAGCTGCGTGAATCGACCCTCTTGATGGGACCTGGAACAGCCAATCTAATGAGATTCCCCTGCCTTCAATCAGATAAACTAATGAACGTACCATGGTATTTGCTCCTCCTCCTTCACCCCCGCCTTCGCCCGTTCCATCTTCCGGAGTCTCGCCGCCTCGTTCGCCTTCTCCGCATGCCTACATGGACCCAATCCAGCCGATTAAGAGACACAGACAAAGACAGAGAGACAGACAGACCGTCGCCGACACGCCTCGAAGTCTTCCCCCGACTTTACGACCCCAGACCATCGCCTCATTGCGACCCGACCTAATTTGTATACTGGGGTCTTTTGGTTCGAATATAATACAAGCCACGTGTCATATTAAGGACCATTAAGTTAAATTAACACGGTTTAATTATTTATGGTTAGATCAACGGTCAGAATTTGCCTAGGTGAAGTTTAGTAAAATATCCTGAGTATAAACTCAAAAACGGTTCGCTGCTTGTTACCCACTACACATATAACATGTGCGCGTGTGTAGCACTGGTGGAGGAAATAAAACACCGGTCCACAACACATTTTAAAATATCACCGAGAATTATTATTTATTCAAAATAAAAATAAAATAAATAATTTTATAAATTATTAGTTTCCACTGAATAAGTATATATAATAAATCCTAATTAAGTTGACGTTATTGATTTCTCATTCCCATTTAACTCCGAATTTAAAATACATTTGGGTGTGCACAAAAGTATCAGAACTAACTAAGGTCACCATATTACTTTATTTTAAGAGGTAATACCATTGTGACGTGCGGCAAAACTTGCTTTAGGTCGCACACAATATGGTGTTTGTTTTGGACTGTGCTCTTTTCTCCCTGTGTGTGTGTGCGCGTGCGTGTTTATATATTTAAATCTTTTTACCTGTAGTCTGGCTAATTACAAGACAATGCAACTGTATGCAATGTGTCTAATAGCCAAAATAAAGATGAAGATGTGTAGCTAATGAACACCATGGGCAGAAATCAAAGGTATTTATTCTGAAAACATTGTTTAATAAATTTATACTCTTAAACATTAATTAATTGGTATTAACATATATAACCTTGCTATAGCATTTTGAATGACGTGAAGCTCCTGTTTTGTTAGCCTTACAAGGAAGCATATGTGCAGTAAGCTCACTGGCATACATATCTTGATGACTGTAACACAGTCATTAACAAAGAAATGAATCCCAATAGGATAAGTTCTACAAATATACATGTTAAAAAGCAAATACAAATCTTTTATACATCAATAAAAGTATATAATGTACCTTCTTTCATCTTATCTAATGCTTGACTGAGCGATTTTTCTGGTCTTTCTCACCCACTGGAATGTTGTTTTAATTATAATGATAAAAATCAGATTAAGATATAAACTTAAATACCTTCCCAAGAAAGTGAATTCCTCGCGAGTGAAATCACGATGAAAAGCAGGCAAACAAGCGCAAAGGCCCATGTTGGTGTGACCTCCAAAGAGACACTCTTCAAGTCTTTGTTACTTTGTTCTGCCATGCACCTTCAAAGCCACATACGTCTGGATATTATATCAGATGTATTTAATACGTTAATATATATGTAGATTCTGACGTATATATTATGATATATAAATTACACACACACACACACATATATATATACACAAGCACGTCCTTTATCACTGTGATAAACATGCGTAACAAGTTTGAAAACTATGATTAATAAGTATAAATTTTTCAGGTGATATGCTTCTTGACGGTCAATAAGCAAGTCTTAGATAATCTATTAGACTTGACTTGACTTGATTTAATTAAGGGGACTGTATGTGTCCTTATTACAGATTGATCCTATTATGTCAACGATTTATACAAAAATAAAATCAATATATTTTGATTTATAATTATTTTATATAGGTAATTCTTGTTTTATTTTTATTTATTATATTATATAATTTAATTTTAATATTATACTAAATACATTACATTATAATAAAATCACATTGCTTATTCTAACATTAAATCTATAAATTAAGATTTTAATTATAGAACAGTGGGATTTTGAACTTTGAACAAATCTTAATTCAACATTAAATTAAATAAATTCATCATAAATTTATAATCATACTATTTATAACGTCTCAAATAATGTCGTAATAAATCCACTAGTTAATTTCCTGGTCCTCTAGTTAATATCTCGGTCACGTAACTGGTCCGGCGCATGGCCACGTCAGTGAAAGTCTACCAAGGAAATGAACTAGAGAGAAGTCGACCGAGAAATTAACTAGAAAAACAATAGATTAATAATGGATTTATTACGACATTATTTGAGACGTTATAAATAGCATTATTATTAAATTCAAATTTATGATGAATTTCTAAATTTAAATACTCTTTTAATTTAATGTTAAATCAAGATTTGTTCGAAGTTCAAAGTGTCACTGTTCATTTTAACACTATAATTAAAATATTAAAGTCTTAATTTATAAATTTAATTTTAGAATAAGCAATGTGATTTTATATAAATAATTTATATTAATAAATTATATGATCTATAGTTTAAAAATAAAAACAAAACATTCTCTTTCTGAATTACATATATAAAAAATAATTATTGTAATAACTAGTTGCCCTTATTTAAATCGAGTCAAGAAGCATATCACCTGCAAACTTAATACTTATTAATCACAGTTTCAAACTTGTTACGCATGTTTATCACAGTGATAAAGGACCCGGTCGCCTCGTGCTTATGTAGTTGTGTTCCATATATATATAATATATATAGTTATATATCATAATATACGTCTGTATGATACCCCTTTGAAGGTGTCTTGTGTTGTTCATGGCAGGACAAAGTAACAAAGACTTGAAGAGTGGCTCTCTGGAGTCACACCAACATGGGCCTTTGCGCTTGTGTGCCTGCTTTTCATCGTGATTTCACTCGTACTGGAGCGAGGAATTCACTTTCTTGGGAAGGTAATAATAGATCTTAATCTGATTTTTATCATAATAATTAAAACTACAATCCAGTGGGTGAGAAAGAGACCAGAGAAATCGCTCAGTCAAGCATTAGATAAGATGAAAGAAGGTACATTATATACTTTATTGATGTATAAACATTTGATTGCTTTTTAACATGTATATTTAGAACTTATCCTACTGGGATTCATTTCTTTGTTCATGACTGTGCTACAGTCATCTCTAAGCAAGATATGTATGCCAGTGAGCTTTACTGCACATATGCTTCCTTGTAAGGCTAACAAAACAGAAGAGCTTCACATCAACTCACATTCAAGAAGGCTAATGTTTATGGAAGAACACACAAGAAGGATTCTAGCTGGTGGAGAAAGTGCACTTTCAAAATGCTATAGCAAGGTTAAATATGTTAATACCAATTACTTAATGTTTAAGCTTTTAAATATGCTTTATTAAGAGTATAAATTTATTAAAAACTTGATAATTACTTTAGTGTACAATGTTTTCAGGGTAAAGTACCTTTCATTTCTGCCCATGGTGTTCATCAGCTACACATCTTCATCTTTATTTGGCTATTGGACACATTGCATACAGTTGCATTGTCTTGTTATTAGCCAGACTACAGGTATAAAGATTTAAATATACCAACAACACACACACACACACACACACACACACACACACACGTTTACAGGTACATGGGTGGAATACCTGGGAGAAAAGAGCACAGTCTGAATTTGCACAGGACACCCCTGGTAATCAACAAAGCAACATGCCATATATGTATATATGTGTCTCTCTCTCCCTCTCTCTCTCACGCACGCACGCACGCACGCACACACACACACACACCTCATACAAGCTTTGATGTGCAGCTGTAGAGAACCCACTCAAAAAACAGAACTCGTTTTTGGAAAAACACGCGAACAGAAGCCGGCACACGTCTACATTCGTTAGCTGGATAGTAAGTGAAGTGATCGTACTTAATATAATGTTTTAAAAGCATACAAACACACACACACACACACACACATATATATATAAAAGAGAGAGAGAGATATATATGTATGTATGTATGTGTATATATACACTGTAGATATATATAATTAAGGTAATTTTTTTTCCAGTTTTCATTTATTGGGCATTTCCGTGGCATTACATACACAGAATATAGCACTCTTCGCCGTAGCTTTATTCAGGTACTCTTAAGCATTATTATATTTTAATATAAGATGGGAAAACTTAGTTAACATTCTATAATGTTTGAAACTATGTTTAAAATACTATCAGGTTAAAATTATTTTAACATAATCACTCATACTTAACAGAACCACAAGCTGAGAAACAATTTTGATTTTCACAAATACATCCTTCGTGCTGTCGAAGACGACTTTAAGAAAGTTGTGGGAATAAGGTAATTAATTACAAAATTATTTAATCACTTAATTAATTGATACTCTTTCTATTTTAATTTGCGTTAATCATGCAGGGCAGGGCTTTTCTCTGGGTGTTTGTTGTGATATTTGTTCTTCTCAATGTACATGGTAATCATAGTTTTATTTTCTTTATTTATATTTATATAGTTAATATGAACATTTACAGGTTGGTACACTTACTTTTGGATCGGATTTATACCATTGGTGGTATGTATAACTTCTTGTTTCATATAGTCGACACGCGCACACACACACACGCACGCACGCACACACACACACAACAATGTCTTGTTTGCAGTTATTGCTTATAATTGGTTGGAAACTACACCATGTAATAGTGGAGCTTGCCCTTGAGATTGCTGAAGAACAGAAAATTACAAAGAATGTGGTAGTTTATCTACGTGACGATCTTTTTTGGTTCAAAAAACCAAAAATAGTTATCCATTTTCTTCATTTCATATTATTTCAGGTAATATATATACATCATACTATATATATTAATTATATTAACTATATATTAACTATCATTCATTAACTAATCATACAATATTTTCACTTTTGCAGAATGCATTTGAACTTGCCTTCTTCGTCTGGGTTTGGGTAAGTTACTCTCTCTCTCTCTCTCTCTCTCTCTCTCTCTCACACACACACACACACACACACACACACACACGAGGAGTGTAAGAAAAAACTAATTAAATACTTTTGTATAGACACAATTTGGTTTCCGTTCCTGCTTCAGGACACGGTTAGTTTTGGAATTGCACGCTTGGTAATCGGGTATGTTTAACATCTACATTAATATGTTTAAGTTAGCATAATGTGTGTATTATCTCCACAGGGTAATTATGCTCGTCCTTAGCAGCTACAGAACATTGCCATTGTATGCACTTATGAGCCAGGTATGTGTGTGTGTGTGTGTGTGTGTGTGAGAGAGAGAGAGAAAGAGAGAGAGAGAGTATATACAAATATGTTGTTTGTTCACAAACTGTGCATGTTTTGATATGTATGTACGAGTAGTGGGTTGTATATGTTATTTACTTCTATGTTTTTAACTATATACTAAAGTACTATATAATATGCTATCTGTGTGTGGGTGGTACAAATAAATACCATATATATATATATATATATATAGAGAGAGAGAGAGAGAGAGAGAGAGAGAGAGAGAGAGATTGTCATAGATTTAATTACAGATGGGTGATAACTTCAAGTTTGGTGAAGAAATTAAAAGTGCATTATTAAGCTTACATAACAAAGTCAAGCGCAAGAAGACATCAACCGTGGCTGCAACTACTTCACAGGAGATCGAATTCGCATGAAGAATATACACTAATATTTGATTAATATATTGCTACATACATTTACATGAAAATATATATTTTTATTACATGTAACCAGTGTAAACATTTCATATAATTTATATTTTCTTTTGATAAGTTGTATTTTCCGTTTTCTCTTTATATGACAAATTTATTTATTTTTAAACAAAAAAACAAAAACTTTTCATTTTATGGGTAAAAGTTTGGAATGATAAATTTGTTTATAATTTTAGTCTTTAAATTTTATTTAGTTTAGACGCGTTATTCGATCTGTTTCGTGTGATTATCTTTTTTATAAAAATTAAAAATAAATTATATTTTGATTCTACCGCTTAAATACGATGGTGATTTATAAATAAAAAAACAATAGAATGAGAGTACAATATAAAAGAAAATTAACCAGTTTTCACTATCCAAACCAATTTTATTAACCGGTAACATTATCGTTTTTTTTACATGTCACATTTAAAATATGACATGTTATTTAATTAAGCATATAATTCAAATTTAAATTAATAAATAATAAGGTCCACTTTTCAATACCAGGTGATTAATTGCCTCGACCGATATAATTTTAAAAAATAATTTATTTTACTACGGATTTGTTTTTCCACTTGTGAATTATTTATTATTAATAATTTACATAGCACCTGTGTAGCTTTTTCACGGTAGTTAAATGGTTATATGGTCACTGTATAAATTAACAAGATGTGTCCTAAAATTAATTGATTAGGTTATCTTGTTTATAACTTTAAAAGTAAATTAATAAAAAATGATATATATATATATATATATATATATATATATATATACAAACACATTTGATATACTTAATTGTTTATTTTGTAGAAAGAATATCAACAAAGGCATTAATGTGAATAATATGCATGGGTTAAGTTCATTATTTATAACACACACATATAGATGTGTATGTGTAATGTTGTTTTATTTAAATTAACAATGACATAAGTTTTATAAGAAATTAATAAAAACATGCACAATGCTATATTTAAATTTAACTATACATGTGTGCGTGTGTGTATGCATAGAAATTTACATATTTATATATATATAAAGAGTGACAATAAACAATCGAAATAAACAATTCTTATGTATAAATAAACATATATATATATATATGTGTATACATGAGCATATAATTATATATGTATGTATTATATATACATATAATATATTATATTAGAGTATGTAAATTTCTAAATATCTAAATTTCTGTCTACAATATATGCATATGCATATATATATATATATATATATATACAATATACATATACATATATATTATACACAAACATGTGGGTGTGTAAAAAGATATTTTTGAGCTGTTACATACTCTATGTATAATATACTATATGTATATATAATACGTACATATATATATATATATAATTATAGCTTTATGTACATATATATGTATATTTATTTATACATAAGAATTATTTATTTTAATTGTTTATTCTCAATTTCTTTATATATATATATATAAATATGTAGATTTCTACACATATGTAAATTAATATTGTACATGTATATATATATAAATTTAAATATAATATTATGCATGTTTTTATCAATTTCTTACAAAACTTATGTCATTTTTAATTTAAATAAAATAACATCACACACACACACACACACACACACACACACATAAATATAAGATGTGTATGTATATACACACACACATACATACACATCTATATGTGTGTTATATACACAAGAGACCTTCCAAAGACCATGCATATTATCTACATTAATGCCTTTGTTGATATTCTTTATGCAAAATAAATAATTAAATATATCAAATGTGTGTTTATATATATATATATAATATCTTATATGTAAATGACTAAATCTTTTGCTCGCTCTATATTTCTAAATAATAAATTTTGGATTGTGTATCCGTTTTTCATTAAGGTTTTTTAAAAGTTAAAACAAGAAAAACCTAATAAATTAAGTTTAGGACAAGTGTGTTATTTATACCCGGTGTGTAAAATTACCCAGTTTCATGAAAAAGTTACATAGGTGTTATATAAATTATAAATAATAAATAATTAGTATGCGGAAAAATAAATTCATAATAAAATAAATATTTTTTTTTTAATTATATTGGCGGCCAGAAAAGTGGACCTTACTGTTTATTATAATTTAAATTAAATACCTAATTAAATGACATGTGACATGTAAAAAAACGACAGTGTTACCGATTAATAAAATTGGTCGGATAGTGAAAATTAATTTATTTTTATATTGTACTTGTTTTTGCCCTCATTCTTTTCTTTTATTGTTGTTTTTTATAAATCACCATCGTATTTTATATGTAAAATCAAAATATATAAATATTATTTTTAATTTTTATAAAAAAAGATAATCACATGAAACAGGTTGAATTCATTAAAATATACTTCAACTGGAAGTATTTTCCTTAAAACTGTAAGTTGATAAACTTCTACTCATGCAGTGATAAGGAATAATATTATGTTTCCTAAATCGAGACAATAAAAGTATATAACAGTTAAACAACTTATCAAATGCGTCTAAACAGCTAAGTACACGTTACAAGTCAATTCCCTCCGTTGCAAGTTTACACAAATCACGTAACTTTAATTTGCTTTACATCCAAGAAGCTGGATCATATTTAAAACTAGCCTATTGCGTGTCTTTAAACCCAGGCAGTAAACAGTAAATACCATGATAGTTTCCACTATCGCATTCGTTGCAATTATCTTTTCCTATGTTGTTGCAGATGCAGCACTTGTTGCTCCAATAACACTTTCTCCTCACCCTACAACAGAAGATCCCAGCGATGTAAAGTTTCTCGCAACCTTGATAACCAGATCAAGGCCACTACAATACACAATCGACACAGGCGCGCCAATAAGTTTAAACTCTTGCTCCAAAACATCCACTCTATCAAATACAACATTCACATTCGCCACCACCAACAACACATTCGTTGTTCTTAGCAGAATCAAAGTCTCCTGCGGCAGACTCCGACTGGCAGCCCTCGGCCCCGCTGATACAGCATTGCCTGTCCAGCTGACAAGAGCAGCTCATCTGCCTCCCACCTTTGCGTACTGTCTCCCACACCAACGACAAGGCTACCTCTTCTTCGGTTCTACGGAATACACACTTAAATCGGCCCCACTCGTAACCCTCGTACATTTCCCCTTATATCTCTCTCGGGGTGTTTACAAAGTTCATCTCACAGGTAAGAGAGAGTTTTTCATGCGTTAATAATGATTATAATATAAGGTGTCAAGTTCGGTAACCAGCCAAAGATTGGTGTACCGGGGCCAAACGTGCTCTTTGGGACTTCCAGTCGATACACAAGATTGCCAGTTGCAACTTACGACTCACTCAGGAGCTCGTTTATAAACGTCACAAGTAGAGCCCCCGGGATTGTGAGGTCCAGTGCTAGACTCGGGGAGCTCGATCTGTGCTACCGTGGTACAAACTCCTCGAGTTTCGACTCGTTCCCAAACGTGAGTCTCGTCTTCAGTAGAAGGTCCGTGTGGCAGGTCACTCCGAGGAGCTACCTGGTACCGACACGTACTCCAGGGGTGTTCTGTTTCGGGTTTGTAAGTGCTGGGTCTCAATCCGGTTCAATTGGTACTTTCCAGCAGCAGGAATATGTTGTGGAGTTCAACTTGGATAGGAAGAGCGTGGGAATCAGTACCCGCACCGTGGAGTGTGATCAGCTTGTTAAATAAGAATCACGTTATCATTACTAAGTAATGATTTATGAATTAAGTTTGCTGTTTTTACCATCTTTTACTTTACAAGTTGGATCTCACTGAAAAGAATAAATGTGCACCTCAAAAGTAGCTGCATCTTAAATTACACACACACACGCACGCGCACGCATATTCGTTTATTTACTAGACTGTCGGTGAAGAGATCGTGCTATAGTAATACTCAATAAGTTGATAAAGACTAGCACCATATTAACTAAGCCTGTCATGTGTGTATGTGTGTTGTCATAAAGATCTACCAGAACTTGTCATACATCAAGGAAGTCTACCTTTTATTACAAAATTTAAATCAAATCTTCATTCGTATCGAAAATAAGTCCAACATTTGATTTCGTCCACATTATTTCAGAAAAAAAAAAACAAACAGTTTTTAAACAATTAATTAAAAATCGAAATATCTCCGTACAGCCCTCTGTATACCGTACGCTTGGTCTTGCCCTTAGATTATCTGGAACCTGCCCTTGCTGACAAATGGTCGATTGCAAAAGAAGCTACGCTGTATACAGATAACGTCTTTTAAACCTTTGAAATCTAATGGCCCCATAAAATATTACACCCTTTATGAACACGGATTCAAACCTTAGCTGGCACGTTAGGGACGTGCCCAACCAACATAAAGTCTTTCAAATATAGAAACATAAAAAATTTCAACAATGCCAAAAATATATTATATATATTATTGTTATAATATATTAATACTAATACTAAATGTATTAAATGCCTCGGATAATTCTAGATTTCAAAAATTCATACTTAGTGGTCACTGTCTGAAGAATCCAACCCCATATTAAAATATTTCAACTTACTTAAGCAGCTTGCTGCAGACACCCTACGTGGATGACGAAGAAGACGCGTGATCCCAACTTATCCGAAAAGCATGAAGATTCTCCAAAGATTCCGGGAATATATCTGTTCAATCAAAGATTCTAGGAATCTGACCACGCCTCACCATCTGCAAGCATTTCTGCTTCAGAATTTTCTCCGATCTCCGAGACATCGCTACGGGTTCCACAATTAAGATTTGGGGGCAGGAAGCAGGTCGATCGGAGAATTGAAAATCCCACGGATCGAAGACGGCGGATGAATCCAAGTTGAGCTCCTCGAGATTCTTGAGCTGATCTTCGAGATACTCTTGGACGCGATTCTGCTTCTCGCATTCCAGCTCGCTGCTTGAATCGATTAGCAACCCCCCGCTGTTCTTCCAAGACGTACTCCTGTTCTTGCGACGGCGGCGACTTCTCTGTCGCCCGAGTTTCCGCCTCCATCTTGCAAGACCCGCGATTCCGAGAAAGAAGAGCAGCAGCGTGACGATTAGCGGCGAGAAGCACACAAATCAAGACGAAAGCGGGACTCAAGCATAGGAGCAAGACGCTGGCCACGAACGGATAGCTCCTGAACAGAAACCCGACTTCCGACATCTTTGAGAAGCGACTCTTCAGTTCGTGTCCTTCCGCACTACATTAACCATGGGAATCTGAAAATACCAAAGCTAGCGCTTCTACTGCAAAGTCCGGGATTTACAGCGGCAGAACAAAACCGATTGAGCGCCTCAGTTCTTCAAGAAATGGTAGGTAAACCCGTGCCGGCAATGCGGTAGAAGGAATGAAGAAGATGAATGGAAACCCTATAGAATGCGAAGAAACGAAGCGCTAGAATGAAGAAACGCAAAATAATGAGCCGTAGGCGATACACTAATGCAATCTCTTTCTTGGGGCCACATTCTCGCTCGGGAATGTCTAGCCGGCCGTAATATACCTGGTAACCGAAAAACACAACCGACAGCTGGCAGTGAAGTGCTTATTCCACGTTGCGAGTTCCCCCTTTGGCAGCATGCATCTCGCCGTCGGATAAGCTCGTGGCAAAACGGACTGACGCCGCGTAACGTACGGATCTCCAATAGTCTTTACCAGGGGGATCCGATTGGGTGAGCTCACTAGCCAATCCGAAACGGCCATGGCCCTGGACATATTCTTGTTTGTTTTATTTATTTTGTCTAGTGCACACAAAAATGTTTATAATGCTATAGATCCTAAGAGTGTAATCTGACGGATATATGATCTTATCCAATTGAGTATCATAAGTACATTCTTTGTTTTCTATGTTGGTATATACATGAGATCCCATGTGTGTTTTATTGTAGTATATTTAATACTCACAAGGTGTGCATATATTCATGCACGCCCACCGTGTGATAAAGATGTGGCGTGTGCGCGCGTGCATGTGTACGTTATTTCTCCTTTTACTGAGTGATTGCGTAATTCATATATTTCGTTGTGATTTTGCAGAAAGCAACCTTTCAACAAGAATATCATGTAGTGCTTTATAAACAATTCATTTGTCATTCACATGTTTCTCGCCCTTGTAGAAAATTCCATACAAAGTCTATACATATGCTTAAGTTAAAAAATGAGTCTTATATATACACAGTGGCGTATCTCTCTACGAAAATGTACCATCCCTGAATATTCACGTATATATATATATATATATATATATATATAAAACTGTGAGATTAAGACAACATCGAAAATGCGTTTAGACAAATAATATAATGACATGACTGGAAAAATAATGAATTATGATTTGCTAATTATAAACTTAATTAAAACAACATCAGGAATGTAACCTTAACAAATGAATAAGTAGCTCCATTAATGTATATAAACATATATACATTATATATGCACATAAATATTATTATGTTATTCTGATCAATTATATTTATCATACATTTAGAAAAATGTTTAATATTTAGAAAGTGCAAGTTGAATTTTAAATTACTTATTGTGGATCTTTTTATAAGGTATCTTAACATATGTCTTAATAGTTTGAAATATAATGTTATTATATTATTAGAAAGAGATTAGCAACAAAATAAAAATAAATCACATTAAGAGAATCAATTAGGTCAAGAACAAGGAATATCTATAGTGACAATTTATAAAATATTTTAATGTTTAAATTAATCAATGGATTAGTTTGAAAATGAAAATCCATGTTGATTAAAATTGAAATTAAAATACTTAAATTTATAAATTATAAATTTAATTTAAAATGAGCTATGTAATTTTAATGCAATGTATTTAATATAATATTTAAAATGAAATTATATAACGTAAGTTCTTTTCAACTTTGAGATTACATAAGTAGTAATCATATATTAGTATTATTTTTTACATGTGGTAAATTTGAATATTTTTGACTAACTTAATCTAAAA
Source organism: Selaginella tamariscina (assembly GCA_003024785.1). Taxonomy (NCBI): domain Eukaryota; kingdom Viridiplantae; phylum Streptophyta; class Lycopodiopsida; order Selaginellales; family Selaginellaceae; genus Selaginella; species Selaginella tamariscina. Next base: position 583,475 of record PUQB01000065.1, read on the forward strand.
GTTACTAAGAGATTGTATTTTATTTTGAGACTGTACATTTTCTCATTTTAAATTAAAAAAATGAGAGTAGAATTAAAACTATTAAAAATATATTAATTTATATTTTTAAAATTAAAATCATAAACAATTAGATATACACACATTAAAAATTTATATTTTATTTTACTTTTAAAAATCTCATCCTTTAAAGCAATATATAAATATTTTGAATAACCTAAGGTTAACGCGATCCCAACCGTTTAAGAAGATCCAACGCCTGAAATTGTAGTTCAAGATAATATAACGATAATGCATATATCGATTTATTATTAAGGGACGTGATACAGTTGAAAAACATTATACGAATACGCAGTAAAGCCTGGCTGGCTACGAAGCGCAAACACCAAACTCACTGTAGCATATACCATGTGACATATGGGATATTCCGTCACATAAGACAGAAATGGGGTTTAGGGTTTCTCATTTGTGACGGGGCTTGGCGCGCGGGGCGTGAAGGTCTTTCTTTTCTTTCATGTTATTTGTTGTAGCAAAACAAAGGGAAGAAAAAGGGGAAAAGGGGAAATCGAGAAAAACAGAGGAAAAATCGCAGATTTCCATAGATAATCCGTTCTACAGGGGCAAAACAGGGTAAAAATCTCATCTTACGACAGAAAATCTGTTCTAGGAAGGTAAAACAAGGGAACTTCTTGCGATTATCGATGTCCGACGCAATCCAGCAGGAAATGCAGGCGAACCCGCCAAGCCCGGTCGAGAATGGGGCAGAAATCAGGAAGAGGGCGTCTGAAAAAGGCGCCGCGTACCCGGTTTTGAAGAAGCCGAAGCCGGAGATAACGGAGGATGTATTCGACTTTCTTGATAATCGACCAACGGAACCTAGTCCACAGCGTACAGCTATGGCGGACCTCGGAGATGCCCTAGAACCAGTCACTAGGCAGTTCTGGAAAGCCGGAGATATAGAAGGACAAGCAATAGACCAAAGGGCAGGTTTGTTTTCTTAATCTTGTCAAAATCATAGCTTTACAACTTATTAGAGAAATATAACATAGTATACCCGTTATACATACTTTATGCCTTTCTACTAGGTGTTGGCATTGATCATGTGCGAGTTCACCCGAAGTTTCTACACTCAAACGCAACCAGCCACAAATGGGCTCTTGGAGGTTAGTAATTTAACACAGAATATATATATATATATATATATATATATATATTGCTATGTACACCTGCGGAGGTACATATCTAACGGAATTCTGACTTTGTTCATGCAGCCTTTGCGGAGCTACTGGACAATGCGCTAGATGAGGTAGTATTTTTTCAATACTGATATTTGTTTTTTGTTACTAAGTTTGATATGACATAAATAACAGTCTCAGAACGGGGCAACTTTTGTTAATGTTGATGTCATCGCAAATCCTAGAGATAAGAAAAGTCCTATGCTACTGGTTGAAGGTGGGAAAAGCTGTATTGTGTGGGGTTTAAATATGGGCCGTTTTTTTTATGTATTATTAGCGCTTCTAAACGACGGTATATATACTTGGTTTCAGATAACGGCGGTGGAATGACAATGGACCGTATGAGACAATGCATGTCTTTTGGCTACTCGGAAAAGAGCAAATCTGCCAACACAATCGGTCAATGTAAGTATTCTCTATATATTCGATACACATACACCCACAAATACACGTATATACATCTCCCTCTCTCTACATACAGATACATAAGGCATACAAACACATACATACGTACTTATCTCTCTCTCTCTCTTCTCTCTCTCTCTCTCTCTCTCTCTCTATATATATATATATATATATATATATATATATATATATATATATATATGAATTACCATTATATATACGCATACATTGTTTTTAGTAAAAAAATATAAGTACGAAATGTTAAGGTGTGCTTTAACTCTTGTCACTCAGACGGGAACGGGTTCAAGACGAGTACAATGCGTCTTGGTGCAGATGCAATCGTATTCTCAAAGTCACCTGGGAAAGGTGGATCCAGGTAACCTGTCTCTTTTAAGGTTAACCAATAAGTGTGTTTCTAATCTGGGATTTAATTTACCATTTTCTTTATAAATTTTGTATCCTTTTCAGGCCTACACGGAGCATCGGACTCTTGTCCTATACTTTCCTTAGAAGAACACGTCAGCAAGATATCGTGGTTCCTCTGGTAAGCACATTTTTCACACACACAGACAAACATGTGTTTTGGATTTAAATCAGATCGATTACGAGCTACATGAAGAGGAAGGCATGCTGAAACCGGTATTTAGAGGTACCGAGGAAGACTGGAATAAGAACATGCAGACCATTGTTGACTGGGGTCCTTATGCGACTGCGGATACGCTACGAAACCAGGTAATAAGTTATTTGTATACACTAAAGCATTTTCAATAAGTTAGTTACATACATACATACATACATACATACATATATATATGTGTGTGTGTGTGTAGTGAGAGAGAGAGAGATGTATGTATGTATACGTCGTTCTTAGACCTCTTGTGGCAGTTGAAGAAAATTAAGAAACACGGAACCCGGATAATCATCTACAATCTCTGGCATAATGATCAAGCAGAGTTGGAACTCGATTTTGAGACCGATTTTGAGGTAAGTGATGAATACGATTTATATTCATTGTATTTGTATATAAAGGAATATGTATATCAATGATAATATAATATTCCTTTATTTTTATTCCTTAATGCTGCACTATTTGCAGGATATCCAAGTCAGAGACATACGTGACGAACGGAATGTCAAAGACGCAAACACTTACAGGAGTGCAAGGCCCTATCTTCTTTACCAGCACTCGTTGAGAGTAAGTTTCTTCAAAATATATAGTTTATATTAACAAACTATAATCTGTATTATAGGAATATATATATATACAACACTGTTTTCTGTAGGTTTATGCGTCCTTGTTGTATTTGCGTCTGCCAGATGATTTTACAATCAAGCTTCGTAAGCAGGACGTAAAGCACCATCATATTGTCGATGATTTGATGCATGTTACTGAAAAAACGTACACACCAAAAGCTGATAAGGATTCCGGGACAGCAGCGAATGTAAGTACTCAAACAACTTAATCAATATCAATCATGACTAATAAACGAAACAAATACAATCTTAGCATACGGTTAAATTTTCTCATGATAGATCCCCCCTCTCCCTCTGACACACACACACACACACAAAACGCACGCGTACTTAACAGAGTACCTCTGTTGTTATAAGTTTAAGTGAAGTTCATTTGAAATGCTGTGTGTGTGTGTGTGTGTGCGTGTGGGTGTGCGTGTCTGTCTGTTTGTGTTCTGTTCTAATTGTTTGAAGATGAACTTTTGCTTGCAGATGACCGCCGTGATAACTCTGGGTTTTGTGAAGGATGCTAAAGAACACATAGACGTGCATGGATTTTGTGTGTATCACAAAAACAGGCTGATCAAGGTAAGTAAATTATTTAGCTGAAGGAAATAGACAATCAAGTAGTTACTACTCTTTACAGCCTTTCTGGAGAATTTGGAACCCAGCAGGTAGTCAAGGCCGAGGTGTTGTCGGTAAGCTGCATATACTTTATCCGTTCCGTTTTTCCTTATTATGTAAACACTAATCTCTCTCTCTCTCTCTCAGGAGTTCTTGAAGCGAACTTTATAGAACCTGCTCACGACAAGCAAAGGATTCGAGGAACGAATGTACTTCACGGCTTGAACAGAAGTTGCAGGTTATGCAGAAGAATTATTGGTAAGATCTACTATCTTATAATATTATCCACTTTATGTTGGTTTATGGGTTTGTGTATGTTATGTTTAAGGATGAACAACTGCCATTTAATTGGATATGGGGGGAAGAAGAAAAATGATCCTGAAGGAGACGATGGACGCACAAGTGGACGAAAACAGCAAGGTACATACGTGGCGTGTTTGTGCCTGTATATGGCTCATTAGCATTTCCGAACACAAACAGAGTGGTGACTGAATTGTTTAGCTAATTATTGAGTATCATTGTAGCAACCAAAAAACTCAAAGAAATCTTGCCATCATCGTCATCGGAAGAAGACTACGTTGAACTGGAAGGTGAACGACCTCCGAAGAAAACTTCTCGCAAGTCTACCAGGGTATGCACCACACACACGCACACATTTATATAACAGAAACCTATCTTATATACATTTATAATACGAGTAAAAAGTATGTAAATTATTAATTAGCAGGATTGAACACACACACACACAACAAGAGAGAGGAGGGGGAGAGGGAGATTTATGTAGTGTGGAACAGGTAAACAATAAGGAGGCAAACACATGGGGTCTGAAACAGCTGACAAATGCATGCACTTTGAAACAGCTCTGCCAGCAAGAGAACGACGCAAGGGAGCAGCAGCTAGCGAAGAGGACAGCGAGAGAAGCAATCGGTTCGCTGCAACATAAGAGTTTGTCCACAATGAAAAGAGAGGCAAATTCCGAGCTTCAAGTGAGTGCCAGGACCAACGCTGCCATGCTAGCGCCTAGGAACATTGCGACAGAGACTATTCCGATGGCCGTCAACAATGAGGTTTTGCTTTTGTCCTCAAAAGATTTTCTCCTGAGTTTTTGTTTTGAGCATTTTAGCTAGTACATTTGCCATATATTTCTAGAGTTGGGCATCTTAGCTAAGTCCAACTCACTCTCATATATTTCATATATGCTGAGCTTCTCGGTTTCATTTATTGCAAATACTTGTGTGCCAGTGGTACCAAAGACTATTAGGCACGTTAGTTATAATTACATTATACTGCTTTTAACGTCCCGCCCAGAGCATTAGACGCTAAAGTTCGGCTTGTAGCAGTTTAATGCGAAGAGGCTTTCAGACGCACTTGCTTTGTAGATACCCTAGTGGTAGCTGGGATGTGAATTTGTTATGAATTTAATAGGAGTTTTACCGATGAGAGACCTTGTGGATAGAGAGACTCTGTGTGCGTGCGTGTGTGTGCGCGTGTTAACTTGGTTATCTATCACAGATGCTTACCATAGCCGAAGATGATATTTTTGATGAAGCAGATCCTAGCAATGTGAAAGACGCGATCGATAAACTCGAAGAGCTTAACAATTACAACAACGCTCTTAGTTCAAGGTAGCTCTTTCTCTTTCTCTCTCTCCGGGTGGCTCATGGGACTCACAACAATGTTAAGAAATGTGTACTAAGTGTTGCTGGTCTTGCAAGGTTGGAGAAACTGGAGAAAGGCGAAGGTGCACAGCTCGAGGTGGCACAAGCTCGAAACAGGGAGCTCGAAGAACAGGTATGGTATTATTTATATATATGGATCAATATTAATTAGTATTGTCGTTGGGTAAGGAAGTGAATAAAGTTAGTCTCTTACATTAAACAATACGGTGGTCTTTAATTTGAAGCTTGTTTAGATTGTGCGGATGGAGTCGGAGCTACAGGTGGTACAGGAAGTGCTTTTGAAGGAGCGTGATGAGTACAAGGAAGCTCTCGAAGAAGAAAAAAGGCAGAGGGAAAATGATGACAAAGAAATCCGAAGGCAGCTCAAGGTACTTTTGCTTCTCTACGTGTGTACGTGTGCGTGTGTATGGAGTCGCTCTTGCTTACGTGTAGAGAGATAGATGTATGGAGTCGCTCCTGCTTACTTTGTATGCATTAGAGAGAGAATGTATATATAGGGATTGATGGGAATGTGCAGGAGGCATCTCAAAGGATCGGAAAGCTGGTGGCGGAGAAAAGGAGCCTTGAGGAGGAAAATGCCAAACTCCGAGCGGAACTGAATCAATCTTAACTCTTTCATACATTTGTACAAGCTGATCAACAAACTGTAACTATATACCCCGATAGCGGTGCGTTTTGAACTCCATGAAGCCACTTTTTTTGTCAAAACTAAAGAACTTACACGTGTGCGTGCGTGCGTGTGTGTTCCCGCTTGTAGTTTAGTATGTTTTTATATGCTTTCATGTATGGTTTTACAATTTTGTTGGACTAGAGCATGGAACAAGAGCAGGAGAGGTATTAAAGAATGTAGGTTCTGAAATTATAGTTAATTAAGTTAATTATTTAAATGATTTTATATGCATTTAGATAAATTAAAAAGACCTATAGGTTATATATATAATTTAGTATATATAAATTTTCTTCCATACATGTTTTTTTTCTTCTTTTAAAATTTACCAATTAATCAAGTTTTAATTAATTACCAGCATAGAATATTTAAACTCTAAATATAATTTTTGACAAATTTATGATTGAAAAAAGATTTGTACAACGTATACAACATTGAAGCTTCTAAATATTTTTCATTATTGTAAATGATAAGCGTGAGCCATTTTTCATCTTATTTTATAATCTTTTAAATTGTTTATAAAGCACCATAAAATATTAGATATTGAAATAAGTTTGATTGAAATGACACCTCTATTAGAATTAAAGTTAAATTAAATAATTTAAAATTATTATCATAACAAATAATAAAGAAACTTAAGTTTTTGATTATTCATTCATCAATCAATTATATGATTAATTATAGTTTATACTATTATTATTAAAACTAATTTTTATTCATAAAGGTTCATCCTCAAGGGCTATGAGAGCAATATCGGGTCATATATAATCCTATGCTTAATGTTGTCACATTAAAATCTGGAGGGGAGTACCGCTAGAGTTGTGTTAGCACAGGATCAAGCTAAAGCCTATTATTATTAGGCCTAGCCACCAACAACAGTACCACATCAATCCAAGCCTTGCCCAAAAGTGCCTGCCATTCCAGCTGATGGGATCAACTATAAGCGAGGGAAATATGACATCCTCTAAAGATGTCCCTTGTGGGAAATCCCTAAGATCTTTGGTGCAGCACATGTAGAATTTGATGTTTGACACTTTGGGGGAGAGAAGACAACAAGAAAGATTATACATACAGGACTATAGAGGCCCACGACCTTCTGAGACGCCAACAAGGAGTAAGTACAACAAGGAGTTGCAGCGACTGTTAGCAAACTAGCTTACCAATGGGCGACCAAGGCATGGAGTACCACCTAGCAACAAAAGTGGTGACATTTGAAAAGTGGGGCCTAGACTTCATAAGCCCGATTAACCCGAAGAGCCACATGACACACTCCATGTACATTATGGTGGCAACAAACTACGCCATGAAGTGGGTTAGAGCGAAGACGCTTAGGGAGGTTACAAAAAAATAGACGGCAAAGTTTATCTATGGAAACATCTTGATAAGCGTCGGCTGTCTGCTAGAGCTAATATTGGCTAGTGGAGTCACTTTCATTAACAAAACGATTCACGAGCTAGTTAGCACATTGTTATTAAGCACTGCATGTAACAACTTACTACCCACAAGGGAACAAACAACCTGAGTCCACAAACAAGACACGGATGACCATCTTGAGGAAGCTCTACCACAACAAACCTTGTGGTGGGAAGAATTCTACCATCTTTCTTATGGGCATACTGAACGACCTTCAAAATCGCAATTGGAGCCACGCCCCTCCGTTTGGCCTATGGCCCACTTACTCAAAGCCAACAAAATAATTTAAAGCTTCATTTGTGTTTCGATTCGATTAAGACTTGATCAATTATTACTAATGGAAGAGCAAATGATGTCTGGCAATATTACTGAAGAAATGGTGCCTCTCATGGTCAACCTTAAATATCTTATGCTTGGTCTCCTTCAATGTGACTTTAATTCTGACACTCTTTTTATCTTGATCTTTCTTGCTTCAAGGCTCTCAATCCGCAAATTGATTGAACAACTTGTATTCTAGTTGTTCTACTCTTGCTTATGTTCCATCTCTAACTCCTAGCCGTATCTCAACAACAACTGGCTCTTGGCAATACTTATGGCAACTTTGACTCTTGATCACATTTTTGGCACCTCCAGTTCTGGTAGCACTTCTGCATCTCCGTCGTTGGCTCTGACTCCAACTCCAACTCTGATTTTGATTTTGTCTCCACTTCTAGCTTAAATCATGACTCTTGCCGACAACGACTTGCATCTCTAATGATATCAGCTCCGACTTCAACTTCAACTCCAACAACATCCCCATCCATATCTCAACCATTTCATTGGTAAAATTTATCTGTGCTAGCCATACTCAACCGACACAGTTTTTGTTAATACTGATTTCGTCTTTGACATTTGGTCCTAGTTCCTTGTCATCTGCATACCACAAGTTTATGAATGTATTCAACAAGGTCCAAGCCAATCATCTTCTTGACCATCATCGTATAAATGTCAATTGATACTATTGAAGGTAAGACATTTCTATTTGGTCTATCTTTCTCCACTCGAACTTGAAACTTTGTGGAATACATCAACAACAACTTGCTAATGGATTCATTCATCATTCCAAGTCTCCAACTAGTGCCCTATCTTCTTTGTGAAGAAAAATGATGGCTCTCTTGATTAGTGGTAGACTATCGCGAGTTGAACAAGATTACCATTTGTAATTAGTATCCTTTACTTCTTATCTTTGAAATTCTTAAGTGTCTTCATGGGGCTCATTAATTTCTTATCTCTGAGGTGCTTACAATTGCTCCTTAATTGCCTTGGTAACGAATGATAAACTGCTTTTCGTATATGCTATAGGCATTTTGAACACAAGGTGATGCCTTTCAGGTTAACCAATGCCCCTATGGTTTTTTAATATATGGCCAATGACATTTTTAGCCACTTTCTTGACTATTTGTGATTATCTACTTAATAACATTCTTATTTTTTCAAAGATGGAGGAAGAACATCAGCAACATGTCCATCAAGTTTTAAAAAGACTTCGACAATATGATCTCTATCCAAGTTAGAAGTGTCAACTTTATTAAAAACATGTCAAATTTCTTGATACGTGGTGTCACGCACTAGAATCTCCATAGACCTGGCCAAGGTGCACATAATTCTTGAGTGGAAAATGCTGAAGTCAACTTAAAATGTATAATGTTTTCTCATTTTTGCCAATTTCTATTAGTGCTTCATCAAGGGCTTCTCCAAAATTGTGCTTTTATTAATCAGCACACCCAAAAGGAGGTTCTGTTCAAGGATTTATGGAGGCTAAGAAGGCATTTATCACACTCAAGTTTACTTTTACCTCGGCTCTAATCTTGCTTCACCCCGACCCAACCAAATTCTTTGTGATGGAGACGGATCCATTAACTTTGCTTTGGTTGATATTCTCTATTAGTATGGCTTTGACAACGATCTACAACCCATAGCATTCCATTTGCGCAAGTTCACAACTATAGAGATCAACTATGAAATTCATGACAAAGAACTTTTAATTATCATGGATTACTTTTAAGAGTGGCAAAGATTTCTTGAAGGCTCCTTACACAGGTAACTGCCCAGCACTCAGCAAGTTCAATATGACGCACTTTCATGACAAGCGCATTTGGTGTGCATGTTAGTGATGTCGAGTTTGACCAACAAGAGTAAGTCCGAACGCCTCCAAACACTTGCCGTTCATGTTGCACCTTTTGATTGACACTATTCGCTCTAAACTTGTTTTTGATTCATTGGCTCAAGATATCTTGAGTCACCTTGTAGGTAAAGTTCGTCCGTGTCATGACCAATACAATCTGTTCCAATTCACCAACAATTTGCTTCTTCATAACGACTTGGTTTATGTTCGATTAGGTGACACTCAACTTCAAGCTGTAGTCCCATCATGACACTTCACATGCTGGTCACTTTGGCATTACAATCATAATTATGGGGACCCGACTATCAATCAGTGGAAGAGTTTATTCATACTTGTGATTTTGTTAACTTTAAAATTTCTCGTCACTGCCTATCTCCTCCAACTACTTTCAACTCTAATAACGCCTTGGTCTTGCATCTCAATTTTGTGCTAATTCAAGGATTGACATTGTTTTTCGTTGTAGCCATTTTACTAAATGGCTCACTTCCTATTGTAAAAAAACTATTTCCAATGAAAGAGACAACTAACTTAGTTATGAAAGATGTTTTTCAATTACACAAACGTTTAACAACATTATCAACGATTGTACTCCATAGTTTATTGCTAAGTTTAACAATGACTTTTGAGCTACTCAAGATCAAGGATTTTTATAATCATTCAAAATCTGATAGTCAATTGAAATGCACTATCTAAACCATTGAACAATATTTTTGATTTACCAAAGGATAATTAGTTATTGCCTTTGCATAGAGCACTAACTTAAGTTATTAATAATAATATAAAGTAATAAATAATTTTTAAAAAGTGGTTTTTCCATGTGTATGTTTATATTATTAATGTAGAACCTTGTTCTAAGCGTCATTTTCTATTAATAATGCATTAACTAAGAAAGTGTAAATGATATATTTTGGTATATACCCAATATTTGATATCATGATCATTCCCATTTGAATAATAAATTTAAAAACATGTTCATAATTAAGGTAGTGCAGCATTTGTCCATATTGATGTTTGTTAAAAAGAATGAATTATGGGTTTACTTGGATGTTTGATGCACTTTTATAATTATTGTAATCTAAGTATTTATAGAGTTTATGAAATCCATAAAATAAATGAGTTTAATTAATTAAATGAGGTAAATGTAAATTAAGAGTAAATTTTTCAATAAAGAAAAGGAATCGAGATTCTAGGTGTCATAATTACATAAGCATAATATAATTTATTGGACCATTTGTAAATCAAATAAGAAAATAATATTTACTTTGTTTCACAAACAAAAAAAAAATGTTGGAATAAAAAAACTCACCAGTGTTTTAACTTTTACTAAAATTCTTCTAATAAATAAGGTTATTTATTATAATTACATTAATAAGCACTAAAATGAACAAATAAATACACTTGTTTAATTCTAGAGCAATATTAACTTATTTATAAATTATGTTTTAGAATTTATATATAATGTATCTTTATGTGTATAGAAGTACCTTAGCATGTTTGTTTATGTAAGTATATATGCATATATTTAAGAAAATATCATTTAATCACCAATGTTATCATGCATGTCTTTATTTATGTAAGGTAAATAATATATATATATATATATATAAGAAGTATATATAATAATACTTTCGACTTATATATATTCACAATATGACAATATGTACACTATACACCCATTTACATATATAATAATAAAACATAAATTAACATATATAAAAACAATAGAATTTGAAACTAGTGTTAATTTTATAATATGTTATGTATTAATTATTTAATTTAATAAAGATAATTAGAGTATTAAAAGTTGGTATTCCTTTTTAAGAATTGTGATTGATATAAATTATAAATAAATTTTAGTATTCAATCCCTCTATCAATTAATTATTTTTAAGGATTTTATATGCATTTAGAATTGAAGTGTGCTCATTTTAAACATCTTATATATGAGAAATCATATTAAAATTTAACATTGTTTTTTCTTTGATTGCAAAAAATATCAATATAAAATTGAAAAGACTTTTTTAAAACAATATTTTTAAGGTGTGAATTTAGATTTATGAGATACAATAAACATCAATAAGAATAATTTGAATTTTAATAACAAACGTATATATGTGCATGGACACACTTTAAATTACGTTAAACATTGATATTTCATTAATCAACATCGATATAATTTTGATAACATACCGCACTATAATGTTTTTACTTTGATTAAGATGTTTATTCATGATATGATTAATAATCTCTTTACACCATACTTCATAGTAAATCCACATGCATTTAATAATGAAATTTAATTCATATCAACTTTATTAAAATTCATTATCAAGAGGCTACATGTAAGAATATAATTTATTATATTTTTAATATATAATATATAAATAAGAAATATAACACACATCTTCACTATAAAATTTCACACATAAGATGTTTGAATTCTTAAAATTTTAATATGTTTGACTTGTGGAGAGAACGAAAGAACCCTATAAATATGTTGTAGTTCACAAATTTTAGTGTTGAAGGTTAAATAAAAAAGCATTAATAAATAATAAATGAAATAATAATAAAATCATTTGCATTATTCATGATAAATGACAATGAAAAAATAAAAGGAATTACAGTCGTAAAAACTAAAAAGACATGGTAATGTAATTAAAATGTTCATAATGGATTTTTAATTTTTTTTCCTTCTCAAAGTTGTTACCTTTTGTACAAATTAGATTTTATTAAGTCTTTAGCACAAAGCAATAATTTTAAAATATTAGAAATAAATATATTGAATTATTTACAACCACTTCAAAAATTAATAAATAAAAGCAATGATAAAATTCAATGTACGTGTCTCAGCTCTGCAACATGACTACCAGCTCTGACCTTCCAGCATGCACTCCAAGTAACAAAAGGGCAATATCACACTGCAAAACACAAGGGAAAGAAAGCACTATCTCGGGATTAGTTGCAGCAATAAATCAGTGTGGGAAAAGAAGGAATCCTTATCTTGGGATGTACTTCAAACTGGCTGTCAATCTGATAAATACGTAGCTAATGCTTTGATCAACATGTATAGCAAGCGCAAAAACATGCGGGACGCTCAGAATGTCTTTGATAACATGGTTGAACGGGATGTTATTTCATGGACCACTCTCATGCTGGGATACGTGGAGAACGGGGAGAGCATGATCGCATTGGACTTGTTCTTGAGCATGGACTGTGAACCGGACACTTACACATACGTGGCTGTTCTTAAGGCATATACAGGCTTGGCTGCTGAAAAACACTTCAACAGGCAGTTCTGCTTAGAGAAGGGGATGGCTATTCATGAGCAATCCTTAGCACGGGGACTTGATGCAAACATCTATGTGGCAACCAACTTGGTGAACATATACAGCAAGTGTGGGAGCATGCGGCAAGCCAGAGCTGTGTTCGATAGCATGGTCCATCGAGACATTGTGTCCTGGAACATTCTTATCCTTGGGTATGTCGAAGATGGTCAGCATTCGTTAGCAATGGGCTTGTTCATAGCGTCGACTGTGAACCAAACCCTGCTACATTTGTGGCTGGTCTCAAGGCGTGTGCCGGCTTGACAGAATCGGACAGGCAGTACTATTTAGAGTGCATTCATAGACAAGCTAAAGAACGTGGATTTGATAGAAATATCATTGTAGCAACTCACTTGGTAGATATGTATAGCAGTTGCGGGAGAATGCAGGATGCTCAGTATGTTTTCGATAACATGAAGCAAAGGGATGTTGTTTCATGGACAAGTCTAGTTATGGGATACGTGGAAAACGAGGAGAGCTTAATAGCTATGGAAGTGTTCATGAGGATGGACTGTGAACCAAACTCTGTTACGTTTCTGGCTGTGCTCAAGGCATGCGGGAATGTAGCAGCATGTACAATGTGGGAATGAGAGTCCATGCTCAAATTTGTAAGCTCGGGTTGGAACAAGACGAAATGCTAGCAAACTGTTGTTAGATTTCTACGGGAAGTGCGGGAGATGGCCGCTGCTGAACAGGTCTTTGAAAGGATCACTGTCCAAAACACTGTCTCCTGGAACACATTGATAGCAGGATACACCTCGCTTGGGAACACGTCTCAGGTGTTTCGGTTGATAAAGAGAATGTATGAAGCTGGTTTACCAATGAACCATATCACATTCCTCCATCTTCTTACAGCTTGCAGCCATGCAGGCATGGTGGAAGAAGGTAAGAAGTGCTTTGCGTTCATGTCTGAATACGGTATCAGTACTACCGTGGAACACTATAACTGCATGATTGACATGCTCGGCAGATCCAATAGACTACCAGAGGCATTCTCGATTTTTAAAGACATGCCTTTCGAACACAACAATGTTACATGGACAAGTTTACTAGGGAGTTCAGTATCCTGGAAGCAAGCAAAGCTTAGCTAAGCTTTCAAGCTGTTGGAGAGGACCACATACGCCTCGGACTTTCTAGGTTCGACCTCCATTACCTTCTCAGCAATCCTCTCGCTCCGCTCGGAATCACCATACATTTTACATGCGCCAAGCAGACACTTCCATATCCCTTGGTCAGCTTTCAGTGGCATTCTTCGAACAAAGCTCTCTGCATCCTCCAACCAACCAGCTCTTCCCAGCATATCAACTACACAACCATAATGCTCCATACTAACCTCGATTCTGTGGTCTTCAGCAAGAGTCACGAACAACTTACACCCTTCTTCAACCATTCCTGCATGACCAAGTACCGACAAGACACTGGTGAAGGTGACACTGTTTGGATCAACCCCTTCTTGGTGCATTCTGTAGAGCAGCTCCAGGGACTCGTCAAAATCCCCGTTCTGGGCATGCACGGCAGCTATTGCATTCCATGCAACAACACACTTGATCCGTAGCCCCTCGAAAGTCTCTCTTGCATCTCTGATACTTCCACACCGCCCATACATTGCAACAACTGTGCTCCCAATCACAGAGTCATCGAAGTTCTCCCTCTTAATTCTGAGATGCAGCTTACGTGCTTCAGGCAAGACAGCCTTCTCAGAGCAGGCATTTACAAGAGCGAGGAACGTCACCCTGTTCGGTTTGATATTGCACGGTACATCCTGCATTCTTTCAAAGAGCTCAAACGCGCACCTTGGTTGCCGGTGCTCTGCATATGCCCCGATCATTGCTGTCCACAGCACAACGTCACGGTCCTCACACCTTGTTCTGTCGAATACGGCTTTTGCTTTTGCGAGCTCGTTGCACCTGCTATACATAGTTACAAGCGCAGTTGCAACGACTGGATCGCTGTCCACACCAACTTCCCTAGCCACTGCATGCAACATTCTCCCACAGCGTATCAGGTGAGAATCTTGTCCACCATCGAACAAGTCACCTTCACCAGCTTGTTCTAGAGCATTGTTTTGTACAAGTCCAAATTTAGAGCCTCGGTGTTTATGCAGCGCATGTAAATCTCCACAAGCATTGATTGCAGAAGCAAGCGTGATGCCTCGAATGTGCATTCCTTCGAGGACCATTTTATGAAAGAGAAGCAGCGCATCCTCCGGCTTTGAACTCTCCGAGTACGCAGTGATCATTGCAGTCCACGAGATTGGGTCGTGTACATGTATCCTGTCAAAGGCCCTCCTTGCTTGTTGGAGCTTTGAACACTTAGTATACATTCCAATGATCGACGTCCCCACAATTGTGTCTGAATCCAGGCCGCACTCAACAAGACATGAATGAACCAAGTTGGCACCAGTGACTGATCCAAGTGCTGCAGCAGTGTTTATGATTGTTCTAAATGCCACCTTATCTGGACATATGCCCAACTGGAGCATCGTCTGGAAGTGGAGAAATGCCTCCTTGATATGCCCGCTCTGGGTATATGCGGATATCAGCGAAGTCACGGAGATTACATCGTGTCTGTGCATTTTCCTGAAGACCTCCATTGCAAGATCGATTTTCCCACATCTAATATACATCTGTATGATATTGTTTTCTAAAACGATCTTATCTGAGTTCTCGAGGCCGTTCTTTGCAAGCAGCTTATGCATGCGTTTACCTTCTGGGAGTGCTCTCATATCGCTGCAGGCAGTGAGAAGGATTGAACAGGTGGGTAAGTTGGGCTTTATCTCTCCTTGCTCCATTTGTTCAATCATAAGTTTCATGTTCTGCCATTCATTAGGAGTGGGAATTTTCCTCCGTGGTTCTTGCTGCCGAGCTGTTCTTATGCGCTCTGCTATTGGAACAGAGACACCATCCCTGTTGAGAACAGACTCCATGTATAGTGGTCTAAACCCCAGTAAACCCCATCTAAAACCCTCTTATATATTAAGAAACATAGAGTTTAACAAGCTTCTTCAAGGTGTCCAATATGCTGGTGAAAGGATCGAATTGTACAGGACGTCGTAGCTCAAGTGGGGGAAATGTGTTGGTCATCACCTGTTCCATTCCAGGTGCAGACATCATTGCCATAAGCTGATCCATTGACATGTATTCACAGTCCTGAGGTGTGTCTATTATTGCTTCTTGGTCATACCCCAGATCTTCCAAATACGCCTTGTATTTGTCTATAAACTCAGGTCCGGGGTTTGGTATTCGTGAATATATCTGCAAGTTAGCATTAGAGTGTCTGTGTACGTGGTCATGTAACACACACGCACACACCTGAACGAAGCTGAAGTTTTTGGCACCAGAAACAAGTGCATATGTGTCATAGTCAGTAGCAAGGACATCATAAGGCTCTTTTGGTATGAATGGAAGTGTTGGAAAACGAAGGTAGCACTTTTCCTTAGTCATTTCTGCTCTCTCAAGTTCATTCTTCACGTTCCTGAGATCACTGTCCGTTATACATTGTACTTTGCCTCGTATTCCTGTAATGTAACCATCTGGTGAACCATGCACACAGAATGTATCAACGTCTATTGCTTTGTTCGGCTCGTCAAATCGATACACACCCTGCAAAACAAAGGTACTTACTCATCCTTAACAAACACACACACACACACTAGTTGAGACCTGTGTACAGTGGCAATCTCCCTGACCTGCTCCGGCGAATCCACGTTTAAGGAAGCAACTTCAAACCATCTTCCAGCATATCGAGCAGGATCAAAGTTCTTGGCACTCATGCCAGCCATCATAACTGGCGGAACTTCTGCATCGGAAGAACTACCTATGTCGAGGACTTGGCCTCGCAGCTGGATACATAAACTATTTTACACCTTCGCTGCTCCGCTGTGGTCACAGAAGCCTGGTGAAGCTCATATATTTAGCTGAACAAAAGCACGCACACAACACACATACGTACTTACCTCACTAGTAGAGCAAATCAAGAATGTCGCTGCAGCAACCACGGCATTTTGGGCAAACTTGTTTGGTTCATTGAATTTGCAATGTGATCTGCACAGCAGTTCAAAGGAATTAAAACTGGTTTAATAAGAATTAATGAGAAGAAAACCTGGCAGCAGCAGGTGTTGGAATGATCCCTGTCAATGCCACTTCCATGCTGTGGATAGGACTCACCTAGCACGAGCTGACATGGCGGATACTCATGCTTACGTGGAATTCATGCCACCCGAGTTATATTCAAAATATGAATTTAATGGATACAGCGAACTCTTATAATTCATTTACGATTTTGCATAACAATTCAAATTGTTCTATCAACATAACGACCACCCTCTTTTATATTTAAATACTAGAAATTAAACAAAGCAGTAAAAAAACTATATATACTTTTTTTTAACTTCTAGTAACGGCCTTATTATATGGAATTATTTGCACCGGTTTTATCTCTCATCAAAAACCTTTCAAAATCAGCAACGTGGACATAAGTTTATAAAATTGTGCCACGTCATAAAAAAGATTCTTTCACCATATAATAAGCATTAACAGATTTATGCCGGTTTTTTAGTAGTCCTAATTATTTACTACCCGCTCTTCATCAATGCATTGACTCAACCTACAACTGACCACAATTCACAACTTGAGGGAAAAAGCTTAGCAACAAGTGCGACACTTGAGGAGCTGACGCTGTGGTAGTGTGCACATGCAACTCAGATTTGCTGGGATAGAATAGTAGATGCAATGGGTACCCCATGGCCATTTGAAGCTACATTCAATGTTGAAGAGGAAGAGAATGATGTACCTCAGTATCAAACACTTCATATGTTGAGCTCTAACTGACAACGAGCTGCAGCAGTCTCTGCTAGTATGTTGTGCGGGTTGGCTTTGGAAAACGTACTCCGAATTGCTATCGTAGCAGATGCCACTTCAGGGCATTTGCGAAATCAGTGGGTTCGAGACAGGTTGTTACTAAACACGGGCTCATGGGAGAGAGATATCTACCCTTTCTATAGTGCAGAGGAGTTTTTGGATGATCTTCAGGACGACCAAAGACACGTTCGAATGGTTTTGCATGGATGTGTACAAGTCATTTGGCTTTGAGGGCCAGAAGGAGGGTGATGTCTCTTCAAATAAGAGTTGCCATCTTCTTTGCTCGACTTGCATATAGTGCTTCTGAGTCCACCATTGGCCAGCAATTCTATTGTGATCAAAGCACTGTCAACGTGATAGTGCACGAGGGGTTGCGCATCATCAAAGAACATTGGTCAGACTTGTTCCTTGCATGGCCAGTTGGTATGGTGGTGGAGGCAATGGAGTCCACTCACCAGCTTGTGTCTCGATTAGATCTTCTTCCATCTCCTCTGAACTCTGGCACTCTAGGGTATTGGTCAATGTTTTCTTGTCAACTTCATAAATATCGTGAAAGAACGAGAATCCCTTCTCTCTCGACGCCTCAAGGGCGTCGAGAATGGGATGATTTATAAGGTGTAGTTATTGCAGAGAGAAGGTGTCACATAAGCCTTCACTCTCCTAATCAGCATTGCTTATGTGGCACAAGAATTCTTTACAAATCCCTTACACATACGTCGACTTTTGAAAAACCCTTGTAAATACTTCCATATAATAAGGCCGTAAGTACATATAAAATGAGTAAGCTAACTAAATCAATTAATTATGATTAATATACGTGGATATAGTTTACTATAAGTCAATGGCAAATGGTCTATGCAATTCAAAATATAAATTTAATGGATACACCAATAGCAATAAGTTATATAATTATAATCGACGTCCTTTTAAGGTGGGCCATTTATATACGAGTTATTACATTGGGCATCAGCACCAGTAGTTAAGTGTCTTAAATACTGTTCATTACAGAGTATGTTAAGAAAATTCCATCTGCATCCAAGTTAAGTGATTAAACACTTAACTAAATGCATTTGCACTGTTCTATAATACTCAATTTTGAAATTCAAATTCAAAATTAACTCATCTGAAAGCCTTCATGGATTTGCATAAGTAAATCCAGTGGTATTCAACTTAATGGAGGATGAAGCAATGGATTTGCCAACTCTTTCATTGTAAATATATAAATTATATACACATGCATTTTTAAATATATAAAAGTAATTAATAAACATAAATTGTATAAAAAATTTAAATGAATTTGATCACTATAAAGTTATCACAATTAATAACTAATATTTGATAAATAACTTATTAATTATTATTATATTATTATTATAATATATAATATATATATATATATATTATATATTATATATATATATATATATATATATATATATATTGTGAACAAGTTTATTAGATTCGTTTATATGAGGATGTGAGATCCAAGCCGTTCGATTTCACTAGCTAAATCAATCCCGACCCTACATGGCATCTGCAAAAGTAATGGCGATGAGCCTGGCATCTCCCAGCAGCAATGCATTGTCTATGTGCAACAAATGCCCCATCCGCAAGTGCGATTTCTTTGCAGGCAAATTCTCAAGGATCTCTGCGACATCCACAGTGTTCAGAATCTAACATAAAACCATACCTCAGTAACATGAAGTGTATACGAACACCTATGCATCCATAGCCCACGAACCCTAAAACTGCATCAGTTTATGTCTCAACACTTCCCCGTAAACTGGTGCCAAAGGACTCCGAGGCCCCCAGAACAAAGCGAACTTGGTCGGGCTCAACGGTTTGGTGAGCACGTCCACCACCATCTCATCCGCAGAAGAATGAACCACCTTCACCAAACTGCCTTCTACAAACTCCCGAACATAATGAAACTGAATGAGCACATGCTTGGTCCGTCCATGATAGACGGGGTTCTTGCTCATAGCAATGCTACTTTGATTGTCACACCAGTTGAGCATGGGGGTTCGTTGCACCGCTCCAAGCTCCTGTAAGAGTCCCCGCATCCATATAAGCTCCTTGCATCCAGAAGTGAGGGCAATGTACTCAACCTCTACAGACGAAAGGGCCACCATACTCTGCCTCTTGCTCCCCCACGCAATCGAGGCCTCGCACAATTCCAAAGAGTAGCCAGTGGTGGACCGAGCTCCTTTGTTTGTCCCCAACTTGCATCAGTGTAAGTGACTAGCTGAGTGTCACAGCATGAGAAGCATAGGCCGTGGTGAGGCGTTCCCTTTAGGTACCTAAGTACATGTTTGGCAACCTTCCAATGGCACAAACTCGGAGCAAATCTAAACTGGTTAAGCAGCATAGTGGCATATGCTATGTCCAGTCTAGAGAAAAATGCCAGAAACATCAAACAACCTATGAGACTGCGGTACGAAATCTTAGAATCACATATCTCTCTTCCCATCTGAGGCAAGTTCGGATTGACAACACCGACGAGCATGGGAGTTTCAACTGGACGGCAGTTCTGCATGCCAAACCAAGAGAGAAGAGATTGCACATAATGCTGCTGGTGAATCTTCAAAGTCCCAGCCTACATATCCCGCTCAATTTGTAGGCCCAAGAACGTCTTTACCTCTCCCATGTCCTTCATCCGAAACCGTTGTGCCAAGCTTGCTTTCAACCTACCAATCCCGTGTTCATCACCTCCAGTGATGAGGAGATCATCCACATACAGAGCAACAATGATCCGTCCACGACCAACTCCCCGCACATAGACATTGGAATCATCGTGTGTTCTCTGAAAGCCTTGTCGACGCAAAGCTTCATCAAACTTCTGGTACCACACCTGAGAAGCTTGCTTGAGACCATACAAGGCCTTGTTAAGGCGCCAGGCTCGAGCTGTGTCCCCATGCCCGGGAAAGCCTAGGGGAATGCACATGAAGATCTCCTCATGCAAATCCCCATGCAAGAACGCAGTCTTCACATCCAACTGGTGAACTTGCCACCTCTTGGCATTAGCAAGTGCCAAGAGTGCGCGGCCACTAGGCAACTTCACCACAGGCAAAAAAGTCTCCTCATGCATCTGGGTGAAGCCTTTTGCCACGAGTCTGGCTTTGTGTCTGACATCCCCAGTTAGGGGATCCACTGTCCGCTTGAAGACCCACTTGTAGTCAACAAGTCGACGTCGGTGGCAGCACACTCCTTGAATGTGCAATTCTGCACTTGTGCATCCACTTTGTCTTGAATGGCCCGCTTCCACTCAAGAGACTCCGCTCTAGTCACCGCATCTTCAAAGGTGGAGGGAACCTTCTCATCCACAAACATGCACATCTTAACTTCTTCATCAAGTAGAGAAGTGGCATCTTCCAACACCTTGCGAGAAGGCACTCTTGTGCGTGGTCTGTCTGGAGTTACCACAGGATCCGGCATGCCCCGTTGGCGAGGGACATGAGAAGATCAATCAACCTACTGCTCCGACTGCTCAGGTGCCAACTACTCATGGACATCAACTAGTTGCTCTGGCTGTGCCTACCGCTCAGGCTGTTCAGGTGCCAGCTGCTCATGGACATCAGCATCACCTTGATCACCTCGAGCATCACTTGGCAGCTGCTCCCCGGGGCATCAAGGCCATGGTCTTCCCCTACGTCCACAAAACCAATTGGGATTAGGGAAGCCAACAAGTCATCGTCAATGAAGGAGTCCACATGTTGTTCCATGGAACGACACCATGTGAGGTCATCCTCAACAAAACCACATCCGAGCTGATGATGGTGCATTTGTCCACCGGGTTCCACAGCCTATATCTTTTCGACGCCGTTCATCATCTGTGCATAGCCAACAAAGATTAACTTCTGGCTCTTGGGGTCCAACTTCTTCCATAGCTGGTCAGTAGTATGGGCATACACTGTGCAACCAAACACCCTGAGGTGGGATACATCAAGCTTCAGACCCCTCCATGCTTCCTCAGGTTCTGCCTTTCAATGCCACAGTTGGCAACCGGTTCTGAACATGCATGGTTACCACAATAGCCTCTTGCCAGAACTCCTTGCCCAAATGTGCATGAGCAAGAAGGCTGCACACTGCATTCACCAGCATCCGGTTCTTCCTCTCAGCCACGCCATTCTGTTGGAGGTGTACCGGGTGGTGACGTGGTGTTGAATATTGGCATTCCGACACAACTCTTGCATGGTGGAGTTAAGGTATTCCTTGTCACCGTCCGTGCGCAAGGCCTTAAGCTTCTTGCCAACACCGCAGCTCTGTACATGCAGAAGGCCTCCATCATCTTACTTTTACGACGTAGGAAGGAAAGTTTGGTGTTGGTGAGGCGACTGAAGTCATCAATGAACGTAAGAATGTAACGTGCGCCAAAATGACTCGGGATGTCCATGGGCCCACACAGGTTGGAGTGCACCAGCTCCAAGAGCTCTGAAGAGCGGTGCTTTGAAGATCCAAAACTTCGATGATGATGTTTGCCCAACACACATGACTCACAAAATGCATGTGAAAAACCAGGCCTCAGATCCAGCCCTTCCACTATGCAGTTAGACACAAGCTCGTGTCAAGCCACGATCCAGGAACCAAGAAGAGAACAGGATTCCAAGAACATGAAGGCTTGACTCAGGAACAGGACCGAGAGCAAGACAGGAACAGGAACATGACGGATCCTGGAGCAAGACAGGATCCGGGAGCAAGACAGGAGCAGGACAGGATCCAGGAGTAGACAGGAAACATGAGCGAGACAGGAGCAGGACAGGAAACAAGACAAGAACAAGACAAGACGAGATTGATCGTAGTAAGACTGGTGTTGATAGTAACTGATTGTACAACAATTAGGTCGGAGCTTTTATGCTCACAACTCCAAGAGCTAATCTAGGCATGAGTGCTAAAAGTGGTTGCATGCATGCAAAGTGACTGCATGCATGTAGAGGCTAAGATGAGTCCACATATCCCTTATCCTCTAGGCATATCCTGTGGCATATCCTGTAGGAATATCCTGCAACTGTATCCTGTGTCCGGAATCCTGGTAGGAATACCCTGTAGAAAGTCCTGCAACCCATATCCTGTATCCGGAATCCTGTATCCTGTATCGGGTCGTGACAGCACCTCCTCCCTAAAGACGAGTTCACGAGTCTTGGACCTGGTTTAGCAGGATAATGCCGATGGAAGGCAGCAACCTTGGAAGAAGCATGGAGTAAGTTGGATGCAGGTTCCCAAGTGCGATCAGCAGGCAGATAACCTTTCCAATCCACCAAGTATTGAGTTGGCGGCGATGAAAGAGAATCAAGGATGGCTGCAACTTCGTACTCAGGTTCAGTGTCAATGACCACAGGAGGGGGAGGAAAAAACACGACCGGGAAGAGAGAAGGATGATACGGCTCCAACAAGGAGGTGTGAAACACATGATGAAGTTTCATTGTGGATGGTAACTAAGTCGGAAAGCTACAGGATTTACCTGCCACGATCCTGTAAGGGCCCAATCGTTGAAAATCCAACTTAGAAGAAGGCCTGTTGGTGCGAATGTGTCGACGAAGAAGCCACACGAGATCACCAATCTGTATGCAGGTGCGGCTGACGGTGAGCATCAGCATAATGCTTGTATCGTTCCTGTGCCTGCTGAAGATGAACCTGGAGATCATCCTGTACCTGCCGAAGATTGAAGACGATCCTGTACTGCAGGAGGAAGAAGGAGAAGCGGGAGGAGCAAAGTCAAAACGTGGATGGTGGCCTGTAAGAGCAAAGAAAGGTGTCTGTCCTGTAGATGCGTGAACGGAGTTGTTGTAGGCAAACTCCGCCATTGGAAGGAGGTCCAACCAGTTGTCCTGCTGGTAACTGATGAAGCAACGAAGATACTGTTCCAAGGTCTGAATTGTGCGTTCGGACTGCCCATCGGTTTGTGGGTGATATCCTGAAGAAAGATCCGCTTTAACCTGTAGACTCCGAAGAAGCTCTCGCCAAAACTTGGACATGAATTGTGGACCTCGATCGGAAACAATGCTCTCAGGAAGACCATGATGTCGGAACACCTCACGGATCACCAACTCGGCAGTTGTCTGACCTGTAGCTGTCTTGTTGCAGGGTAGGAAATGAGCCTGCTTGGTGAAACGGTCAACCACCACAAGAACTGCATCGAATCCACGAGAAGGAGGAAGATCTGTGAGGAAATCCATAGAAATGGATCTCCAAGGAGCAGAAGGAACAGGAAGAGGACGAAGAAGACCAAGGGTGCATGATGAGGCATCTTCGACCTGTTACAAGTGTCACAACTCCGTACAAACCTCTCCACAAAACCTCGCAACCCAGGCCACCAATAGTTGCGAGTCACCAACTCCACTGTCTTGGCCACACCAAAATGTCCTGTAGCCGGGGTATCATGACAATCCTGTACCACACGAGTCCTGGAAATACCAACAGGAACGTACAGGAGACCTTCCCGGTACAGGAGTCCATCCTGTATGGTGAACAGGTTGTAGTCTGGACGGGAACTGGAGGAAGAGGAACTTGCAACGTCAGGATGAATGTGTGAGAACACATTCTTTGCCAAGTCGTCTGTAGCCAACTGCGAACGGACGTCCTGTAGGAGTGTTGAATTTGCTGGAGCCTGATGAACCTGCAGTGCCGCAAGCCGGAATCGATCAGGACCCAAAACACTTGCCTTTGACAAGTCAAATGCAGGATCGCCCGGGCTTGGTGCAAGGTAAGAGCGCCTAGACAATGCGTCCGCCTTGCCATTCGAAAACCGGGCCTGTAGACGATGACGAAATCAAAACGTGATAGGAACTCCGCCCACCTAGCCTGTCGCCGACTGAGAACTCGAGCCGTTTGAAATACTCAGGTTCTTGTGATCCGTAAGAACTTGTACAGGATGCAGCACCTTCCAGGAAATGCCGCCACTCCTCGAACGAATCCACAATGGCCTAAGTTCTTGTCATGAATCTCGTAATTGATCTCCGCCGAAAGGAACTTACGAGAGTGAAAGCTACAGGATGAAGCAACGTCTTCTCCAACTTGTGATAGGACGGATCCTACTACAAAATCCGAGGCATCTGCTTCAAAAGGACGAGAAGGGTCAGGATGTGCTAAAATCGGAGCTGTCGTGAATGTCCTTGAGTGTTGTGAATGCATGTTCCGCCTTGTCGGACCAAGAGAAAACCCTGTGCGCTTGGTGAGTTCCGTGAGTGGAAGTACACGCTTGGAGAAATCCTGTATGAACCGCCTGTAGAAGTTTGCAAAGCCAAGGAAACATTGTACATCTCGTACAGACTTGGGCCTCTCCCACTCCACGATGGTCTTCACCTTGTGCATGTCCATGGAAACGCCAGCAGGAGAGACGATGTAGCCCAAGAACTCCACAGAATCCCTGTCAAAAAAACACTTCTCCAACTTCGCATAGGCCATGCTCGCGAAGCCGCTGTAGAACTAATCGTACATGCTTGTCATGTGCCGCCTGGTCCTTGGAGAAAATCAAAATGTCGTCGAGGTAGATCACCACAAACTGGTCCAAGAAGTCACGAAAGATGTCGTTCACCATGTGTTGGAACACGGCTGGGGCATTGGTAAGGCCGAAGGCATCACCGTGTACTGAAGTGTCCATACCTTGTACGAAAGGCAGTCTTCCACTCATCGCCTGGACGAATCCGTACAAGGTTGTAGGCCCCTCGTAAGTCGATCTTCGTGAACACCTTTGCTCCTCAGCCGATCGAGAAGTTCCGGGATCAATGGCAACGGGTACCGATTCCGAATGGTGACTTGATTCAAACCCCTGTAGTCCACAACCAAACGTAAGCTCCCATCCTTCTTCTTGACAAAGAAGATAGGCGTTCCTGCAGGGGACTTTGAGTGACGAATGAAGCCGGATGCCAAGTTGTCCTCGATGTACTGACGAAGAACCTCCAACTCTGTGGGTGACAATGCGTAAATCGGTCCGAACGGTGGAGTCTTTCCTTCTGCAAGATCAATAGGACAGTCGTAGGACCTGTGAACAGGAAGAACTGCAGCCTTGTGCTTGTCAAAAACGTCCTTAAAGTCGTGGTACTTGGATGGTAAGAAGAAGGAGGAGAAGGAGAAGGAGAGAAGGAGATTGAAAAACAAGGAGAGTCGGATATAGGAAAGGTAGAAGAGGACATAGGAGTTACTTGAAAGGCAAAAAGGTGGAAGGGAGCAGGATCAGTGGCGAGTTCATGCATGGTAGTGGTAAGAACTCGGAGAGGAGAAGGAGGGAGCTGTGACTGAAAAAGAGGAAATCTTGGGGTGGAATAGAAGTAGGTAACAGAAAGAGGCAGGATTGGAAAAACCTGTGTGGATGTTGACGAGTGTACAGGATTGGAAGAATCCTGTACATGAGTCGTGGTTGCGCAAGGAGTGAAAAGCCTGCGAATGTGCTGATAAATCAACAGGAGATGGATCTGTTGAGGAGAACCTTCGACACTGATACAGGATTGGAAGAACCCTATAGGAAAACGCAAACTTACAGGAGTGGAGAGAGCCTGCGGATGTGCTGAGGAACTGACATGAGTGAATCCTGTCGAGGAGGAGTCTTCAACACTGGTACAGAACAGGCACGGTCAATCCTGTAGCTTGTACTGCCTCAGATACTAAGGATGTATCCTGCACAAGGAAGGTACAGGATTGCTCCTAGCTGTCGGAGAGGAAAACGTGAGCATCCTACCTCCAGTCGATCTGGATTTGCAACAACGAACCATGGCATGCCCAAAATGATGGGAGTCGACCGAGTCTTGATCAAGTTGAAGGAAATTGTACAGTTGAATGTGCCATGACTGCAGGAAGAGGTTGGTAGCATGGGTAACTGCGCCAGAAGCAATTAGATGCCCATCGGCCACTCTACAGGAACTGCACGCTTCAACTTCACCACCGAAATGCCATGTTGAGTTGAAAAATGTCATCCATGAAGCATGCATTTGCACCAGTGTCTAACAGGGCAAACTCCTTGAGCTCTCGATTATTAAAATGAATGTGTACAGGAAACTTGAGTGATGGAATGGTATGAGCAGCACCAATGGAGCCTGCACCTACGTCCAACTTCGCGGCTCCTAGACGAAGTGGACATTGGAGTTTTCTGACTGAACTTCAGCTTCAACTTCACACGTCTTGAAGTTCCTGGCTTTAATAGGACAATCTGCCACCTTGTGTCCTGCTCCACCACAATACAAGCACAGGTTCTCACTGCGGCGACGTTGCTTCTCAAGCGGAAAGAGAGCCACGCTTGGATTTCTCAACCTCCATAGGAACTACTCCAGAAGGTGGTGAGGAACATGTACCACATCTGCAAGATTGGTTGCAGGAACTGCTGACGGGATCTTTCCTGGCGATGCTCGAAAAACGGTTGTTGCAACAAACAGCTTGTTGCATGATTTTCGCTAATGTTTGGGCATCCGGTAACGTAAGGAGAAGGTCCTTCACGTCATCCCTCAACCCAAAACGGAAGTGTTCGATCAATGCAGTCTCGTCCCATGAATGTTCGTGCAAAGTTGCTGAAATTCGGATGCATAGATGGAAGCTGGCCGGGATCCTTGAGTGAGCTTCCGTAACTTTGTTCATGCGGAATGGTACTTATCAAGATCTCCAAAGCAGGCTTCAAAGGCAGCCACGAAACCTTCAAAGTCTTCCATCAATGGGTCGTCACACTCCAGCAAGGGAGCAACCCAAGCCCGTGGAGTAAGGATGCCAAAAGACCCACCTTTTGAGCATCAGTCGAGTAGCGCCGTGGTTGCATACGGATCAAGAGTCGGATCTGATTCAGGAAACCTTGAAAATGACACGATTGCCGCCGAACTTCTCTGGCATGCTAACCTTCGGCTTCGAAGAAAGGTTCGATGAAGAGGGAACCACACGATGCCTGGGAGAGAGCCTGCGCAGCAACCTTAGAAGATGCATCAGCAGCTGCATGTGCCACATTGGTGGAACCTTGCAGATCGGTGACCACTTGGCGCAAAGTGGCCAACTCATGAAGCAACATTTGGTGCTCGTGTTGAAAGCACTCAAAATCAGCCATAATCTATGAAAGAAAAAGGAGGAAACGAAGGAAAAGAATCAAGGAAAATAAGTAGCTGGAAAACAGAGAGCTATGAAATCAGTTACTATCAAACTGTCAAGCCACGATCCAGGAACCAGGAAGAGAACAAGATTCCAAGAACATGAAGGCTTGACTCAGGAGCAAGACCGAGAGTAGGACAGGAACAGGAACATGACGGATCCTAGAGCAAGACAAGATCCGGGAGCAAGACAGGATCCGGGAGCAAGACAGGAGCAGGACAGGATCCAGGAGTAGGACAGGAAACAGGAGTGAGACAGGAGCAGGACATGAAACAAGACAAGAACAAGACAAGATGAGATTGATCGTAGTAAGACTGGTGTTGATAGTAACTGATTGTACAACAATTAGGTCGGAGCTTTTATGCTCACAACTCCAAGAGCTAATCTAAGCATGAGTGCTAAAAGTGGTTGCATGCATGCAGAGGCTAAGATGAGTCCACATGTCCCTTATCCTCTAGGCATATCCTGTGGCATATCCTGTAGGAATATCCTGCAACCGTATCCTGTGTCCGGAATCCTGGTAGGAATATCCTGTAGGAAAGTCCTGCAACCCATATCATGTATCCGGAATCCTGTATCATGTATCGGGTCATGGCAGCTCGTGCAATGCCTTGTGATTTGCATGACCCAACTGGCAATGCCACAAATAGGCATCTACACCAACGTCGTTCTCAACGGTTGCAGCAAGATGAGGGTGTGAGAGAATCTCATAGCTAGAACACTGTTGCTAGCTCGTTGAGTCCTACGTAGAAGGACGTGCTACCTCCCTAATTCAAAATTGAATCCCTGATTGCCCAGTCTTATTGATCTCTAGCTATGCAGACTAGATGAACTATCTAGCTATCTCAACAAACCCCGTGTTCTCCACTTCTCCCCAAGCATGCACATCTGCCTTCTAACCTCCCGAACATTGAGTTGCTCAATCAAGTCCTTAAACTTGGAGTACCTGGGTGCAATGAGCTCTGTTGTCCTCTTTTGGCCTTTTAGAACACCCAAATTTCCTGGATGAATGCTAGCTTGTTGTGTTCAATCCATTCCGTCGTCATGACGGAGGAGTGTCGAATTGCTCTACTTGGAGGTGAGTGGACATGCTACAAAGTGAGAGAGACGTGCACCCTATGCTTACTTCAATTTGGGCATTGCTAACAGGTGACTGGCGTGTTTATCCTTATGCCTTGATTACATATTGATGGCATTGCCAACCATCATTACCTTCGTAGTATGTGCCTTACGTGTGCGATCCACCCTCATGGACCATGTGACCCTGTGAGCTAGCCACACATGCGGCTAGGGAAGGCTAGCCCTCCTGTTGGGTGCCCCTTCCTTCGGCTCGTGTTGCCCCAACCTTGTCGCTCTTCCTTGTGGGTGTCCTATTGCGGTTGCTCCTTCACATTGGGGTGTTGTGGTCAGAGATTGGACTGGGTGATGAATGAATCAAGGTGGTTCCCATTGACTTTCTATCGCAGTGGCCCCAATAGTATTGTCCCGTTGTCGGAGCCCTCGAGGATCTCATATGGTACTTTCATCCTGGCATGAACTTGCCCTTCCGAAGTACCTTCGACTTCTTGTACCGCCAAACCCACTACCTTAGTTTGTACCTCTAGAGTTTCCTTCTCATGTTCTTTCTCATTTAACTTATTGTTAGCAGTGCTCCATGGTCAACTGCACTACAAACCACTCTTCATCGAGTTGTTTTAACTGCTCTAGCCTCCTTTGGGTAACCATTGATTCTTTCATGAACTTGTTTCCTAGGCTTGTTCATAAGCTTGGGATGGTAAACTCCCATGGCATGATGGCTTCTAGGCCATAGGCCAAATGGAGGGGCGTGGCTCTAATTGCAATTTTGAAGGTTGTTCAGTATGCCCATAAGAAAGATGGTAGAATCTCTTCCCATTGCTAAGGTTTGTTGTGGTAGAGCTTCCTCAAGATGGTCATCCGTGTCTTGTTTGTGGACTCAGACTGTTCGTTCTCTTGTGGGTAGTAAGTTGTTCACATGTGGTGCTTGATAACAAACGTGTTGACTAGCTTGCAAATCTTTTCGTTAATGAAGTGACTCCATTGGTCCAATATTAGCTCTGGCAGACAGTTGACCCTTGTCAAGATGTTTCCATAGATAAACTTTGCCGTCTATTTTACTGTAGCCTCTCTGAGCGTCTTTGCTATGACCCACTTCATGGTGTAGTTTGTTGTACATGGAGTGTGTCATGTGGCTCTTCGAGTTAATAGGGCTTACGAAGCCTAGGCCCCACTTTTAAAATGTCACCAATTCTGTTGCTAGGTGGTACTCTATGCCCTGGTCGCCCATTGGTAAGCCAGTTTGCTAACAGTCGCTACAACTCCTTGTTGGTGTCTCAAAAGGTCGTGGGCCATGTATGTATAATCTTTCTTGTTGTCTTCTCCCCCCCAAAGTGTCCAACATCAGATTTTATGTGTGCTACACCAAAGATCTCAAGGATTTCTCAAGCTAGGGGACATCTTCATCTTTAGAGGATGTCATCTCTCCCTCTCTTATATAGCTGATCCCGATCAACTGGAATGGCAAGCACTTTTGGGTGAGGCTTGGATTGATGTGGTATTGTTGTTGGTGGCTAGGCCTCATATCAGGCTTTAGCTTGATCCTGTGCTAACATAACTCTAGCAGTACTCCCATGTGATACTTCCAGATAGACACCTCTTTATGGCTATGGAGGCACAGCACGCGTAAGGGAGGTCATTAAGATTGTAGGACAAGACCCAGTCACAAGGCGGTAGACTAGTGGGGGAGTGCCACCAAGGCGTATGAACTAGCACCAGCCGACCCACTATTTAAGAAGGAAGGTAAGCAGTGGGTCGAGGTCCTTTTAATCCGTCTTCTTAATTGTATCTTGCTCCGACCTTCCCTGAGGAAGGGGCCATTTTGTTTTTCGACATGCATTATATATAAATCTCTTTTGTCTATCATTGGCCCTCACCAAATCTCCCTTCTCCCTCTCCTTGTATGGATTTCCCATTAGAGGAGGCAACAACACTGTTAGAAGGGAGCTCCAACCCAATAGTACACGGACCCTTGAGGCATTCGGGTAGAGGCCACCATTGCACCTTCCTAGATATCCCGAGATAAAGGCTAGATTTCCAGGACTGGGCATTGGCAACAGCATCTTGGCAACCACCGAGGCTACAAAAGTCACCCTACAACTGGCATGTGGACTCCTCAACAATCATATTATGACATATAATGTCTGTCTTACGAAAAGAAAATAAATTACATGTTCTATCATGAGACACTTCTTGTCAGGACATATATTCTAATACCAATTGACACACAAATGAAATACCAACTTCTATCTATAATTTTTTATTTTCCATATATGTACATGCCACAATCTTTTCAATGCAAATAAATTTACTTTGTGTACTTTAGCAAAAACTAGTCTCATTGAATAACTATACATTTCATTATATGTATAGTGTTTCACTCATGTGTTAAATAAACAAATTATTTTATTTTCTTAATGTGAAACCATTCTTTGAAATGACATACAAAATAATATCTCATGATGACTTTTAGCTTAAAACCTTAAATACAACTTATAAGTCATGCTAAGTCATGCTAATATTATAACTTGTAATTCATGCTAATATTATAACGAGATATATCTTATTGTACTAGATCATTGAATTAATACAAATTAATATATTCTATTAATTAGATCTTTCAATAATTAATTAATGCATCTTAATACTAATTTAATATTATTTAATTATAATATTACATTTAAAAATAAATGGCAAAACTTATTTTGCCACTTTAATAATATATGGTTTTATATATATATGAATTATTATATATCAAAGTGGAAAAACTGTAAGGGGTAAAACTAATGATGCAATATATAGTAAGGATTTATCTTAATTAAGTAATTTATTTTTTGTTTAATTTTAGTTTATTAAATGTTATATTAATCCAAGTCACTAAGAAATTAAAAATAGTGAAAATTTAAAGCTATCTTACTAATATTATATAATGTTGCTAGATATTGAGGATGAAACATATAATAAGAGTACGATAGTTTAAATTTATTTCAATAATAAAAAGTAAGATACCAATATAAAAGTGCAGACGTAATACATACATTCATACTTATTAAGTTTCACACTTTACCTTAATCCCACTAAGTAATAGTAACAATGAGTCTTTGTGTATACATTATATATTTTAAACATACTTAGCCTACTAAACAATTGTATATGCATGATGAGATAGGTTTTTTAATATATAAATTTGTGCATATTATTACATATAACCCATTATATTCATTTATAATATTACATTATGACATCCAAACATCCATGTTATATGGGTCTATTACCACTAAGGCTTTCAACTATTCACACATTAATAAATATTTTAATATATTTTAATAGGGTGGATCATATTTCACTTATAAATTTAAATTAAAGAGATTGTATCTTTTATTTAAATTATGATTTTACACATTGTGTACACTTCTAAATATATTTTCATTTGAATATTATATTAGTATATCAAATTATATATTAGAAAACATTACTAACTTTAACAGTAAACCTAAAATCTATAGTGGGAATTTTTATTTTGAAATATAATTCCCAGTATTTAAAATAAAAATATTATAATTCACAAGCTTATATTTTCAACTGAAAATTACATCATAAATTTGTTATTAGTGATTCAATTTAATCCATTATGTAATGAATTTATATTTTGATGTTGCCCTAATATATTGTTGTTGTAATGTTCCCTAATACATTCTTGTTTGTTTATTACATCTTAAAATATATATAATATTTCATTTGATATATTTATATTAAGTTATAATACTTTAATAGAACCTATTAATAAATTAATTAATATAACTTAAAGCTCCATAATATATAGATTGTATAAGAACATACAATTTATTTTTAAACCTTATAAATTTTATAAATGAACAATGTATTGTACTTGCCTATATGTGGGTCTCCCCTGCCATGTGACACACATGCGACATACACATGGGAGGCCAAGTCACCACCCATGTTTCAGTATGCATGTATATTATATGTATATATATACATGCATACAATATGATACTATACACTATCTTTCTTTGTGTGTTAGATGTTTCCAATTAATCTTTAACCACGAACTACTTCATTTGAACCACGTGAACAAGTTTTTCTTCACGAGAGTCCACCCTTTATATTGGTACATTTCAAAACCAATCCTTTGAAATATGATAAAGACCAAGTCACTTGTGTAGTAAACGAGTAGATAAACCAAGCTTAATTAATTTTAGAAAACATATAATACTAAATCACTGTATGCATACTCTAGCATTATTGACAGATTTGAGCCCAATCAAGATGTTCTACAGATTTTGCATGCAAAAGAAGTATTAGGTGTTGAGCCCACATCCTAGCATTCTTAACACATAATCATAATGATAACCCCAACTCACTAGGCAATTTTGAATCATATTTAATAAAAAGAAATCAATTGAGTTCTGAATGCCTATTACATATGCAAATTTTAAACACGAAAGTTCACATATTTGAAGATCATACATTTGAATGTCTGGTTCAATCGTTCTACCAAACCATTCGTTTGTGGGATGATACAGAAAGGTAAATGAATGTTTAACATGTAATAAAGTGCATAACACCTTTAATACCTTTGTAATGAAAGTTAGACCATTGTCTAAGTATTCATTCCAGACACGACTGTTGCAAGACAACATATTCAAACATAAATAATGTCATTGACATGACAGTTGCATTTGAAAGTGCACCAACCATTTCCATGATCTTTCAAAGGAAACCAGTCTAATTACATGACTCATTAGGTTGAGGTACCATCAAATCAACCGTAACATGTAGCTTCTTACATAAGAAATTAGTTATTAAATGCATAAGTCTGATTCAACAAACATTACCTTTAAATGAAGTATATAAAGTTTGTAAAATGGATAAGGAAGTACTGTATGAAGGTGATTATGATGGATAAGTTCTTTGTATCACAATATATGTGGGCATGAATAAATTAAAGAGAGTGTTAATAAATGGAGGTTTATGTGTGAATTTTATTGAAGTAGGTGAATGTAAAGGATGGGTTTAAGACCAATCCAATTTGCCCCAATTAACCTTAACATGGCTGATCAATGTAGTGTAAAGTCACTTGATATAATAATAGGAGTCACTATCACAATAAAAGAATTCAAATTTAAAATATCCTTGCTTGTCCTTCAAAAAAAAGAAAAGGACACTGTCTATACTATGTTCTTAGGCAAACTAGTGATGGTTGAGGTTCACTTGGATTGCATGTTACTCATGTTCATCATGTTATTTTGATAAGGGTGAATGATGTAGCATATGCACTAGCATAGCCACCTTTTTAAGATCGTCCTCAAGCCTGAAGGTCCACCCCATGGTTAACTTTGTCGTCAATGCTTGTGTAATCCACTAGCTCTTGTATATGTTTCTGTTTGTGAAGGTAGAAATTAATGAAATCCTGGTAAAATTAATCAAAACAATACATGATAGCCTAACTAGGTTCACTATTGGGCATGTTGGACCCTAAGACATACATGGTGAACTTGTAATGTCTATTAGTATTGATGCTCACCACACCCAAGTTGGAGGTTATGTTTGCCAGAAGTTGTTTTTATGGTTGCTATAATTTTTAATTGTTTTAATGGTTGCTTTAATATTTGATTGTTCATATGGTTGCTATAGTCTTTGATTATTCCTTATGGTTGCTATAGTCTTTGATGATGAGGGTGATGATAACACCTCAAATGGATCTATTGCAAGAAATGAGTAATTGCACAAAAGATGAAGAGATATTGTGTGATAGAGATTCCATGTTTCTTTCAATATGCAAATTAAGGATTGCATGTTCCACCTAATCATTTAGTTTCATCCTTTTTGCACAAGTGTATGACATTGTAGTGACTATGTTAATTGATATTGGTTCTAGTATGTCTTTGACAATTGAGTCCTTAATTGAATGATGTTCCTTATCTTTAACATGTGCTAATAAAGTCTTATACATCTTATATGGTAATGGACAATCTTGTGCAATGTCTTAATGCATGACATTAATAATACTGATCATGTTTAAGTTTACTTTTAGGTCACTCAGGATGGTTTCTTTACATGTTTTTGACATTATATTAGGTTATGAATTAATTGAAGTTTCAAAAAAGTTTGTGATTCTCCAATTTTAATTTTTCATAATCGAGCACAATTGCTTACGATTTATTCTTTGCGCCTACCTCAAATATACTGCACCATTGGTTCCACTTCTCGAGTGCTATTCGTCCCAACATGTTTTGCATCCAATCCACCCATTCAAATACATATTGAACAACTTAAGTGTGAGTATGCAAATTTGTTCAAATTTGACCTATCTCAAGGGGCATGGATAAAAACTCAACATTGCATATTAGCAAGTAATGTATGACCTTTCAAAGTCCCAATTTGGAGATGATCTTTGAACGAGTTGTTGGTAATGCAGATTGTTGTTACTAATATGACCAACAAACATGTATGCTGTCCATCACGGGCATGCAAACCACATTTGGTGCCTATGGTTCCTTATGGTTTGCATGGATTATTGACCTTTTAATGATGTCACCATTAAAAATGTTAATATGCTTCCCAACACTGCCCATTTGCTAAATTGTTTGGGCTAGAGTACATGGTATACCAAATTATATATAACCTTTGAAGTTCCAATGGCTGACAAAGATGTCCCAAAAATTGCATTTCATACCATTTAACATTGGTCTTTAGGAATTTGTGATTATGCCATTTTAATTAACTTTGGCCCCAACAACCTTTCAACGCATGTTGGATGAGCTCTTGATGATATGCTGGGCAATACTATTGACTTTATTATGATGTTTTGATTCATGGAGTTGGATATTGAAAGAATATCTCCATGATGTGTGATTGCATCTCTTGGACTGGTTTTGAGAAGTGTGTCTTCAGTTCAACATATAACAGTTATCTAGGTTATCGCATTTCTCTTGAAGGTTTGTAGATGGATTAAACAAAGCTATGTGTGGTTCAAAAGTTTACTCATCTTTAAATAATTAAGGAGGTTCATTGTTTCTTAGCAGCAATATTTAGGGTTAAATTCACTTGTTAAATCATACTACTTCACTTTGGGCATTGGTTTGTCCACATGTACCTTTGTGGTGGACACAAGAGTGCCAATAAATGTTTAATCGATTGAAAGAGTTATTAATAATTCTTCATGTGCTTTAACACTCAATTTTATTCAACCCTTTATCTTGCGAGTTGATGCATTGAATATTAACATTGGAGGTATGTTGATATAAATAGATGTAGTTAATCCTTTCATTTGATATTAAGCACTTCAATTAGCAGAATGGATGTCATAGTTTTTATTATGACTCTAGGTAACAACAAAGTAAAGAAGTCATATATAGGAAAGGTATAAGAGGATGCAGAAGTTACTTGAAAAGTAAAAAGATAAAAAGGAGTAGGATTAGTGGTAAGTTCATGCATAGTGATGGTAAGAACGCAAAGAGGAGAAGGAAGGAGCTGTGAATGAAAAAGAGAAAGGATCTTGGGGGATGGAACAAAAGCAGAGTAATGAAAAGAGGCAAGATTAGGGAAAATATGTGCTGATGTTGACGAGTGTATAGGATTGGAAGAACCATGTACAAAAGTCCGTGAATGCACAAGCTTGCAAATGTGTTGACAAACTGATAGGAGGTGGATCCTCTCGAGGAGAAACCTCCGACATTGATACATGAGCAGGCATGGTCAATCATGTAACTTGTACTCCTCAAATATTAAGGTCATATCCTGCACATAGGAAGGTATATGATTGATCATGGCTGTCAGAGAGGAAAACATGAGCATCCTAGACCTCCAGTCAATCTGAGGATTTGCAACCATGAATCATGGTATGCCCAAAACAATGGGAGTCATCCGAGTCTTGATCAAGTTGAAGGAAATCGAACAATTGAATGTGCCATGGGTGCAAGAGAGAGGTGTGGCATGGGTAACTGCACCAGAGCAATCAATAGGAATTGCATGCTTCAATTTTACCACCGGAATGCCATGCTGAGCTGCAAAAGTGTTATTCATGAAGCATGCATTTGCATCAGTGTCTAATAGGGATACACCTTGAACTCTCGATTATTGAGGTGAATGTATAGGAAACTTGAGTGATGGAATGGTGTAAGCAGCACTAATGAAGCTTGCAACTTCACGATTCTTAAACGAAATGAACATTGAAGTTTTCCGATTGAACTTTAGCTTCAACTTCACGCGTCTTGAACTTCTTGGCTTTAACATACCACAATATAAGCATAAATTCTCACTGCGACAACGTTGCTTCTC
The DNA here is from genome assembly GCA_003024785.1 of Selaginella tamariscina. NCBI lineage: Eukaryota > Viridiplantae > Streptophyta > Lycopodiopsida > Selaginellales > Selaginellaceae > Selaginella > Selaginella tamariscina. The sequence continues at coordinate 620,507 of PUQB01000065.1, forward strand.
AGCAGCTGAAAGTGGGCCATGCTTGTATTTGTTGACCTCTATAGAAACTACTCTAGAAGATGTTATAGAAACATGTGCTACAGCTACATAATTGGCTTGCAGGAACTGCTGACAAGCTTGTTCCTGACAACGTTTAAACAAATGATTATCGCATAAAACGGCCTGTTGCATGATCTCCACTAAGGTTTAGGCATTTGGTAACGTAGGGAGAAGTCCTTCACATCATCCCTCAACCCAAAATGGAAGTGTTCGATCAATGTAGTCTCGTCATATAGAATATTCGAATGCATAGACAAAAATTAGTCAGAATCCTTGTGCCAGCTTCCTCAACTTTGTGCATGTGGAACGATATTTATTGGGATATTCAAAGCAGGCTTTAAAGGCAACCCACGGGCTTGGGTTGCCCCTTTGTTGGAGTGTGATGACCCATTGATGGAAGACTTTAAAGGATTCATGGGATCCAACTAGTAAGGATGCCAAAAGGCCAACCTTTTGTGTATCATTCGAGTAGCAGCGTGGTTGCATGCGGAAAAAGCTTGATCTGATTTAAGAAATCTTAGAAATAGGTGTGATTACCACTGAACTTCTCTGGCATGTTGATCTTCGACTTCAAAGAAGAGTTTAATAAAGAGGAAACCACAGATGCTTGAGAGAGAGCCTGCATAGCAACCTTGGAGGATGCATTAGTAGCTACATGCGCCTCATTGGTGGAACTCGCAAATCTGTGACCACTTGGTGCAAAGTGGCTAGCTCATGAAGCAACATTTGGTGCTCACATTGAAATTGCTCAAAATCTGTCATGATTTGTGAAAGAAAAAATAGAAGGAAAACAAGGGAGAAGAACTATGAAGAAAAAAAAAGTAATTGAAAATCGGGGAGCCATGAAAATAGTTACTATCAAATTGTCAATTACAACCTAAGTGTTATAGTTTTAACCTGGTGGGTTAACTACCTAGGTAAAGATTGTGGGATATGTGGGCAAAATGACTCAAGCGTAACTGGGTCATCATGACTAGGGGCCCTCTCATAAATACCAATTGGCTCTTTGCCTAGTTGGTATAAAGAGAGAGGGAAAGGTTGTGACATTTGGTATTGGAGTTTCAATTCTATTAAAGGATGAACTTTAAGTAAAGCTCATGCCACTAAGGTTGGCGCACTTGTCCTTGCCTAACTAAACTCCTCAATCACATGTGTATAGCCAAGCGGCTCTAGGATCGCCTGGAAGGGCTTGAGTAAAAACGCCTTTGATTGCACTTTCTAGAGAAAGGCATAGTAGCAGCCCTTGAGTCCATGGATAAGGGCATCCACTTTCTCAAATGGGTGGAGAGTGTCATACGATCAGGGGCTGTTTCATAAACACCAATTGGCCTTTTTGCCTAGTTTTGGGATCGCTTGGAAGGGCTTGAGTAAAAACGCATATTGCACCTTCTAGAGGAAGGCATAGTAGCAGCCCTTAAGTCCGTGGATGAGGGCATCCACTTTCTTAAATGTGTGGAGAGTGTCATACGATCAAGGGCCGTTTCATAAACACCAATTGGCCCTTTTGCCTAGTTGGCATAAGAGGAGAGGGAAAGGTTGTAACATAAGAGTAAAATAAGAACAAAGGGAGAGGGAAAGATTGTGACATAAGAGAAGGGCCAATTGGCATAAGGGGAGTAAGGGAGAGGAAAGGTTGTGACATAAGAGTAGGATAAGAACAAGGAGGCTTGATTACAAAATAAAAACAAGGAATATGATAAGAATGATCGTAAAATGACTGGTTTGATAGTAACTTATTGTACAACAATTAGGTTAAAGCTTTTATATTCACAACTCCAAGAGCTAATCTAGGCATAAGCTAAAAATGATATTCCAAGAGCTAATCTAGGCATGAGCTAAAAATAATGTTCTTATCTTGTAACTTTTATACTCACAACTCCAAGAGCTAATCTAGGCATAAGTTAAAAATGATATTCCAAGAGTTAATTTAGGCATAAGTTAAAAATGATACTCCAAGAGCTAATCTAGGCATAAGTTAAAAATGATACTCCAAGAGTTAATCTAGGCATGAGCTAAAATAATGTTCCTTATCCTATAATTATATCCTATAAGCATATAATGTAAGCATATCCTATAGGTATATCTTGTAAGCATATCATGTAGGCATATCCTATAGGTATATCTTATAAGCATATCCTGTATCCCATATCCTGTATTCTGTAAGTTGTATCATGTAAACATATTCTATATTCTATATCGAGTCATGACAACATTGACATAATATAGAATATTATGTTGGGATATGGTACTATTAAGTATTAAAAACCTAAAAGTTCCATCAACTCTTTCAAGAAAGTTTATATTGCACTGTATAAGTCCATACAAGGTGGTAAAATGAGTTGAAAATGTAGCATATAGGTTAGATATTCCTTAAGAGTTAGGAGCGATACACAATGTAATTCACATCAATTTGTTTACATCATTCCACACAAAGACAAACAGCAATCAACTACTAAGGATGTGAAGTAGTCAAAACCGTTCAATCAGGGAGTTGTCCCATGTCATTGGGACAATGGCCGAACACTAGGAAGTAGCTCTTTGAATAAAAATGATCACTTCCTAAATGAGATTGAGGAGTACAAACATCAAAGACTTGTGTACTTGGACAGCTCTTGAGCAGTGTAAAAACTATGGCATTAGATCTTACATATTTCATGAAGTTTCTAAGTACTAAGGTCGCCCAGGCATATAATCAACACATCAACCATGTCCACCCCAAGCCCTTGAGGTCCTTAGTAAGCTGGACGAGTAGTTAAATGAGTAAGTCTAATAAAAGTCAAATCATTGACCCTATAATCTAGACACCCAAAATCTTGCACACAATTGGCTTCATCCCATCATCTCAAGTCAGTGAGTCCTTTGCAACATAGCCCCAGCTTTCCATTGCAACAAGCCACAAGGTGATTGTCCCAACTTTGTTGGATTTTAAAGCCAATGTTTGTTTCATGGATCATGATTTTGCTCATCAGCATTCCATCAAGTTGAAGAAGCTGCCATATCAAGTTCCAATCTCAATCGTGGATTCTATACATGTAGCATCTGGTGTAGTTGTCAAGGAATTCAAGCTAGTATAAGTCACACTAGGAGAAACCTCATGCACAATTTCTTCTATAATCTGAGTACCTAGTTATTCTTGGCACACCATGGTTTGAGTTACACAACTCATATATTGATTGGTACAAGCAATGTTTCAGCTTACCAAAAAAAGGTGCAAGAGCCTAAGTTTCTGATGTTAGACTCTCAATTATTACAGATATACACAATTTCTTTGGATGAGTTCATTAAGGAGAGTAAGCAAGATCCATTGTCAATTTTTGTAGTTGTGATCAACTCAACTCTTGAGTCCAACTCTAAGAAAAATGTCACCTTGCTCCCTACCAAGTATAGTGATTTTATTGATGTTTTTGATAAGATTCGGGCTAGTTTGTCATCATTTATCTTGATGATATTTTAACTACTCAAAGACTTTAGAGGAGCATGAGAGTCATATTTGATAGGTTTTGCAAAAGTTGTGAGATCATGGCCTTTATGCAAAACTAGAGAAGTTCAATTTTGTGCAGGATCATGTGGAGTTTTAGGTTATATGGTAGAGTGGTTATGGACAAAATAGTGTTGGATTGGCAGGCACCATAATTGGTCAATGATGTGCAATGTTTTCATGGTTTGCTAACTCTTATCACAAATTCATTAAGGACTACTCCAAAATTGTATTGCCACTTACCAAGCTAACCCAAAGGATAAGTCTTTTGAGTGGAGTCTAGCAACAGAGGCAGCATTCCACACTTTGAAGCAGGCTTTTACATTTGCTCCAATCCTAGCACATCCATACTTGGAGAAGCCCTTCATCATTAAAGCTGATGCATCAGATTTTGCACTAGGTAGTTTACTTTTTCAGGTAGGTGATAATGATCAACTTCATCCAGTTGCTTTTCATTCCTATAAGTTCCTACCACCAAAGATGAACTATGAGGTACACTATAAAGAGTTATTGGCCATTTCCTAAAGGGATTGTCACATCAAGTAACAATCACAAGAATTTTGTGTACTTCCAGAGTGCACATGTTTTGTCTCATTGACAATTTTGTTGAGCTCAATTCCTAGCACGGTTCAACTTTGTCATCATGTATTGTTCATGTTTACAATAGGGTAAGGCAGATACCCTCTCTTAACGTTCATATTTGGCTCCTTGACCTAGTGATCTAGCATTTGATCAACAACGGTAGGTTCTTTTGGGCTCAGACCAATTGAAGATTATAGTTGCAGAAGTATCAGCAGCCTTGGAGGACCTAATCTTCTTGCAGCAATTTGCATAGCTTTACTTGTGGATCCCTTTGGTCAAGATGTCTTGAATTACATTATTCCAGGTCGTGCCTCCAATTATGAGTCCAAGTCTTGCCATATAGATTACGAGCAGTTCAAGTTCCAAAACAGCTTGTTACTTTATAATGGCTTTGTTTATGTTTAGAATGGTCTTTTTCGTTTTCAAGTTTTACAGTTTTGCCATGATGCTCCTGCAGTTAGTCATTTTGGTGCTCGTAAAATTCTTGAATTGGTTACACAAGATTATTGATGGTCAAAAGTTCATAACAGTGTTAAAGATTTTGTTTGTACTTGTGATGTATGTTGCAATTCCAAGATTCCTTGCCATCATCCTCATGGCTTGCTTCAATCCTTGCTAATTCATAATAGTCCTTAAAAGTTGATTTCCATGGACAATCTTCCAGAATCCAAAGATTTTGATGTTGCATTGGTTGTAATGGATAGGTTTTCAAAGATGACATATTTCTTTCATGCACCAAGTCTATCATGATATTGTTTGGAAGATCATGAAGTCGAAAACCCGCTTGAAACACCACTTCTATTGTCTCCTCACTAAGTGATTGAGGACCTCAGTTTGCTACCAAGTTTTGAAGACAGTTACTTGAACTTATGAATATTTAATGCAAATTGTCATCTAGGTATCATCCACAAACCGATGGACAGATGGAGCATATCATTCAAACCTTGAAATAGTACCTTTAATGTTTCAATAATTACCAGCAAGACAATTAAGTTGAGCTCTTGCCTCTTGCAGCACAATCACAGGTGGTCTTTGCACACTCGTGGGAAGACTCTAACCAATCTTGTTGTGGAGGATCACCTTATTCATCTTCAACATATTCATGAGTTAGTTCATCATCTCCATTGTGCTCAAGATGCACACAATGTAGTAACAAATCATCATCGTAGTCCTACTCTTGCTTTTTAAGTTGGAGATCGAGTATGGCTCCTTAGATCCATTTGACTTTGTAACAAGCTTGATTACCAGCATCTTGGTCCTTTTATTATTCACCTTCCAACTTTAACTTTCAAGCTCCATGAAGATCCATGTGTCTAATTTGGAGCCTTATGTCCCTAATACCATTCCTCATCTCATGACACCATCACCACCACATGTGGAACTTGATGTTAAACCAGAGTATGAGGTAACTACTATCTTAGATTCCAAGCAAATTCAGGGTAAGCTCTATTATCTAGGTTGGCTACTCTTCTAACGATCATAGTTGGGAGCATGTGAAAAACCTTATTCATGCTCAAGAAGTTATAATTGTTTTCCATCATTAATACCCCAACAAGCCTCCACAAGCTCATGGTGTGGTTTGTGAAACTCGTTGTCAAAGAGGGGGGTTGTCATAGTTCTAACTTGGTAGGTTGACCACCTGGGTAAAGATTGTGAAATATGTAAAATATGTGGGATATGTGAGAAACACCCAAGCAGACCTAAGTCATCATGACAAAGGGCCCTTTCATAAACACCAATTGGCCCTTTGCCTAATTGGCTTAAGGGAGAGGGAAAGATTATGATAAGGATGGTGTCATGAATCACCAAGATTTTCAATCTTATCCTAAAAGATTCTAAACATTGGATGTTAGAGAATATTTAATCTTATCTTAGAAAATTTTAAAACATTGGATGAAAGAGAATATTTCAATCTTATCTTAGAAGATTTTAGAATATTGGATGTCAAAGAATATTCCAAGTAAAAAAGGTAAGGTTTAAGTATTCTAATTCAACATCATTTATAAGGCAATTTTCATTGTTCTTTTTCTTCTTTCCTTCTTAATTTTAAAAGAATTGTTAAATTTTTTTGTTTAATTTTATTTTAGGCCTTGGCCTTTGACAACCTGGCATGAAATGCTAGCCAATTGGGATGTAAAATGAGAGGAAAATTATTTAGAAGGTAATTTCTAATTTCACTTAAGAGTTACCTAATAACATTTGACTGAGTTACTTTTATATATCAAAATGCATTAAACAAGCATGTTTTCCTACTACATTTAAAACTCATCATCATAAGTAACAATAGTCAACCTTTCAAATAAAAAGAAGAATTATAATAAAAATTATGACACTCCTTATGCATTTAAAAATGTCAATGTCCTCGTTGATGTCCACTAGAAACATTAACAAAAAGCTAATGTTAATCACTTTACGCAAAATTAACAAAAGTTTTACATAATTTATATACCTTCTTGTGTCTAACTAAGCAAGTACTTCAAAACCACCATTTATTAAGTCATTAACTTAAGGCACCACTTGCACCGTGAAGTCGTCTCGAGACCTTTGTATGTTTACAAAAGTCTAGTACATGATTGCAAACAACATATTTGCATTAAATTTTTTTACCTTAACTACAATTTAAATAAGAGGCTTACCCTATGATTAAGGAATAAAATTGTCTTTATTCCTAAATATTACATGTAAAGTGCATATTATAACCTTGTATCAAACTCATTTACCAACTCCATGTTATAAATTCTTGAACGGTTCCATTCACATGATTAAACATTATTACTTACATTTCCATTATCTATAAATATGGACTTGACTTCAAACTCCTTCGTATCACTCACCAATCTAACATATGGACATAAGTTATTATATCTCTTACGATGTTCTTGGTTATGGAAGTTGTTATCGTTCACATTCGTGTTCTTGGTTATGGAAGTTGTTATCATTCACATTCACGTTCTTGGTTATGGAAGTTGTTATCATTCACATTCACGTTCTTTGTTCGTTGTGTATGATCTTACATGATGCATGAGCAGTTGCGGGGAGGGGACAGAGCGCTAGATCATTGGTGGGAGCTGACGCTATGAGGGCACTTGACACTTGATCAAGCGATCGCTCCACACCGACCCCAAGGAGCGGGCCTGCACCGATCCCCCAAATGAATGCTCCGCATGCAGTCCAGTGATGGCCTGCCATTCCGCTGCACCTAGCAGTATGCCCCCAAAACGAACCACCGCACCCACCGATCGGGGTGAGAAGAGGGGGGGAGGGCTTTCCTGTTGCTCCCCAGGTTACCTTTCCCGGCTGCAACAAACCTTGCCAAAACACCAAGCAGCCGGGGCAGCCCCCTGCACCGCGTTGGTCACTCCCCGCGTCGTTTTGAGCCAGCAGCTTGAGCGAGCTATTATTAACCCCCACCAATGAACATGCTTGTGTGCACCACCGCGTACTGACACTGCTCCTTTTTGATTACTCACCCCTTTAGCCATGAATGCGTTTTGGTGTTGGATGAGATGCTGGAGAGAGAACCACTGCAATAATGAATGAGCCACGCAGCCTCCTAAACAAGCCACATTTCCTCTTCGTGGCGGCGACATGGCTGGTGGGATCGCACTCCAGTATCAGCAGCAACAGTAACACCACCACGTGATGGATAATACCTCTAAAAGTTTTTTCTTTTTCTTTTGTAATGTTGTAGATTTGGACCATGTATTCATTCATGTTCACGTGTTTAATTGTTTTTAAAGTTTAGTGCTCACCATTAGTGCTCGCTATTATATCGTTAACACAATAATGGATTCTAAGTATATCCGGAGAACTTATCTTGGTCGGCTTAAACATAATTAGAATTCATTGTATATTAAAGTTATTTTTCTGAAAACTTCAATATAATTAAAATATAATATGAATGCTTGAATGTAGAATGCATAGAGATAACAATTATACATCATATAGATATTAGAAGTATTGATATATATAATTATATGTTGGATAGAACTTTATGGTTAATTATTCCACCAAACTTAAGAGGGCACGACACCAGCTCTTTGAAAACTCCAGGTGTGTACTTGTGTTGGGCTAGACTCGCATATATAAGGAATCATTTACAAGGCCTAAACATCAATAAAATTTAGCTAAATCATGACTAATCAAGTGAGTTTAAGCATTATAGTGTTCTTGCTGTTAAGTTCCTTGTTTATGAGCACAATACAAACAGATCTCAAGAATTGTCTGGTCATCAGCGCCATTTGCCAACAGGGTAACAATGGTGCATGTAACAGCTACTGCAACAAATGCCACCAGGGTACTCACTACGGTAGAAGGGCCTGTGTGAAATGCCGTACTGGTATTTGTACTAGTGGAATCCTCGGGGAGACTTGCACCTGTATCCACGCATGCAGACCCTGTTGATGTATCATGTGTCTGTGTATGTGGAAGTTAAATAAAACACTTTTCTATTATCTTAATGTATATTTATATTATATAGTCTTTATAACTAGCGTTTTCCCAATCATTTTCTAATTAATTTATGAAGTATAGGAAAAGAGAAAATATTATAAATTTACATCTAAAAAGTTTAAATGTTACATTATATTATCACTTTCAAAAAACTATTTCTACTTTGACTTATACATGATGATAAGCCTTGTTTCTTATAGTTCGTTATTTTCATTTTCCTTTCCAATAATACATTGGTATATATCCGTTCCACGTGTTTCTTCTCAACCCATATAATCTTGACACCTATAGATTCCCAATGACACAGATTCTTTTAAAAACATCCATTTATTCATTGTTTCCATATATATATATCGTACTTGTTGACACGCAAATATACACAAAACATGCACATGTATAGGCTGAAATTGTTCACTTTCACCTGGATGAAATATATACATATATTATTTATGTGTGATATTGTACCCGACACTCAGCTATCATTTATTATAGCATGCTTATCAAGTAAATCCATCCACTCCGTCTGTCCGTCCGTTTGTTTGAGGGTGAAAAGCCGTACTAAAACTTCAACTTTGTGTTCAAGACTTTGAACAGAGTCTAAAATTCTTTTGAAGATAGAAATATACCCACTTTAATTGATGTAAACTAAACATTAGCATATATAATAATCTATTGTCTATCAAAAAAATTAACTTATTTCATGTTTTCCTTGGACTGCAATATAACACTTAGCAAATGGTTTTAAAGAGCTTTTCAACTTGATAAAAGTATTCACTTCACCCCATAACGACAGCACACTCACGATCAACATAGATAGTATAACACCGAGGTTTAAACTGAAATCCAGTGCCCATCCCAGCCTTGTAAATGGTTTAACCCGCTTGTGCTGATCTCGCGGCCAAAACAGCACATGATAAGCTGCACAAGGAATGATAAAAAAGTTCCAGATGACAAGAGTTGCATCGATAATCCTGTTAACAATCCCAAAGAATGGGAAAGCTAGTGCTGCAACCCAAAACGTCATATATATTGGAATCCTGGAGAGTGTACGCTTTGTATAGCTTGGTGAGTCATGTACATGCAACAGTTTCTCCCACATTGAGTACATTGCTATCGAATACATTCCAAAGTTGATAAACTGCAGCATTATATAAATATGTGTGTGGTGTGTGTGAAAGATAGAGAGTGTATGTCTTACCACGTGAACAAGCATAAGAACATTGGCAGTGTCACGAAAATTGGAGCTTTGGAGCAGCACCAAGGCATTTGGTGTTGTAGTTAACTTGTCACCAAACATTTGGTACATGGAAATGCTTGGCACTATGACAAGTGAGAGAGTACTTACTACGGCATAGAAATATGTCATTTGATATTCATGTGGCTTCCTCATCGCATCCATGATCTCTCTGTTCATCAGCATGCATATTATGTGTGTTGTGTGTGTAGAGAGAGAGACTTACATAGGAATAGGGACATTGCCAAGAATGATGCATCCACTTAAACCTGAGAAGTATTCAGAATAGCTGTGAGTAGAGTATCTTACGTTTTCAATCTGCAAGTTCCAAGCAAAATCTTAATTAGTTTATAATTGATTAGTTTTAAATCATTCTTGCCTTTCCTTGAAGCAGAGATTCAAGTGTCATGTAGCCTGAAACAAAGATTATTGTAACGAGACCAAGATAAGACCAAACTCTATAGTTTTGTGCGCTTGGAAAAACCACTGATAAACAGAAAATTGCACCGAATATTGATGTCCAAGTTCTCTTATCTAAGTTGTTATTGAGGCTGTAGGCAAGACTATGAAAAGAGGATTAAAACAAGATGAATGAGGATTAGTACTTCCATATCTTACTTGCTACAGCAATTAGTTGTACCGAGCACACGTAGAAGACTGTGGTTATGTTTAATACGAAGGAAACCATTTTCCATCTCGGGCCTAAGAGTCCGCCAATTACTTCATGAAGCTATAACCTGTATATGTGAGTTCCAAATCAAATACAAAGAGCAACGTTAGAATGCATACCTGAGTTGTATGCCATTCTTGCTTTTGGACCTGAATCTATATAAGCGAGAGAGAGATAAATCGCATACATGTATATATATACATACCTGTGTCTGAGTTTTATTGTATTTCAGATATAGAATATTGATAATGCAATGTGCCCAGAATCCCATAGCCCCAAGTGCTAGCTGAATTACAATGGCGGAAGGTAAGCCGAGCTGAGCAGTTGATTGTGGGAAGGTGAGTAGTCTTGAAGCCATCTGCGAACATAAAGAGAATTGTTCATGACAATGTCAACTGTAGATTTATACCTTTGCAGCAACAAGATTGAGCCAGGCATCGAATGTAGAGCCTCCATACCAGAGAGTCCGAAGCAGAAACTCATACCACGAGTCCATAGATCCGTCAAATATGTGGGTCGCAGATCTAGTACGGACACACCGACATTATGTTGTGCGGTGGAAAAAACTCACCACCAAAGACCTGTCATATGAACACGTCACTGTCAGTCTCCCTGTAAACTTTGTTTTGACTACGAATATAGAAAGAAATAGATACTTTATTAAATAAACGACACTATATTTCACCATCCCATAGCTCGATAGGTGATCTGTATGGACTAGTTGTAGAATTGCACAGAAGTTCCCAAGTTCCAAGTCTTTTCTGCTCGATAGTTTCCATAAGATAGTGATCGTCTGGACTCAACTCAAAATCAAAACTAGCAATATTTTCATTGAGCCTGCTTAGGTTATAACTCTTCATAACTGGAACAACACCAACATCGGTCAACCATCGGAAAACGACCTGCAAGGAGGAGCTTAAGAGTCGATAATCTCTGTTTGATCAGTAAGAGTCACCTGAGCAGGAGTCTTATTATACTTGGTTGCGATTTTCTTGACAATGGGATGCTCTATAACACATACCGAACCCCATGGTTTACCGACTCCGCCTAATGGTGACCACGCAAATACTTGAATGCCATTACTTTTACAGAAATCTCTCAGCTTCTTCTGTTGCCATACCGGGTGTAATTCCACCTGTAGATCAAAGCAAGCTTGAATACCACAAGGTTTGTTGAGTCAAGCGCCCACCTGGTTTGCAGCAGGACAAACTCTTGCAGTTTTGAGCAAGTCTTTCAGCTTCTTTGTTGTGAAATTACTGACACCAATTGATCTGGCAAGCTTTCTGTCCATGCATTCTTCCATTCCTTTCCATGTACTCGGTATATCTAGAGGCAGAAACTCATGTTCCTTGGGAGGAAACTTGGCTCCTTTCGTCGTCTTGAAAGGCCCGTGTATCAAGAACAAATCAACATATTCCACTCCCAACTTACTAGAATATAACATCATGAGTATTCAATAATCTATGTAAGCTTCAAATTACCTGAGACTCTCCTTCAAAGCTGGACTACAGCCTCTCTATCATGATCATCGTGCTTAAGCTTTGTGGTTATGAAAACATCCTCTCGTTTAACCAGACCAAGATCAAAGGCCTCTGTGAGGGCCTTCCCAAGCGCGACCTCTGTCCCATATAGCTGCCGTATCAAAGTGTCTATATCCAATCTATACAAATTCATGCTTCAGCTTAATACAGCATCCAGAACTAAAATTGCAGAACTAAAATTGCATACCTTGATTGCTTGTAAAACTGCTCTCTTGATTTCATTCACGTCCTGCACCGTCCCAGTTCCAAATCCAAGACCGGGGACAATGGCACCTGTGTTGAGTACAAAATTTGGCACCATTCCTCCAAGAATGTAAACCTAATTTTGCAACGACTCTTCCTGGAAGTATCCATCCAAATCTTCTCTCTGGTCGGTCTTTCACTTTAAGACTTGACTTCACTTTAAGACTTGACCATGAAAAGTACTATATTTCAAACCACACAATATAGTGGTCAAGTATTAGACACGGCATCTGGAGAGCAAGAGATGGATGGCATGGAAGAAGGAAGCTCCTTCTCACAAGCAACATTCAATAGTATCAGTGCAATCCTCGGTGTGTTTTCCCCAACCATATATATCTCTCTTTACGACTGATGTGTGTATATGTGTGTGCCAGGTATCTCATTTCTCACTACACCATATGCTCTTGAGAAAGCTGGGCTTTTTGGTCTTAGCATCTTGTTTGCCTTCGCCTTAATCAGCTGCTACACAGCATACATACTAGGTCACTGCCTGGTCCAGAATCCATCTTACAACAAGGTTGCCGAGGCAGCGTTTGGTCGAAGAGCCCGTGTGTCATTCACGTTACTAGTGCACTTTGAAATGATTGCAGTCTTAGTAGGCTACACCATTTCTATGGGCGATAACTTAGGAAGGCTGTTTCCTCATGCTAGTCTCAAGTTTTCGACCTTAGAAATCGGTCCTTCAAAGCTTCTTTTGCTGCTAGCTTTCGTTATCATACTTCCCACCACATGGTTACGCGACTTAACGCTTGTTTCTTACTTATCTCTCTGCGGGATTATCATTTACACTGTGATTGCAGTCACCATTTTGTACGCTGGGATCTTCGACCACCTGGGCTTTCATCACTCGGTTCCACTGTTGAGACCAAGCAAGCTGCTGAGCATAACAGGAGTCTATGCTTATTGTTACGCTGCACACTGTGCGTTTCCTAGCATATATGTGTCTCTCAGAAAGCCATCTAGTTATCCAAAGGTAAAACGAATTCTTCATTGTAAATACATTTCTAATTAGTGCTATCAGGTTTTGATCGTCAGTTTTCTCCTTTCTACAGCAGCATACACAGGATTTGCTTTTCTGGGAGGAACCATGTTCGGTCAGTACGTCCTTCCCCAAGTGTCCTTGAACATTCCTATTCGTTAACTGCAGCTAAGATCGTCTTATCGTTCACGGCGTTTCTTCCAGCCAGCAAATACTCGCTCTGCATTGCTCCAATGGCACTCGATATCGAAAGCAGGTTTCAATGGCCTAAGAAGTCGAAACAGTTTCTAGTAGCCAGCATTCTCCTCCGCACTTCATTCATGATTATCATTTTTGTTCTTGCTATGGCCTTGCCCTATTTTGAGACACTGGTGAACTTTATTGGCTCTGCGTCCGGAATGCTAGTGGCTGTAATCCTTCCCTCTCTTTTCTATTTGAAGATATTCCGAAGGACCATATCGAAGTGGGAGTTTGCATTGAATGTTGCGATTCTGACTGTAGGTATTGTGGTTGGGACATCTGGCACAGTAGTTTCGATCGTAGATTTTGTGCACAGAAAATAATTAATCTTCTTTTTTTATTCTTATATCATAATGTCAAAAGTGTGTGTGACATATAAGTATATATATATATATATATAACGTACACCAACACAGACACACACCCGTGTGTATGTATGTTTATGTGTCTTACATCCATATACATATTTCAATATTTGATTTGAATATAGCTGAGCTTATGCGATTAGTGTACGGAAGTTCTTCTTTAGGGATCCACTGAATTGTAACAGGTGTACGGATTAATTAGATATATAATTTGCCCTAATTTTGATTTCTAGGGCTATTAGCAGAATGGCTATGGCGCCATCGCTAGTGGATATCTGCTGTATGAAGGTAGCTGCACAAGGTAACCATTAATGTATATAATCCAACATATATACAATTACTTAATGCTAAAAAAAATTCCAGATTTCCACAAACATGCTCAAGCATTGGAAATACTACCTTTGGATCTTCTTAATAGACTTATACTCAAGTTAACACCATTGTCACTGCATTATCTGCAACAGGAGTCTACCAGGTAACGATGCTTTTAGTGAATATTTGATTATTTATTAATGTTTATTATTTCGAATTTAGACTTTTAAAATGTAAGTATGAAGAACTTGATGTGGCTTTTCCGTCAGCTTGGGAAAATCTCCTCAAGCACCACCATACAAGTTATACTAGTCTGTCCAATTCTTTAAACTGGGAACAACTCTACTGGGAAGCACATATTCAAAAGTATAATGCATAAGTGTGTGTGTGCGTGTGTGTGAGAGAGAGAAAGAGAGATATTATCTTACTTACATTGCTCTTGAAAACATCAAGCTGTTTAGATGCTGTAACCACAGCAGTGTCTGTTCCAAGGTTCACTGGTCGTTTAGCAGATCTTAGTCTACCAGGTAAAGATGGTGTTTATACTTATTTTCTTTATATTATTTTTATTAATTCTTCAGAGGAGTTGGTGCACACTATTGGTAGTCAAGGAGCGATTGTACGTCTTTAGGCACTACACTTCCTTTACTTGGTAGATATGTTAAGTAAGTTGTGTGTGTGCGTGCGTGTGTGTGTTACTGCATACACACACATAGACACACACGTATGTATTATTTACTCTTGCAGGTCCCTGCGAGTACGTGGTGTATTATGTTCAGAAGAACTTCTTGTAAGTGATTATCCCCTGTAAAATACTCAGTTAACGGTTAACATACACAAATGATTGACAGTCTACCTTTATTCTACAGATACTTCTCAACGGAGCAGAACTGGAGTCCCTTTCATGCCACAACTTCAAAACAAGCTCAAATGTCGGTAATAGGTATCATAAACTAGTTTTGTTAACATTAATTCTATTGTGTAATTTGCTAAATACTGTGTTTTTACTATATATATGTACTGTGCAGTTTCATACGCTCTTCAAGTTTTTGGGACACAATAGAAGATCTCTCAAGAGATTAGAGTTCTTCTACTGCAAGTTTCTTGAGGACGATTTTGATAGCTTGCTAGCAACATTAACTGCAAGTGGCTTAAATCACTTTGCAGTTAACTGTTCTAGCATCCAGGTTACTACAGCCTCTCCACGACTAAGAGAATTCCTTAGAAACACCAGGCAAGTTTGTATATATATCAATCACTATTAATATATTATAATTAATATTACATCCGTTAGCATAGTGGGACTTTAAACAATCGATTCTAAATGCTACAATAAGAGAATATGTTTAAAGTGCACACTATACTAATGTATTGTTAAAATGTAATATTACACACGCACACACACTTGTCACTTACCGTACATTCTCTTGTTGTAGGCATTTAGAATCGATTCAACTTGTCAGCGACAGAATGCACATGCAGTTCACCAGCTCACTTGTGGTGGAGTTGTTCTCACTTACCTCGCTTTCCTCTCTCGAGTTGTGTGACAACCTGGTAAGTACCTGTGCGTGTGCGTGCATGTGTGTATATGTACATAACTGTGACATATTTATCGTATATGAATGATTATGCTCAAGCGCAGTGATTTTTATGTAACTTTTTGCAGCTAGAAAATTGTTTTGAATCTACCAAAGTTGAACAGTTTTTTAGGGATTGCTCTGCAAGACAGCAGTTGGCTTTACACAGACTTAAAGTTTTAAATGTAAGTAAGTAAGAAACTGTGATTACTATAGCTATTAGTATATGTATCTTTTTGTGTTCTGCAGATCTTGCTTCTTGAGCTCTGCTTGTGTGCAAAGCATTGTGAACTATTTAAGATGCCTCCCATACTTGCAGACACTCAATCTAAGTGATAACCCTCTTGGGGACGAAGGCATTGAGTAAGTTTTGATTAAGCTTTTCCATAACTTAGAAAAACTTATGCTTCATTCAGTGCAGTTTAACACCAGAGAGAGCGTGTGTACACACTCACCTACATACATGTAAATATGATTAGTTTCTTCTTATAGGGCATTGACTGAATGGCTCAAGGGCGGCATGTCTTCGCTAGAGGAACTTAACTTTGGGGGATGCGAGTTAAGCTGCAGAGGAATATCGTCCCTTCTGGGTTCTTTAATATGCTCTAAACAAGCTCTTAATTTTTTGTCAATAGCTGACAATAATCTCGGAAGGTTCGTATATACTTTGCATGACGGCATTTCACACACACACGCTTCATGTACACTATGTGAATCCGTGCTTGCACGAGCATACGTCTGGGTTTACACCGTGTGTAAGAAGGCATATCCTCGGGATGACATACATTTCTAGACTTAGATGTTTATGTGTCTAATTGCGGGAAGGCAAATTTTCGCAGGACTGGTTCGGCTATTTTAGCAAAGTACCTGGAGAAAGCCGACGTGAAGTCACTCGATATTGCAGAGATTGGCCTTGGTTCACTAGGTTGCTCCACAGCGTTAACCTCCGCATTAGTTCACAACCACAAGCTTGTCCACCTGAACATCAGGTAAATAAAATTGAATTGTTATAGTTAAGATTTGATACTAACGCGATTACATATACTATGTGTATTTGTAAACGCTAGGCATAAGATCTCCTTTACATGCCTCATGTGCTACTTGGAGTACATGATTTATTAATACTTGTGCTTCTGATAGCAGGCAGTTTGATAATCGCATCTCTCTCTCTCTCTCTCACACACACACACACACACACACACAGCTACATGTTGTATATGCTGTGTATGTATGTGTGTGTGTGTGTGGTGTGTGTGTGTGTATTGTATTAAACACAATGGAGTACTAATTGCTTGCGTTCCTGTAGCAAGAACAGGATTGGGTTGGCTGGGGCAAAGCTATTGCATGCAGTAATCGCTGGAAACGGGGGAGTTCTAACTAGCATCGTGCAAGTTCAACCTGTTCAATATGGAGGCCATGCGATTTCTCTTCACAGCACTAGAATTAAATGCGACATCCTCTCGTAAGAGTTGAATTTTTTGCTTAAAATTCGGTTAGCTAACTTATCAAGAGAACAGGTTTAACTAACTAGTGCGAATCTCTCTCTCTCTCTCACACACACACACAAGCATATTATTTATATTGTCTTGCCTTGCAGGAAAGATGAAGCGACTTGATTTGCAAGGAAATCCGGGTTGCCATCCTGAAGTCGTCCGTTGGTTTGCATCGTTTGTAGCCGGGTCAGAACCTGTTGTGCTTCTATCACGTTCTCACCACGCTCCCCTCCACGATGACGATCCGTAGCGTTTAGATATATATACAGATGTAATATACGTTGTTCACTCGAAAGTAGTTGGTAGATGCATTTTACGTACGGCATACCTGCTTTCACACAGGTTGCATACGTAATTCTGATTTCTTCCTGTAGAGATTAAGGAATGGTATATTAAACGGACCTGCTTAGACTAGCTTACATCACCAAAGTAAATCTCTGTTCCTGCCAGTTCCAGACATCTAGTTAGTACAACAGCATCGGTACCTACTATTACCAACCTGCTTCTGTCAGTTTGTCGAATTTCTGTCTAAAAGTCTGCATTCAGGTCGAATTCGAACCTGGGTAGTGGTGGTGCTGGCTCGCTGATGCCCAGTCGTCTGCCTCTAAGAACTGCAACAACTTCATCTTGCGTCTTGGGCGTGCAAAGTGCCTTGTGATCGAACAACACACCTCTAATAATCTCCTCAATCTCTTCTGCCCGCTTCTTTGATTCCTCGTTCTTCCTCGCTTCAATTTCCTGTATCCGATCCTCGCACAGTTTCTGAAGACCGGATAACAGATAGAACCCGGCCTCTTCCTGGACCTCACGCAATCGCGGTACCTCGTCGAGCCAGATTGTACCATTCCGCAAGTAATTCAGAACATGCAAAAATCTGTGGCCGTCTCGGTCAATTCGAAGCTCGGAACAGTCGTCCGTAGTGTGTCTCTGAACCAAGGTCGCCAGCATCGATTCATGATCCATGGACAGTGTCTGAGCAGAAACCTCGAATTTCATACCTCCGACGTTGACGATGAACCAGCGGCTTGGAATTTCCGCATCCTCTGCGACCTGAGGCCTGTCGGAGGAAATTTCTGTCGGATTTTGCCCTTTGTGCAGATTTCTCTCGAAGTCGGAAGCGATTTTGCAGAAAGAAGCACTTTGAGCCATCTCCGACTCGCAAATCCCCGCGAAAACACCTGCGCGCATCGGATGTTCTCCAGAATTCTGTGGATTAGCCACGGAATTGAGAAATGCGATCTGTTGCCGAGGATTTGACGCCGACTTCGATCCGAAATGCAGTGGATCAACAAGAAAGCCGCAATTTTGGCTAGAGCTAGCTGGATTTCGTGCGTTTTCACCAGAATCCAATGAATTCACAGAAGATTCCTGGTGATTGTGCACGAACCTGATCGAATCGTGGCGCCTGATCGCTGCTTGCTCCTCCATTTGCTCCGATGATGATGTATCCATCAGAATGGCGCCGGTGAAAACAGAGTCCATCTTCCATACAAACAGAATGCAACGCACACATTTTTAAAAGGTCATTGCAAGACAAAGAATATGCCACGTAATCGCGTCTTAATGCCATGTGGCAATTTCTGATTGGGTACTATTCATTTTTGAATTAACGGTTTTGATTTTGTTTATCGTGGCTATGGCGAGGGTTTTGAATTTTTGAATTGTTTTAGGGGTTCATGGCCATGGCCTGTGCGTCTTCTCAATGGAGCTGTGCGGGTTGTAGGTGTCTTGATTTTGCAAATGCGACCTTCTTGCAGGTACGTCTCTCTCTCGAAAATCTCTTTGTTCCGCACCTGAAATTCGTGTTGTTATAATGTATACATGTGCAGCCAGGGTTTTGCAGGACTTCTTCTGCAAGAAAGCCTTTGATATCACTCAAAAAGAGCAGAGGATGTAGATTGACAGTGAAAGCTGCCGTTTTTGATCAGCTTTCTACGAGTTTGGAGAAAGTATGGACGAAACTCCAAGGCGCAGGTGCGTAATCCGGTCTAGATAAGAGTAATGTGCTCCTGATAGTGATATTTACTGATTTACTTATATAGAACCAGATTATAATATTGCTTTCAGGTTGGGTTTATGATTATAATTTCTTATTCATTGTTGTGAGCAACATACTTGCTTACATGATATTATATAGAAAGCATCGTACAATCTATATCACGTATATTTAGCTTAATGTTGTGTGATTATATACAATAGTTTTCGACACATATATGGAGTCGCATAAAAGTTTTAATATGTATGTACTATGTAGAAGTGTATTGAACGTTTTGTAAATATCTGTGAACAGAAACGTTAACAACCGAGAATATGAAAGAACCGTTGCAAGATATACGTCGGGCACTGTTGGAAGCGGATGTGGGTTATATATATCCAATACTTATCTTATATTGACTACTATACTATCTATAGGTGAGTTTACCCGTTGCTCGGAAGCTTGTAGCATCGATCGCACAGAAGGCTGTGGGCACTGGAGTTATACGTGGAGTCAGACCAGACCAACAGCTTGTCAAGGTAATTGACTACAAAGTATCGTCCTAGGTTTGTTTGTATGTATATGTATATATTATTCATACGTAAAAGTTTCAGGATGCAGGTGGTATATGACGAGCTGGTGAACCTCATGGGTGGAAAAGCAGCAAGCATTGAGTTCGCTGAAGAACCACCTATATTATTCTCATGCTGGACTTCAGGGTGTTGAAAAACCACTGCTTGTGGAAAGCTGGCTCTTTATTTGAAGAAGAAGGTACATAATTTGTTCGGTGTGTGTGTGTGTGTGTGTGTTATTAAATACTAAGGTGTTATAGTTCCATGTATATTAGCTTGTGGTTGTATTGTTCTCAGGGAAAGAGCTGCATGATGCTAGCAACGGATGTTTATAGGCCTGCAGCAATTGACCAATTGAAGACCTTGGGAAAGCAGGTTATAACTTTATAACATAACTCTGTACATCACATACTAGAAGTGTTCATGTTTATAGGTGGATGTTCCGGTGTTTGAAGAAGGAACCGATGTGGATCCTGTGGAAATAGCAGAACGAGGACTGCAAGAAGCAAAGAAAAAAGGGATTGATGTTGTTATAGTAGACACTGCTGGAAGACTTCAGGTTAGCCATTAAAATTCATATTGTTCAGCTTTTTTATGGAGTACGCGTAATTCAGGTGGACAAAGAGATGATGGATGAACTAAAAGAAATGAAGCAGATTTTGAATCCAACTGAAGTTCTTTTGGTTGTTGATGCAATGACTGGTCAGGAGGCTGCAGGTAAGCAAGGAACCTACCACTTCCAATCAGAATAGGATACATTCCTTATGACTTTATATCCACATAATCATCTGGATTTATGTTTGTTATGTATTATCAGCACTTGTTTTCTGCATTCAACCTGGAAGTGGGCATCACTGGAGCTATTATGACAAAAGTCGATGGAGATTCAAGAGGTGGAGCCGCATTAAGCGTGCAGGAGGTGCTCTCTCTCTCTCTCTCTCACACACACACACACACACGTGGTACAAATTCTTACTCAAAGTACCAGGTTTCTGGGAAGCCAATCAAGTTTGTGGGAGAAGGAGAGAGTATGACGGCCCTGGAACTGTTTTATCCTGATCGTATGGCCAGTAGAATTCTTGGAATGGGAGATGTACTTTCTTTCGTTGAGAAGTCTCAAGAAGCGGTAAGTCATACTTACAACATATATTTCACGCATACATACATGTAGTTACGTAATCATGTCTTGAAGAGGATTGATCATTTGTTATCGTTTGATCAGATGCTCAAAGAGGATGCAGAAGAAATGCAAAGGAAAATAATGGAAGCTAAATACGACTTTAATGACTATCTAAAGCAGCTAAATATGCTCGCTCGTATGGGCTCAATGGGCGGAGTATTGAAACTCATTCCAGGCATGAACAAGGTCCGTGTTTGTTTATCAAAGACTCTTAAGGACATTAGCTCATTTCTTGTCTACAGGTTACTCCACAACAACTTCGGGAAGCTGAAAGAAGCTTAAAGATAGCAGAATCTATGATAAATGCAATGACTCCAGGTACGCACAACTCGCAAGGACCAAACACATGTGTATACACACGCACACACATACGTAGGTAGGTATACACGCACACATTTAAGTACTCTAAGCTAATATAAATAAAAGTCTTTAGAGCACACATCCATCAATTAGAAGATATACACATTCACAGGAAGTTCCTTTTATTGCTGATCCAGATGCTACGCAAGCAGTTACCAACTGACCTATGAATGCTGGGTATCAAACCAGTACCTCTGACTTCATGTTAGAATAGCTTATGGTTTCACTGTATTTATTGATAACATATAGTTGCAGAAACATATTTATCCATCAATAGAGCGAGGTTCCGGACAATATTGTATGATCAATTGTCCTGAATATTACAGAGGAAAGAGCAGATCCTGAACTTCTTGCAAAGTCACCAGAGAGAAGGCAACGAGTAGCAACGGAATCTGACAAAACAGAAGCACAGGTGAAGTACATAATACTATCTTAACAGGACATTGAGCATGTAATTATCATAATGATAAATGGGTATAGCCATAATATGCGGATTGTGCATTCAGGTTGGCCAGCTTATAACCCAGCTGTACCAGATGCGAGCACAAATGAAGAACATAGCTACCAAAATGCAGGATGGCAAAGTACCAGGCCTTGAGGACCTTGAGGAGTTAAATAAAGGAGCTAAGGTAAATCTCTCTTCCGCTTGTGTTTGTGAGAGAGACATTAATAATGACCTCTGCAAATTATATTTTGTACGTTACAGCTTCCTCCTGGCACAGCGAGAAGGAAAAAGGGGAAAACAGATTTACAGAAACAGTTGTCGGCAATTGGGAATAAGCAGTCAGCTCCAAAAGGTTTTGGGTCCAAGAAATGAGTGTTGTTGATTGTAAAGTTATATATATTTAATATTCCGCCAAAAGCAAGTTGGTCATCACGCTAGTCTCACACACAACCGGGCTCAGACATTAAGCAATTTCGGAATATATTTGATTCATTTTTATTTTACATAATTTTCTTTAGTATTAACCAGGTTTACATAGGCGTATATGTAATTAGTCAAAAATTCTTAGTGAGCGAGTTGTGACTTAAGCTTTTCATTCTCCTCCTCAAGGACCTTCTTCTCCGCCATCAGCTTTCGCACCCTCTGAAGCGCATCCTGTACACACACACCACGTTCGTTTCAATAACACTCTCTCTCTCTAGCCTGCATATGTTTACTTGTATACTCTCCTGGTGTGTGAAAATATATCAATATGTACCTTGAGCTGCCTTCGAATTTCTTTATCATCGATTTCCCTTTGTTTGCGTTCTTCTTCCAGAGCCTCCTTGTAGCCGTCACGCTCCTTCAAAAGCACGTGCTGTACTTGCCGTAGTTCTGTCTCCATACGATCGATCTACAGCACCAGATGAATGTAAAACCATTATCAATATATATTGCATTTAGATATATCTTAAGTAGTTACCTGTGCTTCCAGCTCTTTGTTTCGAGCATGTGCCATCTCCAGTTCTGGTACGGACGCTTTCTCCACCCTTACACAACAAAAGGAGCTGAGAAGAGAGAGAGAGAGAGAGAGCAAGTACCTAAGAGCGTCTCTTGTTTCACCAATCTCATGGAGCTGCTGCCCCAATTCTTCGTTCATTCTGAGAGGCACTCGAACTGCTTCAGGCTCGTCCTCGACGGTAGTAACCGATATAACATAAGAACCGTGTTTTCCTAGAGAAAACTGTAGATGGATAACTTTTACCTTATCTTACTGAAGTGAACTAAGCAACGATATTATATACTTATACACCTATAAACGTGCTTGTCTTCGTACACATAATATGTACGTACTTTCACACTCGGTAAAACAAAATAAGAAGCAGACCCAACTTCTATGACTACACCCAATACAATGTCTATCAAAGAAGTTTTACCAAACATGAAGGTCTGCCAAACAGGAGCTTCACCAAAACAAAAACCAAACCAACCACTAAAGATTCACAGTATATTATATAATATAATACGCCTGCTTGCATATTATTACCATATATAAGCATACCTCAGGAGTTGAATTGTCCGTACGGTCTACAGTAGGTGCCTTTCTTGTGCGTGTGGAAGTAGTTTTCCATTCTCTCCTTTTCTCCCTCTGTTGCACTGGAGTAGTCCTTTCCAATCGCGCTTCATAATTCGAAGGGCCTGCCTCGTACGTGGGCTTCTTTGCTTGCTGGGCAACCTGTTAACATTGAAAATGTGATATTTTATACCACCCGCCCCCCTCCCCCTTCTCACGCCCACACACACACAATCATTACCCTCGTCGATTTACGAGCAGTTTCTTTAGCTCGTTGTCCATCCTCCGCTTCGGTGACCTCGTTCTCTTCTTCTGATGAAGACGATGGCAAAGTTTCTTTGTTCTTTTTCGCAGATTTAGGAGTTCTATCTGAAACAAATAGTTAATGTATACTGTGTATGTTCAACTTCTGTGTGTATTCATATGTATACACTGTGCTTTGGTTTCTGCAAGTAATGAAATACCTTGTTTCTTTCGTGCACTGCTCGACCGCCACGTTAGTTCATCATCTACTGGGGCTTCCTTTCTCTTTCTGCCCGCGGCTGGTGACTGATATCCGATCTTGTTGCAATTTTGATTCCTTCGAAAGTTCGCATAAGTAACATGAACATACACCATACATATACATGTATATAGATATAGCAAGGGAATATGATGATATATAGCTGTTCCTATTGAATATATAGTGCTTATATGTATCTGCATATGACAGATATACATGTAACTGCGTGGACACATCAAATATGCATCATATAAATGGTCAACTATAAAAGTTTGACTTACCAGTAAGTCTTCTGCATATTCTGCAACTTGTGTTCAAGCCGTTGAAGCACACTCGTTCGCTCAAATCCTTGCTTGTCATGAGCAGGTTCTACAAAATTGGCTTCCAAAACTCCTGTTTAAAACATATAAAGAGGCAAGTTACTTGAATGATAAAACTTCAACTAATATCAATACAATATAGAATTAAAGAAAGAATATAAACACTAGTATATTTTGAACTTGCCTACGACCCCCCTCCCCATGCTACTTGCTACGTTCAATAATCTCCAGAATGGCTGAGAAAACAAGTGTTAACAAATATTTTAGCTTCAGCTTAACGCTTGCTTACCTTGATCAGCCTGTTTTTGTGATAAACGTTGAATCCTTGCACGTCTATGTGCTCAGCAGCATCTTTCACGAAACCGATAGTCACCACAGCGGTAATCTGCAAAGCAAAAGCTGTTAGCTTCACACGCGCGAGCATAATTACTTTAAAAAGCATATTAAGTTAAAGACTTACGCTTTGTCCCTTCTTGGATTCCTTGTCTCCTTTCGGTGTGTACGTAGTTTCATATACGTGTATCAAATCATCGATAACGCTATGGTGCTTCACCTCCTTCTTGCGAAGTTTGATTGTAAAATTATTCGGCAAGCGCAAATACAATATAGAAGCGTAGGCCTGAAATGCTTATATTAATATGGTACACAATAATATAATAAGAAACATTACGATAACTATACATTTTTTACTACGAGTTAACAATATATATCGATATATATAATATAATATAACAATAAATATAACTATACATACAATATATATCGATACTAATATATAATATAATTGATACTAATTACCCTTAAAGAATGCTCGTAAAGAAAATAACGCCTTGCGCTCTTAAAATTATCTGCCATTTTGACATTATTCTCATCTCGAACACCTCTCACATGAATATCCTGCATTAAACACACAGAGAGCATGCATAAGAATACACGCACACAAATAAATACACATTCAAGCACATACATGATCATCTGCTTCGAAGTCGAGCTCCAGTTGTCCTTGATCGTTGTACCAAAGGTTATATATAATAATGCGAGTACCATGCTTTTTAATTTTATTCAGCTGCCAAAAATACCCCGTTAAAACGCCTTAGACAACTACAACAAACGTAATGAATGTGGTGTGTGTGTGTGTGTAAGAATTCATGCCTAGATATAAAAAGAATCTCATAAGCAATTAGACGTCTGTTCAGTATTACCTGCTGCTCTGGGTTTTGATAGGGACTCCAGTCAACAATCGTCTTCCTGTTTCTATCCCAATCTTCCTGCCTCCCTCTTATGACCGGGGTAAGGCCCCCCTTATCCAGAACTTCGTAATCTAGCTGCATTGTTTATTTAAAATAGAAGGGGTTACAGTCTAATCAGTCCATATATGTGTGTATGAGTCGTATGCATACACCCATACGCATTCGAATACGTGAAAGGCGTCGTATATGTCAGTCACCATACATACGCACAACGCACTCCATAAAGCGGTGACTGCTTACCATGGGAACGATTATATCTTGTTGGCTTGTCTTCATAAGAAACGTATATGACAACAGTCCAATGCTCCGAGTGGACCTTTGTACATTAAACAAGTTGGTATATCAAAACACAAAGATGAATTAAATTAATAAGAAATCTTGACATGCATACTCACCTTTCGCCTGCTTTTCCAATTGACTTCGAGAAAACGATGACATCTGCACCAAGCCGCATGGTGCTTGTCTTAAAACCATTTCCATCTAGAAACCCCAAGTTTAAACAATTAAGCAAGGCTCAAAAAATACGTCTAAGCTACTACAATGTGTGTAATACCAATGCATGTGGCTTAATACACATATTCAACATACATTGCCCGATGGTGTTCGCGACTTTGGACTTTTCCGAGTAACCAAAAGACATGCATTGTCTCATACGCTGCATTGTCATTCCACCCCCGTCATCTGGAAGAAAAGGACTAGAGAACTTAAATATATATTTACGGTACACACCTTCAATCAGAAGCATTGGACTCCCATCTCTGGGATTCGAGATGACATCGACATGGACGTAAGTAGCTCCGTTGTTCGCCTGTTTCAAAGATGAGTAAAAACACAAACACCCCTTATACAAAACAGTACCTCATCTAGCGCATTATCCAATAGCTCGGCAAAGGCTGCACAATCAGTATTACTTTCTGCAACTTTATATATATTATATATACACTAACCTCCGAGAGCCCATTTGTGACTAGTAGCGTTAGAGTGTAAGAACTTCGGATGCACTCGGACATGGTCCATCCCGACGCCTAGTAATCAAAATACAAATTTTGATATTGTATGGATAGTATAGTCCGTATATTTTATACTAGCCGTACGAACCTGCTGCTGTTTGATTATCTGTTTGCGTTTCCACATCGCCGGCTTTCCAGAACTGCCTAGTGATGGAATCAGAGGCATCGGCGGGCGCGGCTACTTGCGCCTCGAGCCGATCCTCAATGTAATCAAGAAAATCCGGTGCAACCTCCGGCTTTGGCTTTTTTAACCGCGGCATTTCGACGCCTTGCCCGGACGCCCTCTTTCTTGCTATTTCAACGATTTCTTCATCCACATTGTGAGCGCTTGACCGATCCGTCCTCCTCGGACTCGCGGCTTGCATTTCCGCCATACTTACCACAGATTTTATACTGATTGGAAGAAATATTCACCGATTTCCTGTGTTCTTGATCTTTGTCTTCCTGCAGGCGAGTAAAGAGGATGAGAACAAGCCTACCCGGAGAAGGCAACAGAGAAAAGACGGACCTTGCGCGCCAAGCCACACTCTCCAAACAAAACCTAGAATTAAACGGAACTAATGAACCACGTCAAGTTAAGAACATTTTTACAACTTCAGAATATTCCGTCAAGTTAACCTGCCTACCTGAAAGGGATATTTTGGGTCATTAAATTCTTTTTACTATACTCTATTTTATAATGCTTTCATAAGCCCACAGAAAACTCTTAACAGAGCAATTTATACTTTTTAACAAGGTAAATGTTCTAATATCGAATTTAGGATATTCTTGGAATATTTTAATAAGATAAATGGCACTTAGGATCCAATGGACAATTTACAATACCTATCTTAGTAAAGTAAATGTCTTAACATTGAATTAAACTATAAATCTAATTTTTACCAGGCAAGTTACTTAAACCAACTAGTGAACCATATGTAACGTAAACATAGAATTCAAACAACAAACTATAATTGATATGAATATTATCCTCAGATAAGTTATGCTCCAATTCTTATATAAAGTAGTATAGAGGATTAAATTGGGTTGTTTTTTCTTGTTTTTATTGCATATACACAATATTCAAACAATTTGATAGATATAACAGTAAATAAAAGAAATTTTATAATAATCATTTCTCAAAACCTTACCTGTCAAACTGAACCCTAATTAACAACCTAAACAACAAAGTTGTTGTAACCTGAATATAAATAAAATAGGATGTTGAAGATGAATGGCTAAGATTGTGCCACTTAGATTGCATGCTATTTTAGGTTCTCAAGTTTAAAATTTATTTACAAAAAGTAACTTTCTGTTTTGACTAGCCTGAATGTTTATTTGAGGATCCTCATGCAACCAAAACACTAAAAATAATTGTTATGAGCCACCAAAATGTTGATACATATATATTAATATTAAAATATTTCCTTATGGTCCAAAATCAAATTAAGAACTAAAGGTTTAAATTCAGATCCAAAATCAAAAATTTATATTCAGATCCAAACTAGAAATAAATTTCACCAAAGGCCTTAATTCAAATTTAAAATTAGAAGTCCAAATTTAGATCTAAAATTAAAATCTAAATTCAAATTATAAAGGGCTAAGGTTAGGGTTTCAATATTGTGGTTCAACACAATTTATTGGTCAATCTCTTGTAACCATATCTTTTTCTTTCCTTTTTTATTAAAAGATTTGTTTATAGTCTCGATTTTAATAGTTTTAACTAGAATCTTTCATACTAATTGTGTTTTAATTTAGGATAATAACTAAAATCACTCAGCAAAATTATGTATGCATGTTTAGAAAGTTTATAACAAGAGAATCAGTGGCTAACAAGTTAAAATCAATGATTGATTTCGGAAATACATAAGCTTATAAGGATTAAAGAATGGTAGTATTAGAAGGGTCAACAGTTGATACAACAAGTGGCCACATAATATATTCAATTATTACAATGCAAGCTTTCAATCTCAACTTCATTTTATCTTCGAGTTTGTAAGTTATTTGTGACACAAGCTAAACTTTGTATCACTAGGACATCGACTTTGTTAGACTTTGGAGCCAATGCTTGTTTATGAATTGCACCTTTGCATGTCAACACTATATTTCCTTAAAGAAGTTCTCATGCCAAATCCCAACATAGGGCATTAGGTGTTGTTGTTGAGAAATCTAAGACATCAAGTGACCTCGGGAGATACTTCTTACAGGATCTCCTTCAACATAATCAGTAGTCTTGAGTATTTAGTTATCCTTAGTACACCGTGGTTTGAAATGCACAATTTGATTGTCGACTGGTGCAAGTGATGTTTCAAAGGAGGTAAAAGTTTTAAACTCTCCAAACCAACTTTAAAAGTCCATATGATTTTGTGCAATCTCATTAAATGAATTTATCCAAAAAGGTAAATGGGATCATTTATCAGTTTTTGTTATTCAACTCAAGCATAGTTATGAACATGGTCGGGATCCCAGTTCACCGTGTTTCATGAACACAGCCATGGGTCGTGATCCCACGACTTTGTTCATGAATAGTATATACTGTTCCAGTTGTGGTTGCGGGGATCACGGCCTGTGTTCATAACACCAACTTAGGGCGCACGCAACAATCTAGGGTGCACCATATCTCGACTCCATCTCCTCCAAGCTCTCAATCTTACTCACTGTCAAGTCACGATCTAGGAACCAGGAAGATAGCAGGATTTCAAGAACAGGAAGGCTTAACTCAGGCAGGACCGAGAACAGGATAGGAACTAGGAACAGGAACATGACGGATCCAGGAGCAAGACAGGATTAGGATAGGATCCGGGAGCAAGACAGAAAGGCGTAGGACATGATCCAAGAACAAGACGGAAACAGGACAGGATTTGGGAACAAGACAGGAGCAGGACAGGAAACAAGACAAGAACAAGTCAAGACAAGATTGATCATAGTAAGACTGGTGTTGATAGTAACTGATTATACAACAATTAGGTCAGAGCTTTTATGCTCACAACTCCAAGAGCTAATCTAAGCATGAGTGCTAAAAGTGGTTGCATGCATGCAAAGTGACTGCATGCATGCAGAGGCTAAGATGAGTCCACATGTCTCTTATCCTAGGCATATCTTGTGGCATATCCTGTAGGAATATCCTGCAACCGTATCCTGTGTCCGGAATCCTGTAGGAATATCCTGTAGGAACAACCTGTATCCAGAATCCTGTATCCTGTATCGGGTCGTGATAACACTTCCTCCCTAAAGACGAGTTCCACGAGTCTTGAGACTGGTTTAGCAGATAATGCCGATGGAAGGCAGCAACCTTGGAAGAAGCATGGAGTAAGTTGGATGCAGGTTCCAAGTGCGATCAGTAGGCAAATAACCTTTCCAATCCACCAAGTATTGGAGTTGGCGGTGATGAAGACAAGAATCAAGGATGGCTGCAACTTCGTACTCAGGTTCAGTGTCAATGACACAGGAGGGGAGGAGAAGAAACACACTGGAAGAGAAGAAGGATGATACGGCTCCAACAAGGAGGTGTGAAACACAGGATGAAGTTTCACCGTAGATGGTAACTCGAGTCGGAAAGCTACAGGATTTACCTCCGCCACAATCCTGTAAGGGCCCAATCGTTGAAAATCCAACTTAGAAGAAGGCCTGTTGGTGCGAATGTGTCGACGAAGAAGCCACACGAGATCACCAATCTTGTATGCAGGTGCCGGCTGATGGTGAGCATCAGCATGATGCTTGTATCGTTCCTGTGCCTGCTGAAGATGAACCTGGAGATCATCCTGTACCTGACGAAGATGCTGGAGACGATCCTGTACTGCAGGAGCGGAAGAAGGAGAAGCGGGAGGAGCAAAGTCAAAACGTGGATGGTGGCTGTAAGAGCAAAGAAAGGTGTCTGTCCTGTAGATGCGTGAATGGAGTTGTTGTAGGCAAACTCCGCCATTGGAAGAAGGTCCAACCAGTTGTCCTGCTGGTAACTGATGAAGCAACGAAGATACTGTTCCAAGGTCTGAATTGTGCGTTCGGACTGCCCATCAGTTTGCGATGATATCCTGAAGAAAGATCCGCTTTAACCTGTAACTCCGAAGAAGCTCTCGCCAAAACTTGGACATGAATTGTGGACCTCGATCGGAAACAATGCTCTCAGGAAGACCATATGTCGGAACACTTCACGGATCACCAACTCAGCAGTTGTCTGACCTGTAGCTGTCTTGTTGCAGGGTAGAAATGAGCCTGCTTAGTGAAACGGTCAACCACCACAAGAATTGCATCGAATCCACGAGAAGGAGGAAGATCTGTGAGGAAATCCATAGAAATGGATCTCCAAGGAGCAGAAGGAAAGGAAGAGGACGAGAAGACCAGAGGGTGCATGATGAGGCATCTTCGACTTATTACAAGTGTCACAGCTCCGTACAAATCTTTCCACAAAACCTCGCAACCCAGGCCACCAATAGTTGCGAGTCACCAATTCCACTGTCTTGGCCACACCAAAATGTCCTGTAGCCGGGGTATCATGACAATCCTGTACCACATGAGTCTGGAAATACCAAGGAACGTACAGGAGACCTTCCGGTACAGAGTCCATCCTGTATGGCAACAACTTGTAGTCTGAACGGGAACTGTAGGAAGAGGAACTTGCAATGTCAGGATGAATGTGTGAGAATACATTCTTTGCCAAGTCGTCTGTAGCCAACTGCAAACGGATGTCCTGTAGGAGTGTTAAATTTGCTGGAGCCTGATGAACCTGTAGTGCCGCAAGCCGGAAACGATCAGGACCCAACAACACTTGTCTTTGACAGTCATATGCTCGCCTGGGATCGGTGCAAGGTAAGAGCACCTAAACAATGGCGTCTGCCTTGCCATTCCGAAAAACCAGGCCTGTAGACGATGACGAAATCAAAACGTGATAGGAACTCCGCCACCTAGCATGTCGCCAACTGAGGACTCGAACCGTTTGGAAATACTCCAGGTTCTTGTGATCCGTAAGAACTTGTACAGGATGCGCAGCACCTTCTAGGAAATGCCGCCACTCCTCGAACGAATCCACAATGGCCTTAAGTTCCTTGTCATGAATCTCGTAATTGATCTCGCCGAAAGGAACTTACGAGAGTGAAAAGCTACAGGATGAAGCAACTTGTCTTCTCCAACTTGTGATAGGACGGATCCTACTGCAAAATCCGAGGCATCTGCTTCAACAAAAAAAAGGACGAGAAGGGTCAGAATGTGCTAAAATTGGAGCTGTCGTGAAGGTGTCCTTGAGTGTTGTGAATGCATGTTTCGCCTTGTCGGACCAGAGAAAACCCCTATGCGCTTGGTGAGTTCCGTGAGTGGAAGTACACACTTGGAGAAATCCTGTATGAACCGCCTGTAGAAGTTTGCAAAGCCAAGAAAACATTGACATCTCGTACAAACTTGGGCCTCTCCCACTCCACAATGGTCTTCACCTTGTGCATGTCCATGGAAACGCCAGCAAGAGAGACGATGTAGCCTAAGAACTCCACAAAATCCTATCAAAAAAACACTTCTCCAACTTTGCATACAGGCCATGCTCGCGAAGCCGATGTAGAACTAATCGTACGTGCTTGTCATGTGCCACCTGGTCCTTGGAGAAAATCAAAATGTCGTCGAGGTAGATCACCACAAATTGGTCCAAGAAGTCACGAAAGATGTCGTTCACCAATGCAAGTTGTAACTAAAATGGGCATGGCTATAGTCCCATTTCCTAATAATTAGCAATTTTAGCTATTTAATTAGCATTTTCTAATATTAAAGGAATATTCTTTAGAATATATATTTAAAAACAGGAATATTCTTTAGAATATTCTATTTTGTAATCGACCCTTTAATAAATTATAGCATTCATTGAACCAAAAATTAATAACATTATAAAAGTAAAAGGTATTAAATTATATAATATTTATATTATTTAGATTGTATGGGCTTAATATAACAATTAAGAGCATAAAAGGTACATTATATAAAATATTTATGTTGTTATTAAAATATTAATATTTAAATATAACATTATTAATTAAAATTTGTAGTAGTAATAATATATATATATAATATACAAAACCTATAATAATATAGTCAATCTTCCATATCATTTTATAAATATTATTTAAGTAAACAATTAGTACTATTACTAAAGATATTAAATAATTATGAATATTAAATATATGATATTTTATAATTCTGTAATTGCTTAAGCTTCAGAAAAACATACATTCTCTTGCAGTTTTGTTAATCGTGACTTTATCAACGCTTCTTGACATCCACCCATATCGAATGGAATTTAACATTTATAAAACATGCTGGTCTTTTTGATTGGGAGACCATGTTTTCTCTAGGCATTCCATTATATCTTTCGCTTCCTTCTCGTGTCGCCTTTTTTGTGGTTTGAACCATGCAACCTTAACCATCTATTGTTCGTGATTACTTCAGGTGTGTCGATAATTGACCCATCCAAATAGGCTGATTATATGACACATCTGGAGTAATGAGGATCACATTAGTTTTTGAAGATCCTTGCAGCAATCAAAGTATGCTTTAGGTTTTGGTTCCTTTGTCCAACAAAGTGTGGGTTTGCACTTCACATCACTACTGGCTTCTATGTCGTCTGTGCTCAGTGATGTCATTTCAATCTCCTCTCGCCACCTGTTTTAGGCCAAAAAGGTGTTGCAATTTTGTACTTGTGACAGTAGGCCCTTCTAACTCTCGAACAACAGTCTCCCAATAGTCGACCACATGCTTATATAGTTCTGAGTAACCAGTTGCCTTATCAGAATTCTTTGGCATTGATTTTTGAACCCATGCCACATATTTTTTGAGGCCATCAATAATAACCTCTTGTTCCTTGAGCTGGGCACTCAATGGAATAAGGTCTGGTTGTCCTTCTGGGAGAAGTGGCTTTCCATCCTCTTCACTTTTGAAGAGCATTAAGCCCTCTTTCGGTAACCATTCCTGCTCTGATGGCCGTTAACTTGTACTGCATAATAGGTATACCATCTCGTATGGAGAAAAAGAATTGTTAGCGGCACAAGGTGACCAACTAAAGAATCACTCCCTTCTTTTATATACTCCTTGAGAAATTTTTTTGAAGTCTGGCACCTCAGTCACAAGCAAAGCACAACTTTTTTTGGAGATGCAATTTTCAAAAAAGATTCATCATATGCGGTAAAGTAAGTGCACTTGTCCTTTTTGTAGAGTTGGAGACCTTGCTGAAGAACGCATCAATATCTTCATGAGTGTGACCAACCATAAGGAAACTGAGCGTGATTGTTTCAACAAACCTTTGGCAACAAGCATTGACAAGTATGCTAGCACATATCTAGAAAATAAAGTAAGTATAAGCTTGAGAAACCCTTAAGTAAAATGATTTACCTATTTTTTTTTCTCGCCTGCACAATTATCCATCTATAAAAGCAAATGACGAGGAAGCTTATTTGATGTTGAGGACACATGTACACTATTTGAGCTAGATCCCTCCATTGAACCAGAACTCTCAACAGGGCCATTTGTTTTCTGTGCAGGCTGTTGACAATGCCTCTCATATTCCCAAGTAAGCCTCAAGTGCAGACGTGTTCATGAGAGCATTATGTAAAGGTTGAAGGTGTTGTTTCTTCACTTTAAGATCACTGATAGGACTTGTCTGTGAGTGGGCTTCAAGGTTTCTGAAACACATGGCTAACGACCCAATAAGTGAAATTTGGAGTCGCTAGACCAATGTGGAAGTGAAAAGTGTCCATATGACTCACAACCGTGTCCATGTGTTAGCACACCTGTCAATGAAATCGGAAGTTTCATGACATTTCCAAGGCACTTTGGTGTTGCAAAGAGCTTTGGAATGCTGGTCTTTGAATGATCCATCTTGTTCATGGATCAAGCACATGTACTCTGATGGGCGTGAACACAGAAAAGCATGCGGTGTGCATAGTACTGAGGACCGGCAAGTTTGTTGTGCAATCATGTGGGCCTCCATCTTCTTTTGAATGGCAGTGATCTCCACCAGGTTTTTGCACAAGCCTCTGCAGCCTTCAATGATGTACAAGTGTCACACTTAGAAAAGCTAAAGTGTTTTTTGCAATCTCCACATCCTTAAAATGAGTATTCCATATGTTGTTGAAGGTACCAGTGCAGATTGCTTGGAGCCCCATCAAAACTGAGGCACTTGTTCACATGTTCACACAGCTTCAATTGAGTGTAGATTGAAGGCAAAACCTTGAGATTTTCCCTGACCCCTGCATTTGTGGTTCGGCATTTGTGAGGCATCCTGTCTGCATTTGCTTCCACAAAAGCCTTGAGTATCTCTATGGCTGCCATGATGTGAGAGTGGGTTTTGACCAAGCGAGTGTTCCCATGAACTGAGGTTTCGCGCTCCATCTAGCCACTCATCCCTCCGACGGTAGAAACGTGGTCTTTGGGATCCCGTATATACTATACCAAGCTTTGAAGCAGATGGCCACCTTATTAATACCATGGATGTACTCTGATAACATGTGTCCGAGGCCATTCCATCAATACACCCCAGTTAGTGCAGCATATACAAACTCATGCCTTTGCTTTTGGGTGAGCATACGAAAGACATGTCTACATTAGGTAATTTCATTCCGGTCTGCCATCTGACAACACTTCTTCTTGCAACAGTCAATCGTGGAAATGCTCGTAACACTTTCGGAAGATGTCATCTTTACCCTCTTGCTGAAACTTGCAGGGGAAGATTTACAACCCATGAATCGCCTTTTTCTTCACAATAGGACCAATGCAAGGAACCTCTTCAAATATGAGTTGTTCTTCCAGGTTGTTATTATTGAAATCCAACCCAGAATATATGCACGTTGTAACTAAAGTGGGCATGATACGTGAAAATGGGAATATAAAATAAATTACTAATTAATACTTAAGTTTTAATTATTAATTAATCATTTAATTAATATGTAATTAAGCCTTAAATATTAATTAATTAATTAATTAATCCTTCAATAACCTTACTTAGTAAGGAATATTCCTAAAATATCTTAGAATATTCATATTATTCTAAAAAATGAAGAAATACTATCAAACATAATTACAAATGAAATCATTTTCTTATCAACATGTTAATTTTTTATAAATACTTTCTTTCTATCATACAAAGAAATCTTTTCATTTTGTCTAAATCATCACTCTCCGGATTAATCAAATCATTTTGGTCAATATCTTGATGTTGTTGCCACCACTTAACACTCTCACGAATGCAATTGGGAGTTGCCATCCTTGTTAATACATAAGATGTGATAAGAGAAGGTCTGCATAAAGGCTCATCTAAAAACTGACGTTCCTTAAGAATAATATTATAAAGCGCCCGGTTGCTATCCTTCATTTTATAAAATTCAATATCACGAGAAAAAAAGCTTCAGGAAATGTATGATACGGTGGATACTGCTCACAAAAATTTTCGAGATTCTTCTTTCTGAGGCACGTATCCAAGTAGTTCACTAGCTCATCCATGATATCGGTATCAGAATATGGATCGAAAGTGATTGGATGAATACAAGCAATGTTTTGGTTGAGCATAGCCTTCTGAGGAGAGTCGTCTACTACTAACATCTGTGCGTTCTTCATTATCCTTAAGCGACTGATCTCCCCATGAGTCCCAATTATTCTTTCATTCTTGAAGAAGTATGGCTTGCTTTCCTTTCTTATATTGTGAAATTCGAGAGGTTTATGACACATTCGCTGGTCAAAAATCCAATCTTTACGAATCACCTCTTCTGCAACACTACAATGTTTCTTAAGTAAATTCAACAGCGGTGTTAAGTTATGAATCTGCATGCATGACCAAATCCCCACAAGCGCACCCATCTCCTTAAGCTTTTGAAAGAGACGATCCAACCCTGGACGAAAAATAATATCATATCGAAATTTACCATGACAAGGAATGAAATCTCCTTGTTTGATTTCTTTTTTCTATCCTGGGGCCTTTGTCGATGAAGCAGAACACCATTGACATCCAACAACACAATATGGCCATGAGTAACATGAGATAGCGTTGCCTCTTGAATACTTTGCAAATCACTTGTTTGCTCCCTTTCACATTTATCCGTTGCCACTATCTCGTTGCCTATCCCTTCATCATTTAATTGTACATCATCCTTACAAGATTCAGATATTGCATGCGCTGAAGAAATTGATTTCGGAATTGAAGCCAATAAAAATGATGATGAAGTGGCCCCCATGGTAACGATGTTTTGAGCTGCATTATTATCCATTTCCTGCATGAACTCTGTCATTCTGACATGTGGCACAAGAAATTGTCGCCAAACCCCTCTCTTACCTCATGCAATGCTGAAAATCCATGTTCTCAATTATTTCATTACATCTGCAAAATGATAATTAGCTGACCTTAAAATTATCAAGGTATATTATTTACCTTGTTAATGTGTGACCCATGTTTGAACTAAAAGCTTCATTAATCCTTGAGAATTTATTTTCTGTACAAATATAAAAGAAATATACAAAAATGCCTTATGTTACACTCATTTACAACTATTCATCACTCTATCAATTCATTATCAATTCTTCTTCGCTATTACCTTCTGAGTGAGGCGAAGAAGGTCTAAGCCGCTTGTGAGATGGTTCAAGATCTTCTGCATCTTCTATTGATGTTTCCATGGGTCCTGGAGTGTGCGAATGTTCTGTACTCCTCGAGATAACTTCCGGTCTAATATCTGATTGAAGTTCGTTCTCAGACTCCGAGATTGAACCAGATTCACCTTCAGAGCTATCGCACTTATCTGGAGGGAACTTTCTCAAATACGCCTTTATGGATCGTTGGGGTACTCAGTTGAGACCCAATCTATCCACTTGTTCAGGTCCTCAACCATGGTCTTATCCTTTTCAACGGCAAACACACATGTATGCCGAAGGTAACACTCCTTCAAGACGGACCCCCTAGTGCAGTAGTCAAAAACCCACGCATCACTGTCAGGACCCCTAATCAAGTTGACGATGCTCCGTGCCGCTTGACTTGTAATGTTTGGATAACGTACATTGCCGAATACGTCACTCACCTATCGGTGTATCGGATGGAGGTTCAGGGCCGTTGGAGTGCAAACAGATGCCTGGCCAGTCATTTGGAAGCTTGAAATTGTTTGGCGCATTCCTAACAACCAAGTGAACAACGGTATCAATGCACTTGGGATTAGCATCGTTCATATAAAATCCTGTCCAACGATGTCTATTCTTCTTGGCGAAGGCGAAGGCAAAAGTATCGGTGACATGAGCAAGAATCAAGAAATAAATACCTGAAAAAGTAGGTATCAGTGAAGAGCGCAAGCATGAATTCAATAATAAATACCTTCTATGTATATGCTTGCACGGCTAAGTTTCTCCACCAGATCCTCTAGTGCCCTATCTGTCGAAAGATTTTTTGACACCCGCCGATCCATCACGAACAATTGAAACGGTTTCCTACAAGCAGTGATGTTACCCCAAAAGTCTCCGATCTAACAACAAACATCTGTAGGGCTTTGTCGTGATTTCGTAGCATCCTCCTTTATAAGGTTCAATTCGGTTCTCCGCTGCTGAAGGACTGCCATAAGAGAAGGCGTCATCCCAATGTTCTCCTTTTTGGCGTTGGCGTGCAATAGATTCTTGCCTAGATCTTCCGATTGGTTCACCCATTCGACAAGCATATCATCGTTCGTCACATGCAAATATTTGCTGACCTCTTCATATGTTGAAGTCGAGGTCCAACCCAGTTTGTGGCAGTGTATTCCCAACCACTCCTTGAAATGCCTGACCGTCTTCAACTCCATTGCCTTGAGATGAAAAGGAGAGGTTGGGCTGCTGTTATTAATTTGTAGTTTGCCATCGATCACCAAATCAGCCAAGACTTCCATCTCCTCCATCGTTGTTCCATTTAAAGGCTTCAACCATGTGAGCTTGAAATCGTTGTCTACATCCTTTGTAGATTGAACAGACTTAGCCTTCGGCGTCTTACTGGGTTTCTTTGCAGACTTTTCTGAGGGCTCCCCTTCACTTGTCTGCTTCTTCTTCAGTGTTCCTTTTGAAAAGGATTCCATAATCCCCAACCATTTGGCAAAGATCCTATCTTCGGGGCAAGAAATCAACATCATCAGAAAGGATGTTTCCTTCCCGCCCACCTGGGCAAAATCAACTGCTGCAATTTCTTCAACTCTCTGAGGAAAAAGACAGATTAATATACCGGCGAGATAAATCCCGCCCAAACAATTTGCTTACCCGGTATTCCGCAGATTGTGTATTCCCTGCGGTAGCTCTTTGTGGTCGCTGAAGAGATTCCCACACGGCTCGCGTGTGTTTAAACTTCTCCCATATTTTGCTGTTGTAGTGGTTGGTGTCGGCAGCGTCCCATTCCGCCGATAACTTATGGTACTGCTCGATTGTGAGATTCGGCTTAGCTAAAAACGCCGATCTTTTTGTCAGCTTCTCACGGGTATGCTCGGAAAGTTTTGTTGCCATCGTTCCTTTGTTGTGTTCATCGAGAAGTCGTTGGGCTGCCGTTATTGTGTGCTGGCCACTAATGATGTAGTACTTGATAGATTTTTATTCTCCGTCTGAATCTTCATGAGTTGTTCTGGTGTTGTGATCCAGACTTTGTCAGCGCCCTTCCTTCTTTCATAGTATGGACACAAAACAGCATTATGTGGAACGGTATAAGAATTGTCGTCCTTCATCTTCTCCATGAGCTCAGCTACACGTTCCTGGTTGAGTGGCCTGTAATTGAAGTTTGGGTTGACGCTGCAATATTTAACCCTACAAGGATAAATCTTATCATCCAACATCATTTCCTTGTGACTTATTGCAGCATGAGATGCCACAGGTGCAGCTGACAAAACGATTGATGATTTTCTTTTGCGATCCGAATCAACATGTGTGATCCCCGACTGCAGCTGTTCTAGTGTTCTCGGTACACTCTTCCAGCTCCCAAAGCTCCCTAAGCAAATTGAACGTGATCTGTAGAGAACCTGAGACCGAGCCACCCTCTCAATCTCCATTATGATGTCGCTGTGTTCTTCTTCAATGTGAAGAGGGAAGATTGCTTCACTTGCTGATTTTCTGTATTGTGAAGCAATATCTCCTGACAATACACCTACTCGATGAGTCTGAAGATTTTCGAAGTAGACATCCAGATGGATCCCCTCCATAGATGGGCTTTCGTTGAGTTGAAGAAGAACTCCAAGGTCAACATCATTAGTGAACACGTGAACGTCATTATCCACAAGTCGACAAAACCACCCGAAATTAATGTTGTAACTGACGACCTCTGGATCCGAGAACGTGACATTGGATGGAACAAGGCATATGTGTCGAGAATCGTCCAATCTGGGTTCGCAGCCTGCTTTCGGGTGCTTGACTAGCGAATCTACTTTCCATTGTTTTGCTTGTCCATGAGATGTGACAGAGGTTAATTTGACAGCAGCCATGGTTGCTCCAATGCGCTTCCCATTTATCTTAAAATATGGCCAAGTTGATTCCAGAATCCCCCTGCCCATCTCTTCTCCTGCTCTTGTCTTTAATGTCACCTCAATTCCACATCTGAATACAAAAATGATTAGTTCAAGTATCCGAGTATAACAGATTTTATTTTAATTCTTACCCAGAATTTGACGACGACTCCATACTAATGACTCGATCTCCTTGTTTGATCAAATCGTCCTTCTGCAAAATAATACACTATGAATACAAATCATATAAAAACGCACACACACTTGTATAAACCCGAATATACAAAAATAATACACAGAGAGAAGTAGACGTAATTAACTGTCCGAAGCTCACATTTGTGCTAGTGCAAAAGAAAGATAACATTTCGTTTTAGAACCACCACAAATGTGAGCTCTGGACAGTTTTACATAGATTCCTAGCTTTTACTCGAAATATTATGATAAGATGATAAAAGTAAATAAAATGAGATATGCAACTTATATATACTAATACACATATATATTCACATGGAAGGTGCGGCGGGATTAATCTCGCCACCCCTTCAATGCCTCCTGAAAGAGTGGGCGGGATTAATCTCGCCACCTTTCTGGAGGCCTTGAACGGGAGTGCGGAATTAATCTTGCCACCCTTCTCGGTCTCAGAGAGAACTGGGCAGGATTTATTTCTCACACCCCTTCAGTGACTCCAGAAAGGGCGGGATTAATCTCGCCCACCATGTAAGGATGGTTAAATGAATTTCCCCACCCTTCCCAATTCTCTCCATTGGTATGTTGAAAACCTTCTACGTCTCAGACAGAAACGTTTAGGATTGGTCCGACTCACCAATGGAGAAAAAAGGAAGGGTGGCGGGATTCATTCCTCCAACAGGCATTGAAGACTCGGCGGGATTAATCCCGCCGCCCAGGGCCTTCACTCGGTCCCTATGCGGCGGGATTAATCCCGCCGGACGCCAATTCCCTGCGCGGAATCGGGCGGGATTAATCCCGCCGCCTAGGCACTTCAGGCAGGCCAATGGCGGCGGGATAAATCCCGCCCGATTCCGCGCAGGGAATTGGCGTCCGGCGGGATTAATCCCGCCTCCCAGGCCCTTCACTCGGGCCTTAGTCGGCGGGATTAATCCCGCCGAACGCCAATGCCCTGTGCGAAATCTTGCGGGATTAATCCCGCCGCCTAGGCCCTTCAGGCAGGCCAATGGCGGCGGGATAAATCCCGCCCGATTCCGCGCAGGGCATGCGTACGCGGCGGGATTAATCCCGCCCACCATGTAAGGGATGGTGAAATTAATCCCACCACCCTTCTCAGTTCCCTCCATTGGTATTTTGTAAACCTTCTCCGTCTCAGACAGAGTTAGTCGGGATTGATTCAACATACCAATGGAGGAAAAAAAGAAGGGTGGCGGGATTAATCCCGCCACCGGGCAATGAAGGTTCGGAGAGACTAATCCCGCCGCCCTCTCGTAAATCATGCGCTCACACATATATATTGGCTGCGGCATTTTGAACAGGGATGGGTGGGGGCGGGATTAATCCCGCCGCTTATATCCTGCGGAAGTGCCTGAGCGGCGGGATTAATCCCGCCGCCCTCCGCGAAGGGCATGAGCGTGGGGCGGATTAATCCCGCCGTTCATGTCCTGCGTGAATTCCCTGGGCGGCGGGATTAATCCCGCCGCCTTACGCGCAGGACATGTCATGCAGGCTCTTCGGTTAGCCTTCCGTGCAGGATCTTTCATGCAGGCTCTTCGGTTAGCCTCATGAGCGGCGGGATTAATCCCGCCGCCCATCCCCTGTAAATGCCCTGCGCGGAATCCGCGGGATTAATCCCGCCCATTAGGGCCTTCACACAGGCCATTGCCGGCGAGATAAATCCCGCCGCATTCCGCATGGGCGGCGGGATTAATCCCGCCGCCTGGCCTAGAGCGGCGGGATTAATCCCGCCGCCGAGGCCATAAACCTATAGCGGCGGGATTAATCCCGCCGCTCGAGGGGCTTAGCGTGTGTGCGAGAGATAAAATTAATAAATAAAAAAATTATACAGATAAAAACACACACATATATATATGTGTGTGTATATATATATATATATATATATATATATGTATGTATGTATGTATGTATAGGTGTACGTGTGTGTGCAAGAGATAGATAAATAAATAAAATTATACAGTACTGGTACACATAATATATGTGTGTACATAGGTATATATATGTGTGTATATGTATATCGTGTGTATGCGTGTGAGCGAAACAAATAAAATCATACAGATAAACAAACACACACACACACATATATATACACAGGAGTGTGCGTGTGTGTGCGAAAGATAAAACTAATAAATAAATAAAATTATACAGATAAAACACACATATATATGTGTGTATATAGATATATAATCCATAGAGAAAGAGAGAGAGTCTGTGAATATATAAGCATATATATAAACTAGTTGTTTATACTATTTGTTAATATGCATTGATTATATATATATATATATATATATGTAAAGCAGTGTGCGTGTGTGTGGGAGAGATAGATCAATAAAAAAAATTATATAGATACTGGTACACATAATATATGTATGTATATATGTATATAGGTATATATATATGTGTATATGTATATTGTGTGTATGCGTGTGTGAGCGAAACAAATAAAATCATACAGATAAACAAACACACACACACACATATATATACACAGGAGTGTGCGTGTGTGTGCGAGAGATAAAACTAATAAATAAATAAAATTATACAGATAAACACACACACATATATATGTGTGTATAGATATATAACCCATATGAATATATAAGCATATATATAAACTAGTGTTGTATACTATTTGTTAATATGCATTGATTATATATATATATATATATGTGTGTGTGTGTGTGTGTGTGTGTGTGTGTGTGTAAAGCAGTGTGCGTGTGTGTGGGAGATAGATCAATAAAAAAAAATTTATAGATACTGGTACACATAATATATGTATGTATATATGTATATAGGTATAGGTATATATATATATGTGTATATGTATATCGTGTGTATGCGTGTGTGAGCGAAACAAATAAAATCATACAGATAAACAAACACACACCCACACACACATATACATACACAGGAGTGTGCGTGTGTGTGCGAGAGATAAAACTAATAAATAAATTTATACGCACACTCCTATACATATATACATACATACACATACACACACACACACACACACACATCTCACCTGTGTGCACAGCCGCCGCGCCGATTTCACAGCCGCCGCCTCTTGAAACCCTAAGAATATACCTAAACCCTAAAGGAATTAAATATATATATTTAACCCTAATAGAATATTCCTTCTGAGAATATACTTAAACCCTAAAAAGAATAAAATATAGATTCGCCCTAAACGAATATTCTTTCATTATATTATTAGCGCGTGCGTGTGCGTGGGTGTATCACATACACCCCAAAAATAAATCATGCAGGGATTTAACATGTGTGGTGTCCATGAGAGTGTTAAAGTTTCATGTGTATCAATACATATACACATTGCATATATTAATACACATAATTATACATACACACGTGTATACACACGACATACATACATATTACATGGTTTAGGGTTTAGGGTTTAGGGTTTTGGATTTAGGATGGATCATGCATGGTGTGTATGTATGAGAGAAGAGAGAGTGTTGAAAAAATTATTTTTGTACACATTGCATATATTAGTACACATATAACTTACACATATTATACACAGATATACATACATAGTATATGAGAAGAGAGACAGTACATATTATGGATCATGCATGGTGTTATTATACACACAGACATACATACATATTAGTACATAATATTAGAGAGACGAGTACATATTATAGATCATGCATGGTGTGTATGTTTGAGAGAAGAGACACAGTACATATTAACATGGATCATGCATGGTGTGTATGTATGAGAGAAGAGAGAAAGTACACATATATACATACAGAGTACACATATATACATACACACGTGTATACACACACAGATACATACATATTACATGAGTAAATTCATTGTGTTACATATTAGGGTTTAGGGTTTAAGGTTTAGGATGGATCATGCATGGTGTGAAGAGAGAGTGTTGAAAATTATTTTTGTACACACATGTATACACAGGGTTTAGGGTTTAGGGTTTGCTCCCAACAAGCTTAATATAAATATTACACATGTAAATTCAATGTGTTACATCACACAGATTGAGTACATATTCATACATGCGTTGTTTTCAATAAAGAAGCAACATATTTCTTCAGTTTGGTTTAGGGTTGTGCATGTGTGTGCATATGTGTTTTTGTAAGTTCTTGTAATGCGTGTGTAAATTTATGATTGTGTTTATATATGTGTGCAAAACAAACATCGAATAATTAAGAAAATAATATTAATAAACACACTAGGAACATATTTTAAATTATACATAATAATATATGATTTTATCTA
This sequence comes from Selaginella tamariscina, assembly GCA_003024785.1. Taxonomy (NCBI): domain Eukaryota; kingdom Viridiplantae; phylum Streptophyta; class Lycopodiopsida; order Selaginellales; family Selaginellaceae; genus Selaginella; species Selaginella tamariscina. Next base: position 664,781 of record PUQB01000065.1, read on the forward strand.
ATATATAGCCATATATAGTTTTAATAATATATATTAATTTAATATTGATAAAAAGGTTTAACATTGAAATATTCTTGAAATAATAAGAAATTAATTGAGAAAATCCCATTAATATATACAAATGTAAATTAAGTACTCAAATAATTAACTAAATTAATTATCATAATCATGTTTAATATTGGAATATTCTTGGAATAATAAGAAAATAATAAAGAATATCCCATTAATATAAAGAAGATTAATTACTCAAGTAATTAAGGAAATGATATTAATATATATATTATTAAAACTATATATGACTATATATTAGATAAAATGATGTATTATTATGTATAATTTAAAATATGTTCATAGTGTGTATTAATTTAATATTGATAATAAGGTTTAACACATGAATATTCTTGAAATAATAACAAATTAATTGAGAAAATCCCATTAATATATAAATGTAGAATAATTACTGCAATAATTAAGAACAAGACTAATTTAATTATGATAATCAGGTTTAATATTAGAATATTCTTCAAATATTAATAAAATATAAAGAATATCCCATTGATACTAGGAAATGAAAACTAAATACTCGAGTAATTAAGAAAATAATAATAATAAACAGACTATGAATATATTTTAATAATAATAATATATCAATTTATTTATTGTATAAGTATATATTATATATATATATAATTAAATATACTTGAATACTAAGAATGTAGAATATAGTCTAAAATTTCGTAATATTAAACAGCTTGAATCACTTGAATAACATTAAATGCAATTTTAAAATACTCATTGGAACTGGAGAGTATATATGTCAGAGTGTCGGATATTTGTGTCAACTCATCTTAAATTTTATTTTCTGTTTTTTTAAAAAATTTGAATTTCTGACATATGTATTGTCGGTCTGACATGTAAATTTGAAAATGCATTTAATTTCCCACTCAAATTCAGATCTGGTTCTTTCTCCGGCAAGGGTTTCTTCATTTCTGTATTTTTCACTCTTTAGATCTTCTTTTTTCTTCATAGTGATCATCTCAGGAGCGAGATTAAATTGGGTGCTATTCTTTATAGGAAAGCACGGCGCCTTCAGTGCTGTTTACAAGTAAGTATTATAAACAAATTTAAAAATACTTATAAAGATTCACTCTCTTACATTCTCTCTTAAAATTACAATTTAGGGGTTTAGGAATGCATTAGGATTATAATATATTCCGTTAGGGATTTATCCCGTTTAAATATCCTTTTAACTTAATATTCTAGGTTAACCGGGCGGCGGGATTAATCCGGCCATTTCTTTTTCGCCTCTTCGAAGAGGTGGCGGGATTAATCCCGCCACCATCTCCGGGCAATGCTTCTCCGCCACTGAAAAGAGTGGCGGGATTAATCCCGTCGATAACCTTCTCAACTGATGAAGAGTTACCAGAATTTATTAGAAAGAGTTGTCGGCGGGATTAATCCCGCCAACCATTTTAGGAGGCAGGGAAGGGGTGGCGGGATTAATCTCGCCACCAACCTGTTTTAAGGATTTGGGGACAGGATTTATCCCGAGATCTCTTTGAAATCATAGTTTTGGAGAGAGTTATGTGCGGGTTTAATCGCCACCCATTCCCCGTCGTAAGAATTGTGGGCGGGATTAATCCCGCCTTGGACTCCCTCCGACAAGGGAGCCGGCGGGATTAATCCCGCCGCCTCTTCCTCCTCGGGGGAGTCCGGCGGGATTAATCCCCCGACTCCTCCCGAGGGAGAGTCGGCGGGATTAATCCCGCCGGACTCCCTCCGACAAGGAAGAGCGGCGGGATTAATCCCGCCGCCTCTTCCTCCGGGGGGAGTCCGGCGGGATTAATCCCGCCGACTCTCTCCGAGGAGGGAGTCGGCGGGATTAATCCCGCCGGACTCCCTTCCTCGGAGAGAGTCGGCGGGATTAATCCCGCCGGACTCCCCCCGAGGAGGAAGAGGCGGGGGATTAATCCCGGCTCTTCCTTGTCGGAGGGAGTCCAAGGCGGGATTAATCCCGCCGACTCTCTCCGAAGGGTTGAGTCGGCGGCGGGATTAATCCCGCCGGACCTTCCTCGTCGGAGAGAGTCGGCGGGATTAATCCCGCCGGACTCCCCCGAGGAGGAAGAGGCGGCGGGATTAATCCCGCCGGCTCTTCCTTGTCGGAGGGAGTCCAAGGCGGGATTAATCCCGCCGACTCTCTCCGAAGGGGTTGAGTCGGCGGCGGGATTAATCCCGCCGACCGTTCCTCGTCGGAGGGATTCGTGGGCGGGATTAATCCCGCCCATCAGTTGTATTAATCAAACATGAGATATTATCTCTAAACATAATTATGTATTATTGCATATGCATATTATTAAGTAACCGTAATTCAGATTTCTTAGAAATATTGCATAAACAGATATCATAAATAATACAATTATTTATGTGCAGGACAATATGTTTAATACTGGAGATAAAGTATGTCTTCTTCGGAACAACGAGATAGTTGGCACTGGAACTGTGGAAGTTCGAGATAATAATGCATCATGTCACAATATTGCCCAAGGATCTTGTGTGTACGTATGGGTGAACACCATTTACAAGCATGTTGAGGTTCTGGGAATGGAATTTGAGGAGGGTTCTCCTGTATTGTGGAATTTGGATGAAGTCAAGGCTGACACAGAATATGCAGAGTCACAAACAAATAGTAGCACGAGTTTACCAGATGATGGCTTGCCTGCTGTGATGGATGAGGTGATTCTCTTTCTTCGTGAGATTGAAGTCGGAAGAGGCATCATCACAGCTATAAATCCAATGGAAGCAGTGTCAGAAGAGAAACTAGGGTCCGACTTCGTGGGTGTAGTTGTGACAGAGGTTTCACCTAATGGCACATTGTATCCTGGATCCCTCGTGAGGTGGCGAACATCTGAATTAAGACGGCAAGATGGTTCAACATATTCTGGGTTGGATTTCAATAATAACAACCCGGAAGAACAACTCATATTTGAAGAGGTTCCTTGCATTGGTCCTATTGTAAGAAAAAGGCGATTCATGGGTTGTAGATCTTCCCCTGCAAGTTTCAGCAAGAGGGTAAAGATGGATCCTACATCTTCCGAAAGTGTTACGAGCATTTCCACGATTGACTGTTGCAAGAAGAAGTGTTGTCAGATGGCAGACCGGAATGAAATTACCCAATGTAGACATGTCTTTCGTATGCTCACCCAAAAGCAAAGGCATGAGTTTGTATATGCTGCACTAACTGGGTGTATTGATGGAATGGCCTCGGACACAGGTTATCAGAGTACATCCATGGTATTTAATAAGGTGGCCATCTGCTTCAAAGCTTGGTACAGTATATACGGGATCCCAAAGACCACGTTCTACCGTCGGAGGGATGAGTGGCTAGATGGAGCGCGAACCTCAGTTCATGGGAACACTGGCTTGGTCAAAACCCGCTCTCACATCATGGCAGCCATAGAGATACTCAAGGCTTTTGTGGAAGCAAATGCAGACAGGATGCCTCACAAATGCCGAACCACAAATGCAGGGGTCAGGGAAAATCTCAAGGTTTTACCTTCAATCTACACTCAATTGAAACTGTGTGAACATGTGAACAAGTGCCTCAGTTTGATGGGGCTCCAAGCAATCTGCACTGGTACCTTCAACAACATATGGAATACTCATTTTAAGGATGTGGAGATTGCAAAACACTCTAGCTTTTCTAAGTGTGACACTTGTACATCATTGAAGGCTGCAGAGGCTTGTGCAAAAACCTTGGTGGAGATCACTACCATTCAAAGGAAGATGGAGGCCCACATGATTGCACAACAAACTTGCCGGTCTCAGTACTATGCACACCGCATGCTTTCTGTGTCACGCCCATCAGAGTACCTGTGCTTGATCCATGACAAGATGGATCATTCAAAGACCAGCATTCCAAAGCTCTTTGCAACACCAAAGTGCCTTGGAAATGTCATGAAACTTCCGATTTCATTGACAGGTGTGCTAACACATGGACACGGTTGTGAGTCATATGGACACTTTTCACTTCCACATTGGTCTAGCGACTCCAATTTCACTATTGGGTCGTTAGCCATGTGTTTCAGAAACCTTGAAGCCCACTCACAGACAAGTCCTATCAGTGATCTCAAAGTGAAGAAACAACACCTTCAACCTTTACATAATGCTCTCATGAACACGTCTGCACTTGAGGCTACTTGGGAATATGAGAGGCATTGTCAGCAACCTGCACAAAAACAGATGGCCCTGTTGAGAGTTCAGGTTCAGTGGAGGGATCTAGCTCAAATAGTGTACATGTGTCCTCAACATCAAATAAGCTTCCTCGTCATTTGCTTTTACAGATGGATAATTGTGCAGGCGAGAACAAAAATAGGTAAATCATTTTACTTAAGGGTTTCTCAAGCTCATACTTACTTTTATTTTCTAGATATGTGCTAGCATACTTGTCAATGCTTGTTGCCAAAGGTGTGTTTGAAACAATCACGCTCAGTTTCCTTATGGTTGGTCACACTCATGAAGATATTGATGCGTTCTTCAGCAAGGTCTCCAACTCTACAAAAAGGACAAGTGCACTTACCTTACCGCATATGATGAATCTTTTTGAAAATTGCATCTCCAAAAAAAGTTGTGCTTTGCTTGTGACTGAGGTGCCAGACTTCAAAAAATTTCTCAAGGAGTATATAAAAGAAGGGAGTGATTCTTTAGTTGGTCACCTTGTGCCGCTACAATTCTTTTTCTCCATACGAGATGGTATACCTATTATGCAGTACAAGTTACGGCCATCAGAGCAGGAGTGGTTACCGAAAGAGGGCTTAATGCTCTTCAAAAGTGGAGAGGATGGAAAGCCACTTCTCCCAGAAGGACAACCAGACCCTATTCCATTGAGTGCCCAGCTCAAGGAACAAGAGGTTATTATTGATGGCATCAAAAAATATGTGGCATGGGTTCAAAAATCGATGCCAAAGAATTCTGATAAGGCAACTGGTTACTCAGAACTATATAAGCATGTGGTCAACTATTGGGAGACTGTTGTTCGAGAGTTGGAAGGGCCTACTGTCACAAGTACAGAATTGCAACACCCTTTCTGGCCTAAAACAAGGTGGCGAGAGGAGATTGAAATGACATCACTGAGCATAGACGACATAGAAGCCAGTAGTGATGTGGAAGTGCAAACCCCACACTTTGTTGGACAAAGGAACCAAAAACCTAAAGCATACTTTGATTGCTGCAAGGATCTTCAAAAACTAATGATGGTTCTCATTACTCCAGATGCGTCATATAATCAGCCTATTTGGATGGGTCAAATTATCGACACACCTGAAGTAATCAAAAAAATAGTATTGTTAAGGTTGCATGGTTCAAACCACAAAAAAGGCGACACGAGAAGGAGAGCGAAAGATATAATGGATGCCTAGAGAAAACATGGTCTCCCAATCAAAAAGACCCAGCATGTTTTATAAATGTTAAATCCATTCGATATGGGTGGATGTCAAGAAGCGTTGATAAAGTCACGATTAACAAAACTGCAAGGGAATGTATGTTTTCTGAAGCTTAAAGCAATTACAAAATTATAAAATATCATATATTTAATATTCATAATTATTATAAACTCTTTAATAATAGTACCAAATTGTATACTTAACTATATAAATTTAAAAAATGATATGGAAGATTGACTATATTATTATAGGTTTTATTTATATATATATTATTACTACTAAATTTTTAATTAATAATGTTATATTTAAATATTAATATTTTAATAACAACATCAATATTTATATAATGTACCTCTTATGCTCTTCCTTAATTGTTATATTAGGCAATATATTATATAATTTAATACTTCTACTTTTATAATGTTATTAATTTTTGTTCAATGAATGCTATAATTTATTAAAGGGTAGAATACAAAATAGAATATTCTAAAGAATATTCTCTTTTCAAACATATATTCTAAAGAATATTCCTTTAATATTAGAAAATGCTAATTAAATAGCTAAAATTGCTAATTATTAGGAAATGGGACTATAGCCATGCCCATTTTAGTTACAACTTTGCATATATGTTGAACCATCTTGCCGTCTTAATTCAGATGTTCGCCACCTCACGAGGGATCCAGGATACAATGTGCCATTAGGTGAAACCTCTGTCACAACTACACCCCACGAAGTCGGACCCTAGTTTTCTTCTGACACTGCTTCCATTGGATTTATGCTGTGATGATGCTTCAATCTCACAAAGAAAGAGAATCACTCATCCATCCAGCAGGCAAGCCATCATCTGGTAAACTCGTGCTACTATTTGTTTGTGACTCTGCATATTCTGTGTCAGCCTTGACTTCATCCAAATTTCACAATACAGGAGAACCCTCTCAAATTCCATTTCCCAGACCTCAACATGCTTGTTAAATGGTGTTCACCCATACGTACACACAAGATCCTTGGGCAATATTGTGACATGATGCATTATTATCTCTAACTTCCACAGTTCCAGTGCCAACTATCTCGTTTGTTCCGAAGAAGACATCTTTATCTCCAGTATTAAACATATTGTCCTGCACATAAATAATTGTATTATTTATGATATCTGTTTATGCAATATTTCTAAGAAATCTGAATTACGGTTATTAATTATGCATATGCAATAATACATAATTATGTTTAGAGATAATATTCATGTTTGATTAATACAACTGATGGGCGGGATTAATCCACCCACGAATCCCTCCGACGAGGAACGGTCGGCGGGTTAATCTCGCCGCCGACTCAACCCTTCGGAGAGAGTCGGCGGGATTAACCGCCGGACCCGAGGAGGAAGAGGCAGCGGGATTAATCCCGTCGGCTCTTCCTTGTTGCAGGAGTCCGGCGGGATTAATCCCGCCCACATTCTTACGCGGGGAATGGGTGGCGGGATTAAACCCGCACATAACTCTCTTCAAAACTATGATTTTCAAGAGATCTCGGGATAAATCCTGTCCCCAAATCTTTAAAACAGGGAAGTGGTGGCGAGATTAATCCGCCACCCCTTCCTGCCTCCTAAAATGGTTGGCGGGATTAATCCGCGACAACTCTTTTTTAATAATTTTGGTAACTCTTCATCAGTTGAGAAGGTTATCGACAAGATTAATCCGCCACTCTTTTTCGTGGCGGAGAAGCATTGCCCGAGAGATGGTGGCGGGATTATCCCGCCACCTCTTCGAAGAGGCGAAAAGAAATGGCTGGATCATCCGCTGCCCGGTTTAACCTAGATATTAAGTTAAAAGGATATTTAAACGGGATAATCCTAACGGAATATTATAATCCTAATGCTTCCTAAACCCCTAAATTTGTAATTTTAAGAGAGAATGTAAGAGAGTCTTTTATAAGTATTTTTAAAATTGTTTATAATACTTACTTGTAACAGACTGAAGGCGTCGTGCTTTCCTATAAGAATAGCACCCAATTTAATCTCGCTCCTGAGATGATCACTATGAGAAAAAAGAAGATCTAAAGAGTGAAAAATACAGAAATGAAGAAACCCTTGCCGGAGAAAAGAACCAGATCTGAATTTGAGTGGGAAATTAAATGCATTTTCAAATTTACAACAATACATATGTCAGAAATTCAAATTTTTTAAAAAGAACAGAAAATAAAATTTAAGATGAGTTGACACAATATCGACATTCTGACATATATCTCTCTAGTTCCAATGAGTTTTTAAAATTGCATTTATATTATTCAAGTGATTTCAGCTGTTTAATATTATGAAATTTTAGACTATATTTTACATTCTTAGTATTCAAGTATATTTATATTATATATATATATATAATATATATAAAAATAATTGATAATTATTATGTATCATTTAAAATTATTCATAGTCTGTTTTATTATTATTTCTTAATTACTCGAGTATTTAGTTTTCATTTCCTAGTATCAATGGGATATTCTTTATTATTTTATTAATATTTGAAGATATTCTAATATTAAACCTGATTATCATAAATTAAATTAGTCTTGTTCTTAATTATTGCAGTAATTATTCTACATTTGTATATATTAATGGGATTTCTCAATTAATTTGTTATTATTTCAAGAATATTCCTATGTTAAACCTTATTATCAATATTAAATTAATATATATTATTAAAACTATATATGACTATATATTAGATAAATGATGTATTATTATGTATAATTTAAAATATGTTCATAGTGTGTATATTAATATCATTTCCTTAATTACTTAAGTAATTAATCTTCTTTATATTAATGGGATATTCTTTATTATTTTCTTATTATTCCAAGAATATTCCAATATTAAACATGATATGTTAATTAATTTAGTTAATTATTTGAGTACTTAATTTACATTTGTATATATAATGGGATTTTCTCAACTAATTTCTTATTATTTCAAGAATATTTTCAATGTTAAACCTTTTTATCAATATTAAATTAATATATATTATTAAACTATATATGGCTATATATTAGATAATCATATATTATTATGTATAATTTAAAATATGTTCATAGTGTGTTTATTAATATTTTTCTTAATTATTCGATGTTTGTTTTACACACATATATAAAACACAATCATAAATTTACACACGCATTCAAGAACTTACAAAAAACACATATGCACACACTGCACAACCCTAAATCAAACTGAAGAAATATGTTGTTCTTTATTAAAACATCATGTTCAACGCATGTATGATATATGTACTCAATCTGTGTGTATGTAACACTTTTGAATTTAAATGTGTAATATTTATATTAAGCTTGTTGGGAGCAAACCCTAAACCCTAAACCCTAAACCCTGTGTATACATGTGTGTACAAAAATAATTTTTCAACACTCTCTCTTCACACCATGCATGATCCATCCAAACCCTAAACCCTAAACCCTAATATGTAACACAATGAATTTACTCATGTATAATGTAATGTATGTCTGTGTGTATACACGTGTGTATGTATATATGTGTACTTTGTATGTATATATGTGTACTTTCTCTCTTCTCTCATAGATACACACTGCATGATCCATGTTAATATGTACGTCTCTCTTTTCTCAAACATACACACCATGCATGATTTATAATATGTATCGGTCTCTCTAATATTATACTAATATGTATGTATGTCTGTGTGTATAATACACACCATGCATTCATAATATGTACTGTCTCTCTTCTCTTATACTTGTATGTATATCTGTGTATATTGTGTAAGTATATATGTGTACTAATATATGCAATGTGTACAAAAATAATTTTTTCAACATCTCTCTTCTCTCATACATACACACATGCATGATCCATCCTAATCCAAAACCCAAAACAAACCCTAAAACCCATGTAAATGTATGTATGTCTGTGTGTATATAGTGTGTATGTATATATGTGTATTAATATATGCAATGTGTATGAATTTAATACTTTAACTCTCTCTCTTTCTCTCATGCATACACATGCAAGATCCATGTTAATATGTACTGTCTCTCTTCTCTCAAATATAACAATATGATCCATAATATGTACTCTGTCTCTTAATATTATGTACTAATATGTATGTATGTCTATGTGTATAAAACTATGTGTGTATGTATGTATTGATACACATGAAACTTTAACACTCTCATGGACACACATGTTAAATCCCTGCATAATTTATATTTTTGGGGTGTATGTGATACACCCACGCACCGCACGCGCTAATAATAATAATGAAAGAATATTCGTTTAGGGCGAATCTATTTATTTATTCTTTTTAGGTTTAAGTATATTCTCAGAAGGATATTCTCTTAGGGTTAATATATTATATTTAATTCCTTTAGGTTAGGTATATTCTAGGGTTTCAAGAGGCGGCGGCTGTGCACACAGGTGAGATCTGTGTGTGTGTGTGTGTATGTATGTATGTATATATGTATAGAGTGTGCGTATAATTTTATTTATTGATCTATCTCTCGCACACACACGCACACTCCTGTGTTATATATGTGTGTGTGGGTGTGTGTTTGTTTATTTGTATGATTTTATTTGTTTCGCTCACACACACATACACACGATATACATATCCTATATTATAATACCTATATACATATATACATACATATTTATGTGTACCAGTATCTATATAATTTTTTTTATTGATCTATCTCTCCCACACACACGCACACTGCTTTACATATCTATATATATATATATATATATATATATATATATATATAATCAATGCATATTAACAATAGTATACAACACTAGTTTATATATATGCTTATATATTCATATGGGTTATATATCTATATACACACAATATATATGTGTGTGTGTGTGTTTGTTTATCTGTATGATTTTATTTGTTTCGCTCACACACGCATACACACACATATACATATACACATTATATATACCTATATACATATATACATACATATATTATGTGTCAGTATCTATATAATTTTTTTTATTGATCTATCTCTCCACACACACGCACACTGCTTTACATATATATTATATATATATATATATATATATATATATATATATATAATATATTTATATATATCAATGCATATTACAATAGTATACAACACTAGTTTATATATATGCTTATATTCACAGACTCTCTCTCTTTCTCTATGGGTTATATATCTATAATACACACATATATATGTGTGTGTTTATCTGTATAATTTTATTTATTTATTAGTTTTATCTTTCGCAACACACGCACACTCCTGTGTTATATATATGTGTGTGTGTGTGTTTGTTTATCTGTATGATTTTATTTGTTTCGCTCACACGCATACACACAAATACATATACACACATATATATACCTATGTACATATATACACACATTATTATGTGTACCAGTACTGTATAATTTTATTTATTTATCTATCTCTTGCACACAACACACGTACACTCCTATACATACATACATACATACATTACATATATAATATATATATATATATATATATATACAACACATATATATATGTGTGTTTTTTATCTGTATAATTTTTTATTTATTAATTTTATCTCTCGCACACACGTTAAGCCCCTCGAGCGGCGGATTATCCCGCCGCTATAGGTTTATGGCCTCGGCGGCGGGATTAATCCCGCCGCTATATGGTTGGCCATGGCGGCGGATTAATCCGCCGCTATATGGTTGGGGCCATGGCGGCGGGATTAATCGCGCCGCCGAGGCCCTTCACGCAGGCCATGGGCGGCGGGATTAATCCGCCGCTCTTCGGGTCCTAGAGTGGCGGGATTAATCCGCCGCCCATAGCCTGCGTGAAGGGCCTCGGCGGCGGGATTAATCCCGCCGCCCACCCATGCCCTGCGCGAATGCGGCGGGATTTATCTCGCCGGCAATGGCCTGTGTGAAGGCCCTAATGGGCGGGATTAATCCCGCCGGATTCCGCGCAGGGCATTTACAGGGGATGGGCGGCGGGATTAATCCCGCCGCTCATGAGGCTAACCGAAGAGCCTGCATGAAAGATCCTGCACGGAAGGCTAACCGAAGAGCCTGCATGACATGTCCTGCGCGTAAGGCGGCGGGATTAATCCGCCGCCCAGGGAATTCACGCAGGACATGAACGGCGGGATTAATCCCGCCCCACGCTCATGCCCTTCGCGGAGGGCGGCGGGATTAATCCCGCCGCTCAGGCACTTCCGCAGGATATAAGCGGCGGGATTAATCCCGCCCCACCCATCCCTGTTCAAAATGCCGCAGCACAATATATATGTGTGAGCGCATGATTTACGAGGGCGGCGGGATTAATCTCTCCGAACCTTCATTGCCCGGTGGCGGGATTAATCCCGCCACCCTTCTTTTTTTCCTCCATTGGTATGTTGAATCAATCCCGACTAACTCTGTCTGAGACGGAGAAGGTTTACAAAATACCAATGGAGGGAACTGAGAAGGGTGGTGGGATTAATTTCACCATCCCTTACATGGTGGGCGGGATTAATCCCGCCGCCTTTTCGGAGCCCCTGAAGGGGTGTGAGAAATAAATCCTGCCCAATTCTCTCTGAGAACGAGAAAGGTGGCGTCCAGCGGGATTAATCCCGCCGCCTACGGCCGAAGTGAAGGGCCTGGGCGGCGGGATTAATCCCGCCGCGTACGCATGCCCTGCGCGGAATCGGGCGGGATTTATCCCGCCGCCATTGGCCTGCCTGAAGGGCCTAGGCGGCGGGATTAATCCCGCAAGATTTCGCACAGGGCATTGGCGTTCGGCGGGATTAATCCCGCCGACTAAGGCCCGAGTGAAGGGCCTGGGAGGCGGGATTAATCCCCCTGCCCTGCGCGGAATCGGGCGGGATTTATCCCGCCGCCATTGGCCTGCCTGAAGTGCCTAGGCGGCGGGATTAATCCCGCCCGATTCCGCGCAGGGAATTGGCGTCCGGCGGGATTAATCCCGCCGCATAGGGACCGAGTGAAGGCCCTGGGCGGCGGGATTAATCCCGCCGAGTCTTCAATGCCTGTTGGAGGAATGAATCCCGCCACCCTTCCTTTTTTCTCCATTGGTGAGTCGGACCAATCCCAAACGTTTCTGTCTGAGACGTAGAAGGTTTACAACATACCAATGGAGAGAATTGGGAAGGGTGGGGAAATTCATTTAACCATCCCTTACATGGTGGGCGAGATTAATCCCGCCTCCTTTCTGGAGTCACTGAAGGGGTGTGAAATAAATCCTGCCCAGTTCTCTCTGAGACCGAGAAGGGTGGCAAGATTAATTCCGCACTCCCGTTCAAGGCCTCCAGAAAGGTGGCGAGATTAATCCCGCCCACTCTTTCAGGAGGCATTGAAGGGGTGGCGAGATTAATCCCGCCGCACCTTCCATGTGAATATATATGTGTATTAGTATATATAAGTTGCATATCTCATTTTATTTACTTTTATCATCTTATCATAATATTTCGAGTAAAAGCTAGGAATCTATGTAAAACTGTCCAGAGCTCACATTTGTGGTGGTTCTAAAACGAAATGTTATCTTTCTTTTGCACTACACAAATGTGAGCTTCGGACAGTTAATTACGTCTACTTCTCTCTGTGTATTTTTTTGTATATTCGGGTTTATACAAGTGTGTGTGCGTTTTTATATGATTTGTATTCATAGTGTATTATTTTGCAGAAGGACGATTTGATCAAACAAGGAGATCGAGTCATTAGTATGGAGTCGTCGTCAAATTCTGGGTAAGAATTAAAATAAAATCTGTTATACTCGGATACTTGAACTAATCATTTTTGTATTCAGATGTGGAATTGAGGTGACATTAAAGACAAGAGCAGGAGAAGAGATGGGCAGGGGGATTCTGGAATCAACTTGGCCATATTTTAAGATAAATGGGAAGCGCATTGGAGCAACCATGGTTGCTGTCAAATTAACCTCTGTCACATCTCATGGACAAGCAAAACAATGGAAAGTAGATTCGCTAGTCAAGCACCCGAAAGCAGGCTGCGAACCCAGATTGGACGATGCTCGACAGATATGCCTTGTTCCATCCAATGTCACGTTCTCGGATCCAGAGGTCGTCAGTTACAACATTAATTTCGGGTGGTTTTGTCGACTTGTGGATAATGACGTTCACGTGTTCACTAATGATGTTGACCTTGGAGTTCTTCTTCAACTCAACGAAAGCCCATCTATGGAGGGGATCCATCTGGATGTCTACTTCGAAGATCTTCAGACTCATCGAGTAGGTGTATTGTCAGGAGATATTGCTTCACAATACAGAAAATCAGCAAGTGGAGCAATCTTCCCTCTTCACATTGAAGAAGAACACAGCGACATCATAAGGAGATTGAGAGGTGGCTCGGTCTCAGGTTCTCTACAGATCACGTTCAATTTGCTTAGGAAGCTTCGGGAGCTGGAAGAGTGTGCCGAGAACACTAGAACAGCTGCAGTCGGGGATCACACATGTTGATTCGGATCGCAAAAGAAAATCATCAATCGTTTTGTCAGCTGCACCTGTGGCATCTCATGCTGCAATAAGTCACAAGGAAATGATGTTGGATGATAGATTTATCCTTGTAGGGTTAAATATTGCAGCGTCAACCCAAACTTCAATTACAGGCCACTCAACCAGGAACGTGTAGCTGAGCTCATGGAGAAGATGAAGGACGACAATTCTTATACCGTTCCACATAATGCTGTTTTGTGTCCATACTATGAAAGAAAAGGGCGCTGACAAAGTCTGGATCACAACACCAGAACAATCATGAAGATTCAGACGGAGAATAAAAATCTATCAAGTACTACATCATTAGTGGCCAGCACACAATAACGGCAGCCCAACGACTTCTCGGAACACAACAAAGGAACGATGGCAACAAAACTTTCCGAGCATACCCGTGAGAAGCTGACAAAAAGATCGGCGTTTTTAGCTAAGCCGAATCTCACAATCGAGCAGTACCATAAGTTATCGGCGGAATGGGACGCTGCCGACACCAACCACTACAACAGCAAAATATGGGAGAAGTTTAAACACACGCGAGCCGTGTGGGAATCTCTTCAGCGACCACAAAGAGCTACCGCAGGGAATACACAATCTGCGGAATACCGGGTAAGCAAATTGTTTGGGCGGGATTTATCTCGCCGGTATATTAATCTGTCTTTTTCCTCAGAGAGTTGAAGAAATTGCAGCAGTTGATTTTGCCCAGGTGGGCGGGAAGGAAACATCCTTTCTGATGATGTTGATTTCTTGCCCCGAAGATAGGATCTTTGCCAAATGGTTGGGGATTATGGAATCCTTTTCAAAAGGAACACTGAAGAAGAAGCAGACAAGTGAAGGGAGCCCTCAGAAAAGTCTGCAAAGAAACCCAGTAAGACGCCGAAGGCTAAGTCTGTTCAATCTACAAAGGATGTAGACAACGATTTCAAGCTCACATGGTTGAAGCCTTTAAATGGAACAACGATGGAGGAGATGGAAGTCTTGGCTGATTTGGTGATCGATGGCAAACTACAAATTAATAACAGCAGCCCAACCTCTCCTTTTCATCTCAAGGCAATGGAGTTGAAGACGGTCAGGCATTTCAAGGAGTGGTTGGGAATACACTGCCACAAACTGGGTTGGACCTCGACTTCAACATATGAAGAGGTCAGCAAATATTTGCATGTGACGAACGATGATATGCTTGTCGAATGGGTGAACCAATCGGAAGATCTAGGCAAGAATCTATTGCACGCCAACGCCAAAAAGGAGAACATTGGGATGACGCCTTCTCTTATGGCAGTCCTTCAGCAGCGGAGAACCGAATTGAACCTTATAAAGGAGGATGCTACGAATCACGACAAGCCCTACAGATGTTTGTTGTTAGATTCGGAGACTTTATGGGGTAACATCACTGCTTGTAGGAAACCGTTTCAATTGTTCGTGATGGATCGGCGGGTGTCAAAAAATCTTTCGACAGATAGGGCACTAGAGGATCTGGTGGAGAAACTTAGCCGTGCAAGCATATACATAGAAGGTATTTATTATTGAATTCATGCTTGCGCTCTTCACTGATACCTACTTTTTCAGGTATTTATTTCTTGATTCTTGCTCATGTCACCGATACTTTTGCCTTCGCCTTCGCCAAGAAGAATAGACATCGTTGGACAGGATTTTATATGAACGATGCTAATCCCAAGTGCATTGATACGTTGTTCACTTGGTTGTTAGGAATGCGCCAAACAATTTCAAGCTTCCAAATGACTGGCCAGGCATCTGTTTGCACTCCAACGGCCCTGAACCTCCATCCGATACACCGATAGGTGAGTGACGTATTCGGCAATGTACGTTATCCAAACATACAAGTCAAGCGGCACGGAGCATCGTCAACTTGATAGGGGTCCTCACAGTGATGCGTGGGTTTTTGACTACTGCACTAGGGGGTCCGTCTTGAAGGAGTGTTACCTTCGGCATACATGTGTGTTTGCCGTTGAAAAGGATAAGACCATGGTTGAGGACCTGAACAAGTGGATAGATTGGGTCTCAACTGAGTACCCCAACGAATCCATAAAGGCGTATTTGAGAAAGTTCCCTCCAGATAAGTGCGATAGCTCTGAAGGTGAATCTGGTTCAATCTCGGAGTCTGAGAACGAACTTCAATCAGATATTAGACCGGAAGTTATCTCGAGGAGTACAGAACATTCGCACACTCCAGGACCCATGGAAACATCAATAGAAGATGCAGAAGATCTTGAACCATCTCACAAGCGGCTTAGACCTTCTTCGCCTCACTCAGAAGGTAATAGCGAAGAAGAATTGTTAATGAATTGTTAGAGTGACGAATAGTTGTAAATGAGTGTAACATAAGGCATTTTTGTATATTTCTTTATATTTGTACAGAAAATAAATTCTCAAGGATTAATGAAGCTTTTAGTTCAAACATGGGTCACACATTAACAAGGTAAATAATATACCTTGATAATTTTAAGGTCAGCTAATTATCATTTTGCAGATGTAATGAAATAATTGAGAACATGGATTTTCAGCATTGGCATGAGGTAAGAGAGGGGTTTGGCGACAATTTCTTGTGCCACATGTCAGAATGACAGAGTTCATGCAGGAAATGGATAATAATGCAGCTCAAAACATCGTTACCATGGGGGCCACTTCAGTTTTCATCATCATTTTTATTGGCTTCAGTTCCGAAATCAATTTCTTCAGCGCATGCAATATCTGAATCTTGTAAGGATGATGTACAATTAAATGATGAAGGGATAGGCAACGAGATAGTGGCAACGGATAAATGTGAAAGGGAGCAAACAAGTGATTTGCAAAGTATTCAAGAGGCAACGCTATCTCATGTTACTCATGGCCATATTGTGTTGTTGGATGTCAATGGTGTTCTGCTTCATCGACAAAGGCCCGAGGATAGAAAAAAGAAATCAAACAAGGAGATTTCATTCCTTGTCATGGTAAATTTCGATATGATATTATTTTTCGTCCAGGGTTGGATCGTCTCTTTCAAAAGCTTAAGGAGATGGGTGCGCTTGTGGGGATTTGGTCATGCATGCAGATTCATAACTTAACACCGCTGTTGAATTTACTTAAGAAACATTGTAGTGTTGCAGAAGAGGTGATTCGTAAAGATTGGATTTTTGACCAGCGAATGTTATAAACCTCTCGAATTTCACAATATAAGAAAGGAAAGCAAGCCATACTTCTTCAAGAATGAAAGAATAATTGGGACTCATGGGGAGATCAGTCGCTTAAGGATAATGAAGAATGCACATATCTTAGTAGTAGACGACTCTCCTCAGAAGGCTATGCTCAACCAAAACATTGCTTGTATTCATCCAATCACTTTCGATCCATATTCTGATACCGATATCATGGATGAGCTAGTGAACTACTTGGATACGTGCCTCAGAAAGAAGAATCTCGAAAATTTTTGTGAGCAGTATCCACCGTATCATACATTTCCTGAAGCTTTTCTTTCTCGTGATATTGAATTTTATAAAATGAAGGATAGCAACCGGGCGCTTTATAATATTATTCTTAAGGAACGTCAGTTTTTAGATGAGCCTTTATGCAGACCTCTCTTATCACATCTTATGTATTAACAAGGATGGCAACTCCCAATTGCATTCGTGAGAGTGTTAAGTGGTGGCAACAACATCAAGATATTGACCAAAATGATTTGATTAATCCGGAGAGTGATGATTTAGACAAAATGAAGAGATTTCTTTGTATGATAGAAGAAAGTATTTATAAAAAATTAACATGTTGATAAGAAAATGATTTCATTTGTAATTATGTTTGATAGTATTTCTTCATTATTGTAAACTATTTTTAGAATAATATGAATATTCTAAGATATTTTAGGAATATTCCTTACTAAGTAAGGTTATTGAAGGATTAATTAATTAATTAATTAATATTTAAGGCTTAATTACATATTAATTAAATGATTAATTAATAATTAAAACTTAAGTATTAATTAGTAATTTATTTTATATTCCCATTTTCACGTATCATGCCCACTTTAGTTACAACGGTGCATATCATGTGTTGGAACACGCTGAGGCATTGGTAAGGCCGAAGGGCATCACCGTGTACTCGAAGTGTCCATACCTTGTACGAAAGGCAGTCTTTCACTCATCGCTGGACAAATCCGTACAAGGTTGCATGCCCCTTGTAAGTCGATCTTCGTGAACACCTTTGCTCCTCGCAGCCGAGTCGAGAAGTTCCGAGATCAATGGCAATGGGTACCGATTCCAAATGGTGACTTGATTCAAACCCCTGTAGTCCACAACCAAACGTAAACTCCCATCCTTCTTCTTGACAAAGAAGATAGGTGCTCCTGCATGGGACTTTGAGTGACGAATGAAGCCGGATGCCAATTTGTCCTCGATGTACTGACAAAGAACCTCCAACTTTGTGGGTGACAATGCATAAATCGGTCCGAACGTGGAGTCTTTCCTTTCGCAGATCAATAGGACAATCGTAGGACCTGTGAACATGAAGAACTGCATCCTTGTACTTGTCAAAAACGTCCTTAAAGTCATGGTACTTGGATGGTTAGGGAAGAAGGAGGAGAAGGAGAAGGAGTAGGAGAAGAGAAGGAGTAGGAGGAAGGAGATTGAAAAACAGAAAGTCGGATACAGGAAAGGTAGAAGAAGACGTAGGAGTTACTTGAAAGGCAAAAGGTGGAAAGGAGCAGGATCAGTGGCGAGTTCATGCATGGTGTGGTAAGAACTCGGAGAGGAGAAGGAGGGAGCTGTGACTGAAAAAGAGGAAGGATCTTGGGAGGTGGAACAGAAGCAGAGTAATAGAAAGAGGCAGGATTGGAAAGAACTGGTGGATGTTGACGATGTACAGGATTGGAAGAATCCTGTACAGGAGTCCGTGGTTGCGCAGGAGTGGGGAAAGCCTGCGAACGTGCTGATAAATCAACAAGAGGTGGATCCTGTTGAGGAGGAACCTTTGACACTGATACATGATGGAAGAACTCTGTACAGGAAAATGCAAACTTACAAGAGTGGAGAGAGCTTGCGGATGTGCTGAGGACTGCATGAGGTGAATCCTGTCGAGGAGAAGTCTTCAACACTGGTACAAGAAACAGGCACAATCAATCTTGTAGCTTGTACTGACTCCGATACTAAGGATGTATCCTGCACACAGGAAGGTATAGGGTTGATCTTAACTGTCGGAGAGGAAACGTGAGCGTCCTAGACCTCAGTCAATTTGCGAATTTGCAACAACGAACCATGGCATGCCCAAAATGATGGGAGTCGACTGAGTTTTGATCAAGTTGAAGAAAATTGTACAGTTGAATGTGCCATGATTGCAGGAGAGAGGTTCGGTTAGCATGGGTAACTGCGTCAGAGCAATCAGACGCCCATCGGCCACTTTTACAGGAACTACACGCTTCAACTTCACTACCAAATGCCTTGTTGAGTTGCAATAATGTCATTCATGAAGCATGCATTTGCACCAGTGTCTAACAGGGCAAACTCCTTGAGCCTTGATTATTAAAATGAATGTGTACAGGAAACTTGAGTGATGGAATGGTTTGAGCAGTACCAATAGAGCCTGCACCTACGTCCAACTTCGTGGCTCTTATACGAAGTGGACATTGGAGTTTTCTGACTAAACTTCAGCTTCAACTTCACGTGTCTTGAAGTTCCTAGCTTTAAAGGACAATCTGCCACCTTGTGTCCTGCTCCACCACAATACAAGCATAGTTCTCACTGCGACACGTTGCTTCTCAGCAGCAAAAGAGAGCCGCACTTGGATTTCTCAACCTCCATAGGAACTACTCCAGAAGGTGGTGCAGGAACATGTACCACAGCTGCAGGATTGGTTGTAGGAACTGCTGACGGATCTTTCCTGACGACGCTTGAATAAACGGTTGTCACAACGAACAGCTTGTTGCATGATCTCCGCTAATGTTTGGGCATCCGATAACGTAAGGAGAAGGGCCTTCACGTCATCCCTCAACCCAAATGGAAGTGTTCGATCAATGCAGTCTCGTCCCATGGAATGTTCGTGCAAAGTTGCTGAAATTCGGATGCATAGACGGAAGCTGGTCGGGATCCTTGAGTGAGCTTCCGTAACTTCGTGCATGCGGAACAGTACTTATCAGGATCTCCAAAGCAAGCTTCAAGGCAGCCACGAAACTTCAAAGTCTTCCATCAATGGGTCGTCACGCTCCAAGCAAGGGGGCAACCCAAGCTCATGGAGATCCACTTAGTAAGGATGCCAAAAGACCCATCTTTTGAGCATCAGTTGAAGTAGCGGCGTGGTTGCATGCGGATCAAGAGCCAGATCTAATTCAGGAAACCTTGGAAATCAGCATGATTGCCACTGAACTTTTCTAGCATGCTGATCTTTGGCTTCGAAAAAAAAGTTCGATGAAGAGGAACCACCGATGCCTGAGAAAGAGCCTGCGCAGCAGCCTTGGAGGATGCATCAGCAGCTGCATGTGTCGCATTGGTGGAACCCTGCAGATCGATGACCACTTGGCGCAAAGTGGCCAGCTCATGCAGCAACATTTGGTGCTCGCGTTGAAAGCGCTCAAAATCAGCCATGATCTATGAAAGAAAGATGAGAAAACGAAGGAAAGAATCAAGGAAAAAAAGTAGCTGAAAAAACGGAAAGTTATGAAAGCAGTTACTATCAAACTGTCAAGCCACGATCCAAGAACCAGGAAAGAGCAGGATTTCAAGAACATGACGGCTTGACTCAAGAGCAGGACCGAGAGCAGGATAGGAACAGAACAGGAACAGGAACAGGACGGATCCAGGAGCAAGACAGGATCATGATAGATCCAGGAGCAAGACAGGAAGGCGCAGGACAGGATCCAGGAACAAGATGGAAACAGGATAGGATCCGGAACAAGATAGGAGTAGGACAGGAAACAAGACAAGAACAAGTCAAGACGAGATTGATCGTAGTAAGACTGGTGTTTAGTAACTGATTGTATAACAATTAGGTCGGAGCTTTTATGTTCACAACTCCAAGAGCTAATCTAGGCATGAGTGCTAAAAGTGGTTGCATGCATGCAAAGTGACTGCATGCATGCAGAGGCTAAATGAGCCACATGTCCCTTATCCTCTAAGCATATCCTGTGGCATATCCTGTAGAAATATCCTGCAACCGTATCTTGTGTCCGGAATCCTGGTATGAATATCCTGTAGGAAAGTCCTGCAACCCGTATCCTGTATTCGGAATCTTGTATCCTGTATCGGGTCGTGACACTCACCGCCTTTGCCACTTCCAATTCTGGCGGTGCCACAGCCGCCTCTACCGCTCCATTCGCTGCAAATTGGAGGAGAGGCGCTTCATCTGCCCTGCTGTTGCCAAGCATGGCGCAGCTACATAATAAAAAGTAGCAAATTAAAATTAGAATATTCACTAGAATATTCTTAGAATATTTACTAGAATATTCGTGAGCCATTGTGAGCCGTGATCATGTTCTGTGGTCGGGTTCTAAAATCTAAGGCTCGTGTTCGTGTTCGTAACTATGAACTCAAGTAAGTCTCTCAACGAGTTTGTTAATGTCTTTGACAAGGTCAAGGCCAGTAAGCTCCCGAAAGACTTACCATATGATTTCCTATTGACTTAGTGGAAGGTGCTTAACCCTTTGAAGTTTGATTTATAGGTTTTCTCTAGCAGAACCTGGAGTTTTGCAAGCATACATTGAGGAAAACCTTTCCATTGGATTCATCCAACACTCAAAGTCTCTAGCCAGTGCACCTATTTTCCTTGTAAAATAGAAGAATGATTCATTATGTTTGATAATGGATTATCGGATTTAGCAAATTAACAGTACAAAACCAATACTTTAATGCTAATATCGAGCCTATTGGACCATCTTGTTAAGGGCAAGTAATTTACCAAGATTGATGTTCAAGGTGCACATAACTTTGTTATAATCCACATAGGGCACGGGTGGAAGACTACATTTTTTAAGTACACAGTGATGTTGTTTGGTCTCACAAATGAATTGGTTGTTTTTGAACATATGGTCAACGATATCTTTTATAAATGTTTGTAATATTGTACCTTGACGACATCTCTAAATATTCCAAGACATTGGAGGAACATGAAGAGTATGTTTGGCAAAGTACTGCAAAAATTATAAGACCATAGCCTTTATACCAAGCTTGAGAAGTGCAGTTTTGAATAAAATCATGTGGAATTCTTGAGGTACATCGTCTCGTTAGAAAAGGTTTTAATGAATCCTATCATGCAATGTGTACGATTTTAATTTGTTAACACTCTCTCTCTTCTCTCATACATACACAATGTTCCAAAATAATCACATTTAATTTTACTCTATCCATGTTAATCACATATGTTTTAGAGATATAAATTTTCTTCATGTTTATTAATTTTAAACTCCCTTTCTATTACTATAATTTAATATATAATTAACATATATTATAAATATATCTACCTTATATATTTATTAAAAAAAATCATATAACAAAGTCTAATTTAGCATGTATAGATTCAAATATACATGTTATATATCTGCTATTAAA
>PUQB01000065.1:688876-747692 GCA_003024785.1 Selaginella tamariscina
CTTCTCAAGCTTGGGCATTTCGACTAATTATGCAAGTATAATGCTGGCATGAGCATCTCCTAAATCCTCAATGATTGAATACTTCTTTTGAATCTCCATATCATATATACAACCTTATGTTGTGGCTTGGTGCCCTCCTTCCTTACTCTAAATTCTTGATATACTCTATTGCTTTCAGTTGACATGTTTGATCCTGTGAGTTGTCAAACTTCGAAGAAACACTTGCTAAGTGAGTCGGCGTGAGATTCTAGGTATGTCCAAAAGTCTTATGCTGGTTTAAGCTGATGTGTGTTGGTGTACAACCTGTGCATGGTGTTTCCAACTTCACATTGGGAATATTCCAAGCATGCCGCAGAGGCTCAAAATGAGGAGATGGATGAAGCTGATCCAAGTCGACCCCCTAGAGTTAGACAACAACCTAGTTGGCAAAAATAATGATGGATGTCCTAAACAAACTTCGAGTGGATGTTTTGGGGTTGAACAACCGAATTGATAATGTTGCCATTTAGATTCTGACGAATACTGCAGTGTCAGATGTTCCGCAACCAGACATACGGAAAAAGAAAAAGAAGCATGACTCAGAGTCAGGTTCTTCTGAATTAGATTCTTCGACGGAAGTAGGTGGTGGAGGTCCCAGTAAATTCAAACTGGTAAAGCCTTTGAATTTCATGGGTTCAAAGGATTACAAGGTTTTGGATGACTAGTTGTATGATATGGAAAGCTATTTCGAGGCTGCTTCCGTGAGAAAGACAGAAAAGGTTGCATGTGCCAAGTAATTTCTTAAAGAAGAAGCTAAGACTTGGTGGTGAATTGTTGAAGGTGAACGTGGATACCAAAACAACTGGAAACACATGAAAAAGGAGATCAAAAAACAGTATATGCCGAATGATCTCGGTTTGCGATTACGTGATGACCTAGCACTTTGTCAACAGGGAGTTCAGGGAAGTCCAATGGACCATGTTTATCGATTCGAAAGTGTACGACGATTGGTGCCAAATATGAGCAATGATGAAGCTCAAAGTTGCTTCATGGCTAGCTTGAATGAGAAGACGCGAAGGGAAATTTTAAGGTACAAGCCAACAAGCTATCGGGAATGTTAAGAGGCAGCTCAAAAGGTTGCTTATGGCATGTTGTTAAAGGACTTGTACAAAGGGGAGGAAGCAAAACCTAAATCGAGGAGGTTTCCTCCAAAGTCTGGGTTTATAAGGTTTGATAGGCGACCAGATTAATCACCATTGAATCGAAATGCAAGTCCCTTTGTTGGTAGTTTGAAGTTTTCGAATACATCAAGACCCATCGGATCTCGGAAACCATTAGCGTTACCACACTCAGCAGGCAAAGAGCTCAGCTCCAAAGTTTGCTCCCTCGCAATTCGCAGGCGGGGTTCCGAATGTTATAATTGTAACAAGCCTGGTCATGTCGCTAAAATGTCGGCACCCTCACAATAGTCGAGACATTTCAAGGCGATGGTAGAAGAGGAAGTTGCTGAACCAAAACGCTTGAAGATCCGGAAATGAGTCAGAAGAGGTAATGTTGTGCCAGACACAACCTGCCTTATTCGCTATTCAAGACAAAACTGACCCTTTGCTATATTTGACAGGAAGGATACGAGGGGACCGAGTCCGAATGATGATCGATACTGGAGCAACATACAACTTCATATCGACTAGTCTAGCTCGTCGATTGAATTTGGATGTAATAAAGATGTGTGAAATAAAGATCAATTTTGGCAAAGGTTCTCAAAATACTAATAATACAAGGGCAGTTCTGTCTAAATCAAATTGGAAGCTAAGTTAGACTTAGTTGTCTTGAATATGATGGGGTTTGACTTTGTTTGGGTATGGAATGGTTCTATAAACATGTAGTCGAAATGAGAGGTTCTAGAGATAATCAAATCACTCTTGCAGTTGATAAAGAGGACATTAGAAAAACAACGCTCAAAATGGAAACACTAATGATAAGGATTGGAATCCTATGTTCCTTACCTTAACTCAGTTGAGTAAGGCATTATACATCGGGAACGTGTGTTCTTGCAATGGTTTTGAATACTGGTGAAGTCAAAATAGGAGATGGTCAAGGATCTATTCCTGAATCTATTTTGGAAGTTTTGAACATGTTTAAGGACGTGTTGCCAGAAGACTTGCCACCCAGTTACCTCCACGTCGAGCTGTGGACCACAGGATAGAGATTTTGCTAGGTTATCTCCCGACAAGAGCCCCATATCGTTGAATCCTCAAGAGCTAATAGAATTGAAGAGACAGCTGACAGAATTGATTGGTTGAGGACACATTCGACCTAGTCGATCGCCATATGGTGCACCTATTTTGTTTGTAATAAAAAAGGATGGTACGATGCAAATGTGTATGGACTATCGAGTGCTGAACACGATAACTATCAAAAATAAGTATCCTCTTTCACGAGTGGATGACTTATTTGATAGGCTATTGAAAGCAAAGTATGTTTCAAAAATAGATTTGAGATCTGGGTACCATCAGATTCGGGTAGCAAAGAATGACATTGAGAAGGGTGCTTTTTGAACGTGTTATGGATCATTTGAGTTTCTAGTCTTACCATTCGGGTTGTGCAATGCTCCAGCAACTTTTGCACAATGATGGATGATGTGTTTAGAGACTATCTAAATGAGTTCATAGTGGTGTATATTGATGACATTCTAGTTTTCAATTCGGCAATTGAGGAACATGAGTGGAACACTTAGAAAGAGTGTTTCAGAGGTTTGAGGGAGAACCAGTTGTATGCTAAAGAAAGCAAGTGCGGCATTTGGTCAAACCAAAATAGATTTCTTGGACATTTGATCTCAGGTGGGGAGGTTGCCATGGATCCAAAGAAAATTCAAGCTATTACCAAGTGGATGACTTTAAAAAATGCATGAAGTTAGATCATTTCTTGGTCTAACATGGTATTATACCAAAGATTCATAAAGGGTTACTTAGAAATAGCGGCCCATTGACAGATCTTACGAAGAACATTCCGTGGCATTGGACTCCAGAGTGCCAACGTGCATTCGTCAAACTCAAAGAGGCTATCTCTTTTGAGCCAGTTTTGCAGTTGCCCATCTTTGAAGATTCCTTTGAGGTAGAATGTAATGCTTAACTTTGTAATTGGTGGTGTATTACAACAGAAAAGACATTCAGTGTCCTTTTTCTCAAAAAGTTAGATGCCGCACAAACTTGATGGCCTACTCACAAAAAGGAGATATATGCTATTATTGCTTCTTGGAGTATTGGCGTCATTATCTTCCAAGTCATGGCACTGTGGTTTGGACAGATAATGTAACTCTAAGGTATTTTGAAACGCAGCCGAAGCTATCACCAAAGTAGCTAGATGGCAACAGAAGTTGGCACGATTCAGCCTGAAATCAGACATAAGGTGGAAAAGGACAATGTGGTAGCTGATGCACTCAGTAGAAGGGTCATCTTCGTATTATGTCAGCACCCGTGTCAACTTTGGTGGATGAATTTGTGACGGCGTATCCTCAGGACAAGTTTACTAAGAAGGCTTTGAGCCTGGTGGCAAAGAGGAAACAAATTCATCAATTACGAAGAGATAGTAATATTCCAGCAGGAATAGAAAGTCGAATGATGCACTCAAATAGGCCCATTTTGCGGTACGAGATGGAGTTCTTTATTATAAAGAAAAGAGACTCTATGTTCCAGAAGGGACATGGAGGGAGAGGCTGTTTAAGAGCATCACGACGTTCCTTTGGCAAGACATGGTGGAAGGCATAAGACGTTGGCTTTGTTGAAACAGGATTCTATTGGCCGGTAATGATAAATGATATTGCCAAGTATGTTAAAACATGCCCCACATTGTCAACAAGTGAAGAGCCGATCACAAAAACGAACTAAGAAGTTGCAGTGTATATCAATTCCAAAGCGGCAATTTCAAAGTGTTACTTTGGACTTTATCATGGGATTAAATCTTGTGGTTTTAATGCACTCATGGTGGTAGTCGATCGGTTTCAAAGGTTGCTCATTTCATTCCAACTGTAGAGATAGTGAATGCAATTCAAGTGCAAAGTTGTTCTTCATAAGAGTGTGCGGGCTACCGGAAACGATGATCTCAGATGGGGATCCTCGATTTATAGGCAAGTTTTGGGGAACGTTGTTTAAGCAGTTTGGTTGATGCTCAAGTTCAGTACAGCCTACCATCCGCAAACTAATGGTCAAACGGAGAGGGTGAACCGACAAGTCGAACTATCTCAGATGTTATGTTCAAGGTGATCAACTTGATTGGGCTGAACACTTGGATTTGGCTGAGATATGTTATAATAACTCACACATTACAATCGGATGTAGCCCGATGGAAGTGTTGACTGGGAATAAGGGTGGTATTCCTCAGAGTATGGTGTTACCGAAAGACGATGTCAATCGAGTTCCTCTATGTAGAGTTCACTGGACAGTTGTATCGAACAGAGAAGCTGCTCGTTAAGCAATGGTTGCAGCACAGAAAGGTATCGTCAGCAATACGATAAGCATCAATGGGATGTAAATATCAAGTTGGGGATATGGTATTGTTGAGTACCAAAACCTGAAGGTTCCAACGACTCTTTCGAAGAAGTTTCTATCGCACTACATAGGCCCATACAAGGTGGTGAAGCGAGTAGGGAAAGTGACTTATGAGTTAGATCTTCCTCCAGAGTTGGGAACAATACACAATGTGTTTCATGTCAATTTGCTCGAGCCATTTCACAAGGATGAGAAACATCTGCAAATATATGAAAACTATGTTGCCCCCTGATTGGTTCATGAAGGTACAAAGTACGAAGTTGAATCCATATTGGGCAAAAAGAAGGTTTATGGACCTCGAGAACGTAAGTTTGAGTATCTCATCAAATGGAAAGGCTATCAAGCGTGCTAATCGACATGGGAACATTGGAGAATCTACAAAATGCGATGGAGTTGGTGAATGAGTTTGGGCAAGGTTCTCAAACTAATTAAGAAATAAAATTATTTCTTCTTAACCTAGGGGCCGCAGACAACATTAACTAGAGGCTTCTGATAAAATTCTAATTAACTAAAAGAAATTAACTAACTTGTTGTCTATGTCGGGTGATAGATTTGCAGATGTGTAAAGAGTCTCCAAATGACTTCTTGTCATAGGTGGTACCTTCGGCAATTGAGTTCACTCAATGAACGACGATTCTGAAAGTATTTGGCTTTGCGTAATGCAAGGGGGGTAAAAAACTTGTGAACTTTTTGCTAACTCCGCATAGAGTGATTAGCGTTAGTTTTCATTAATTTTTCCTAACCTAGTCTAGTCTTGGAGTTAGACGTCAACAAGGACGTTGACATTTTCAAAGGCGGGGAGTGTGTCATAGTTTTTACTAACTCGACCCTTTACTTTGGGGTTTGACTATTGTTACCTACTGGATTATGTGACGAACCCTAGATGTAGAAGAAACAGGCTCGCATAGTGCACTTGGGTATCTAGTGATGGTCCGGCCGGGTGTCGTTAAGGTATTTGCAAGAAACTCTAGGCGAAGCTAAGCACTTCCATTTAGAGAACCTCCTTCATTTTGACGTTCCAGGTTAGGGTTCTTCACAAAATATAGCTTGTCAAATAAGGGTTAGGGACACCCCTAGGGTTGACCTAACCCTAGGGTTTGCCCTAACCCCACGTCCTAAACCCCCCCTAGGGGTTAGGTTTAGGGATTAGGTTAGGACAACCATGGCTGGCATTTCCGTGCCAGCCCACTTACTCACTTAGGTTAATAGGGGGAAGGGGGGCCGACATAAATAGTAGAGTATATGTAGTGAGGCTTCCTGGGTTCAAAAGAGAGCTTGTTAATCTCCTACCAATGCAAACTAAGCTTGTTGTGTTGTCAAGGCACAACCCTCTGTTGTGCCGCCCTAACTACCATACACAGGTGTATGTTCCACCTTTGGGGTTAAACTATCCTTATCGTTGGTAGGATACGCCTTTGTGACGGGAGTACGTTACTTCCAAGGAGTTAGTAGATTCCTTGGCCCAAAAAACCTGCTCTCAAGCTCAAAGGCGTTGCCCGAGTTCATGTTTCGCAAAACTAGTGGTTTAGGCCTTGCTCCGGCCGCCTCAACCATGCCAAGCTAGGAACGATACCCGGCTAGTCCGCATGTCTTGATTCAGCTAGGGGCTTAAGTTCCTAAGGGTCGGGTTCCTAATATGGGTCACTTTACTAGATTCCGTGGGGTTTCCAAGAGGGGATACCTAGCAAGCCACCTTTGTGGCACCAGGTAAAAACTCTGACAAAAAACCTAGTCATTAATGGTTTTAGCCATCTCCTTAAGCTGTTGTCTCTTCTCTATTGAAATGACATTGCAATTTAAGATGTCATAACCAGCTTTCTCTATGAAATGCCCCTTAACACATTCTACACTTGAAACATTGTTTTCTCAATGAACACCACTTACAAGACTAGCATCGATGCCCACTATGGTAATTTGTTTGATTGCCAATGATCACCACTTCCCACCAATAGGATGATGGATGTCGCCTCGTTAATGCAGTCCTCCAACTCCAACTACCAGACACCATCGCCCAATATTTTCCAGCCCTACCTCCAAAATCCAGCCCATGATCAATTAAAGACGACGATGTAGACACCCTACTATTGTTGGTGCTTTAAGCGCGTGCATGCTACAATCCCCAAACCACCATAGCACTGCCTAGCCCTAGGCCACAACCCCTTTCCTCCCCAATAAAGAATCATGGTCGCTTGAAGTTCACATGAAGGTTTTCTTTTTAGGGTGAACACGGTCAAATCAATCCATAGTAACACAGTGTTTAACCATGTTTCAAACTATGTTTTAGAGCATCGACCAGGTCAATGCACATGGTCCATGTTAACACAGCTCCCAATGTTTACGAGACCATGGTCATAAGCTGTGGTTCATGACATGTTTTGGAGCTATGGAAAAAAAAAAAAAGCAAAGTGGCCAACTTTGAAACACCAAAGTGGCCAACTTTGAAACACCAGACCACTTGAAATGTACAGATTCAAGACAACCTCAAGCTATACCCAGATCATTAGAGGAGAAACAAGGGGCAAGGCACAAAATCAGTGCTACATGTAGGCATGGCTAAAGCACACATTATCAACATCTAACACCAGCAATAACAGTCCAGAGCACACACCACCCTAGATTCATAACCACACAAGACCTTCAAAGCGCCATAGCACTGTTCTCAAGAACAAGGATGACACGAGAAAGTAAGAATGTGCCTTACAGATCTAACGCCAGCACTAACAGCACATATGACATCAATCAAACACAAGCAAGAAACTCTCCCATGAGGCTATCTAAATCAGACACCACGTCAGAAGTAATCAAGGTAAAGCAAACATTTATAGCCAACGGAAGTAATCAAGGGTAAAGCAAACATTTCATAACACACACACCCAAGGTAAATGTCACACGCGTATATACATATTCCTTTGCATTTGTGTATTCTCCAAAACCGGTTTGGACTATCCACCACGGTGGTTGATCTAGCATATACATTTAAGTAGAGCTTTCTCCATATGTGTGTTTGGTAAAATAAGGAGAGTAGATCAAAATTTTTTAACACAGGGTTATGTTGAACATCCCTTCGTGTTGGGGTTATAGAACTGATACTGCTCTTCAACGACTCCATCACCGCGGGCCTCAACCACAACCTTGCTGTCAAGCAGTCCCTAATTCCCAAATGCCTGACCAAGAGAAAGCGTTTGGCCTTCCGACACGCACAGCTTGGCATGTAACATCTCTAAAAACCCATTCTCCAACCCCTCTTCTACCGCTGGCTGAGGCCTGAGACCCACTGTCCACTCTAAGATCCCCAACTTCACTCCAAGGGCATAAATAAGTAGCATTGGGCTCCGATAGATGACCCCCCCTTCGACCTCTTCAGAGTACACATAACTGTTGAAGCACTCTTCTACCTCCACGTAACGGTTGGCTTTTGCATCACAAGCCCAGTGAGACAAAGCCAAACCATGCGTTTGACCTTATCTCTGTTCCCCATTAAGATTTCATCAACCCACGTCCTCAGGTTCAAAACCACAGAAGTTCGCAAGTATGCCATAAAATCCTGTACTGGTAGTGCTGCATCCTTCGCAACTAGCCATGCACTGTAAATGAACCTGATCAGCCTCGGCAAGCAGCCGCAGTCCTCTAGCAATATTTCCAGCTGCGTCCGAAATTCTTCGAAACGGTTATCCTTGATAGACATACTTAGTACCTCCAGCGCCGACCTCATATCCAAAGGAGGTACTGTGATGCTCACCTTAAGCCAGTCGGACACCCCGTACCTTCCACCTACCGGAAGAACTGTTCCTGCCAGAAGAGTTATAAAGGCGATGTTGCAGTCCTTGGCAACTGAAGTAGTCATGACTGAACTAGCCACGAAAGCATGCCTCTCATGAAGCCGTCACCATCACAGCCTGCTTGGCTCACTTCTCTTCCCAGTTTCTGGGACTCGTCCAAAAGAAGATAAAGAGTAACCATTTGGTCATCCTGTGCTATCGAAAGGCCGTTCCTCACATGAGCAGAAACCTTCTGCAGAACACAAGGTCGTCTTCCCCAAGTATCTCATCCTGTAGCTTAGATGGTAAGACACCCCATGGCTTGCCATACAGTATCTGCGAAACTAGGCACGCTCGCATAAATCCCCGGCCAGCATGACCCCACCCCTCTCCTTACACATCGCCACAAAAGCAGGATGTAGAAAATGAGGCAATGACTGGCCAACAGCAAAGCCATTGAAGGTGATGTACACTGCCGCCGTAGCTCCATAACAATGCAGCCGCGCCAATATTGACGTCCTCCCTTTAAGCACCTCTCCAACACGCTGCTTGGCCTCTAGAAAGAATTCGAGTCTTCCCAACTCCAGCAACGCCCTCCAGAGTTATGAAGAGCGCCTGCTCTCTGCTAATGCCGCTCGATGCGAAAGTCGTAAAGTTACTGTCAATGATGTCTGCGACCTTCTCCATGACGGCAGCTTGAAATCGGAAGGCACGTCAGAGAAGGGCACCAAATTCGCTGTAGAAAAATGACGGCAAATCGTTAGGACTTTCCAATGTTTAGAATATCTACTCAAGTAGAACGGGTATCACAGTCACAGCAAAGGAATCAAGGGACCGAGCATCCAGTCCAGTTCCAGAAATTTGCGGGCTTTGGCAGAAACAAAGAGCGGGCATCTCAGCAAGCTTTTGCAAGGACACGAAGGGCGGCTTTAGCAATTGGTCAACTTGGTCATTGCTTATTGTCAACAAAATGTTCTCTTCGGTAAAAACAAGCACTCCTCGGGTATAGCGAGCCAACAAAAAAACAGAGGCAACAGACAAGTGGCAGCAATAACATGGGTCAATGGCATGGGAAAGGCACAAAGCTTTGAAACACCTTCGAGCACACTGGCATGAAAGACCACGAGTAATGAAAAACTTACCAGCAGGAGCAGGCGCTGGAGGGACTGCAAAAACAAACACAGATTTGTCAGCGAGACAAAGTAACAACACCCGCAAAACACACAACATCTAAGACCAGATAACAGATCCAGAGCACACAACACCAGCTCTGAGATGGCTTTGGGGCCCTAGGTTCACAACCAGAAACCTAAGACCTCGCCAAAGCAAAAGACACAGCTGTTCTCGCACAGAACAGAAAGCAAGAATGTGTGCCAGCACTAACAACACAAGACACAGACGATCCCTATGACATCAAGCAAACACTCAAGAAACTGTGTAAGATCCAATAAGAGAAAGCAAGGAGCGGACGAAAAATCTACCAAGCACTGTGAACAAACACAAGCAGAACATGACATCAAGCAAACGACATGGAGAAACAGAAGAGATGCCATGACCACAACAAAATGGGGACCTGGGAGATTTGTTGCAATCGCTGTGTATACGTACTGACCGGCCCCCAGATTTTCCTCAAAAACTACATCCCATCGGCGTCCTCAAGAATCCCAACTCCATAAGCCTTCTCAATAAATTCTATCACCTGTTCCTTTGGCTGTGGAGGATTTCTGAACTTCACCTCTTCCAGAAAAGCGCCGTCACCTGAGTGCACCGCAACGCAGACCTTTTGCTCCACCATGTCCAAAGTTAGGGCAAAAGAATCGTTTTAACATGCCAGTATATTCCTGAAAGATCCCTTTAGCTATTTTAAAGAAATTCGATATTTATTTATATTTTTGTTTATTCATCTTCAAAACAAAATTCTTCAGACAATTTTAAATTTCAAAAGAATATAAACTAGGAGTCCAACTCTCATCAAAACAATCCGGATAGAGCAGCGCTTCTAGCAAAGTTTTATGTTCACGTTTGATAATGTATACATACATTTGTGTTTATAACATACATTTCCACACGCGATGGTTACTTGATTTTGTTAGATAATGCTCTTTGAATTCATGCTTCTTCATTAAAAGCCTAATATGCAGTTATTTGTTTGTGTATGCGTTTGCATGTGTGTGTGTGTGTTGTGTACTATTTGATTTTGTTCTATAGTGAACCCTGTTAGAAGATCAATGCACACCAAAGAGAATCAGTTGACGTTGTCTCTGAAAACAATGATTCGTTGTATATGACAAATGGTATCACATACTTACGGCTGCCGTATACATGTACATATTCCATAGTAGTGCACATGGATAAATATATCTGGGATTTCTTCAGTGGATCACAGTCCAGAGCCGCATTGGAGATTCATCATATAGTCATATGTGTAACCATTTTTTTGTATTCAACATTTTTGCATGTGTACGATACGCATACGTGCATATAGAAATGTGTGTTCCTAGATGTTAGTTTTATCTGTATTAGATAGTATGAAAATATAGATACTAATGTGGTGTACCTCCAATGTGTATCTACACACGCATTATGTCTCTGTTCTGTACACATACATATAATATATGTCTGCAAACATATACAACACATACATACATCTGTTTGCGCATTGTGTGTGTATGTATGCGTGTAATAAGTGATGCTTTTTGCAGTTCCGGGAAGGAGAAGGCTATGCAGGTTAGACAGGAAGAGCCTGCCGAGTATCTATCAAGAACTACCGAGTGACTCAAGCAAGAGCCATGTGTCAATAGTCGACGTTGACGATCTCTCTCTCTATACACACACACACACACACACACACATAATTTTGTACTTGCACGTGAAAAACGTCATACTGAAGATTGCTGCGTTTCTATTCGGACTATTTGGTCAAGACAAACCAAGAGGGCGTTAATCGTTGGTCCTAAAGCTCTACTTCACTGTGAGTGCGAGAGTAAGCTCTATATGCCATAATATGTACACGTAATGCATCTAGTATACGAGCTATCTAAATCTAAATAAGTCTATACATATGTGCACTATTATGTAAATATGCATTCACGGTATGCAATATGCAAGGTGTCAAAAGATGATTATATAGAGAACATGTATTACCCATACATATATATATATGAGAGAGAGAGGGGGGGAGAGCGAGAGTATACGTATAATACTTGTACATATATATATATTCCATTGTACATGTTCAGCTTAATTGTATATACATATGCTATGTACGCGTATGTATGTATATTGCAAGCTTCTGTAACGGTACATGTACATGTTAATATAATACACATCATGCTATATGCTTCAGTAATTTGTATGCAATTGGATATAATGTACATATTAATAAATTTGGTTATTTCAGTTACTCGGGAATCGAATCTGCAACGTGCATTAGAGATTTTTGGTTATTATGTCACTGATATGCTGGTTTGCATAATTTGTAAACTTAATAATTGGTATTATTAACTACAATAATATGAAATCTAAGGGGTGTAAGTCCACGTATGAATTTAGTACATCCATTTGTGTGCTTTTTATTGACAGTAATACGATAATCCGTTATAATGGTTTCAAGCTGGAAGGTGTGCTGCTTACCACGTATGACATTGTCCGTCATAATTTCAAAGCCTTAAACGCTCCATGGGATTACTTGAACTTAAACGAGGTAATATCGCCGGTTTAATTGTTCAGTACTTGGAACATTCAGTACTATGAGGAGTCAAGCTTCATTACTACTCGCATATGACGCTGAGAGAGTCTTAAGTGAGACGCCAGTACGTGACGTCTTGTGTTTGAGGGTTATGTTAGCTGGATACGCACGGAACGGGCATATGGAGAAAGTAAGGAACAATGCCACAGAGAAGCTTGGCAACTTATAACACGATGTTGAATGGATATGCCCACGAAGGGCATATCCACGATGTATGGAGTATCTTCGAGCACATGCCGGAGCATGACATCGTTTCCTGGAACACCATGATCACTGCATATGGCCAGTCTGGTTACATAGAAAAACGCTAGAAAGCTATTTGAGGACATCCCACCATGGCTAGTAAGAAAGCAGTTTGACTCTTTTACGACATGCCCATGCATGCACAATCTGGTAACTCTCAACACCATGTTGTCGATATACGCACAGGAAGGCTTTCTAGAGGAAGCAAAGGGTATGTTCAATCGCATGTTTGTAGTGAACCACGTATCGTGGAATGCTATGCTTCTTGCTTATGTGCGAAACGAGCTTCTCGAAGAGGTGTTTCACGCTATGCCAGAGAAGAACATCAGCATTACTCGTGTATGGTGGCTTTGTTGGGGAGGTGTGGTATCTAGAAGATGCCCAGGATCTCGTAATGAATATGCCTTTCGAACCAACCAGACTTACCTGTTGAGTGTATATATGTCTCTTAAGATGGAAAACAAAGAGGAAGTACATTGTTGAAGGCTGCTGTGTGTGTGTGTGTGTGTGTTATTGATACTAACTCAACAATCAACTAGTGTAGATACAGGGGTATATCTAGAAGAAAGCTATGTTTTTTACAAAAAATCACTGTTCTAATCTTTTTTGTATTACCCAATTTAATACTTGACTTATATATTTGTGTACATACATAGGAGAAGTTTAACATTTCTAAGATATATAAGAGATCCCTACGATATATAAAGTGTGTGCACGTGCATTTTATTTACGTTATTTGTTATTTGTTATTTATTTATTTTAATTTTAATACAGAAGATACATGTGCATAATGTGTGTATGATATTTTTAAACATAAAATGAACGTTAAATAGAGATTATGTTTTGTCATTTAAACATTTAATAAAATAAGTGCTTATTTATGTTATAAATTTATAAGTTCTACTTAAGAATAATAATCATATAAATCATAATAATAATTTGATTATAAACTAGAATATATAAATACAAAATTATAAATATATAAATATATATTATAAAATATATAACATGTGAAATATAAAGTTTTCAACAAACTTGTATTATTTCAATCAAGAAGTGATTAAAAATAATAATAATAAGAAAGGATTTACTAAATAGAGTAATTTAAATATTTAAGTATATACTTGGTTAAGCATAATAAAAATTAGGTTTCTAATAATTGAAAGATTTTATTGGTTACTAATTATTACACCATTTCATTTTGGATAAAATAAATTGTTTAGCAGAACTCAAAATAGATATGAAATAACAACATTATTATTTATAATAAAATTTATATTTAATTTCATTTATGAAAATATTGAAAACGTGTTTATGTAGCACACACTATTCTAATTATAAAATATAAAATTATATGTAAAAAAAAATATGTAAAGTGATACCTTCTCAACTTATGAGTACTCTCTATAGTAAACAGTAGACATACATTTTTGTTTTAATTTAATGTAATATTGGTACACTATTGTTCCACTGCTGGTACACAAAATCCTCCTGTCCACCGCTATTAGTGCCCGACCGTTATGATTGTGCATCCATTACATAGGTACCAAGTACGTCCAGCTGCACTGCATAAAACTATACACACACGCCTGATGTGTGTATGCGTGTGTACAATATTCTAGGGATTCTTATGATGTCAACTTATATTTAAACGTTGTTACTACTAAATGATAACTTAGTACACACATTTTATTTAATAGATTTCATTATAAAATATTAAATACTTTCACTCAAAACGTATTCATAGTTCTTCAATATGAGATCTATTTTATGTATTTTCTGCATTTTCATAATATTATTGAACTCGCTTAATGTCCAAGCAAATGGGATTCTCCAGCTGAAGGCTTTAAGGGGGGGAAGAGGATCATTCAGATTTACTTATGCAGCTCACTCTTGCTTTAAATCAAGTTTCCGTCGGATTTTTGAGTTCAAAGGAAGATTTCTCAATTCAGTAGCAGCGTAAGTGCGTGTGCGTGTGTGGGTGTGTGTATGTATTCTGGCTTTTCATCAATAAATTTGTATGTAAATGTAGCTGTTGTCTATACATAATATCAGGAAATTCAATAACTTTACACATGCAGTGACATGTGTGCTGCATAAAAAATGTTGAAATTCATATTTTATAGATTTTTTTCCTTATTAAAATTTTGAAAATCCTTATAAGTATTAAACATAAATTAATGTAAAATGTAAATGTAATGTTTTTTTTAATCAAATTATTCATGTGTAAAAATACTAACTCTATATAATAGTTTACTTATGAAAATTATTGGAGAAAACCCCTTTCCCAAAAAAAAACTTTCTCATTACGATTTTATAAACATGAATAGCATAGTAAATCGTTTCATTCATAACTAAGTCTTAAAAACACACAAATTCCTCATATAACATATAATGTCTTCTTATCGTTTAAGTCCTTCGTTTAAGAGATAACTAAGTATATTGTCTTCACACTGAACTTAATTATATTAATTCTTAATTGAATGGAATTAATTATTTTTCAATTAAATCTTACTTAATTATATTAATTCTTAATTGAATGGAATTAATTATTTTTCAATTAAATCTTACTTATCAGATATTATTGAATTAAATTATATGGACCATTTCTGATGCTCATAAATTTAGGCTTATCATTTAATAATTTTGTTAAACAAAATTGAATTTCTTAATTCGTATCTATGTGAAAATAAGGTAGTTAAGTCAAACTTAATTAATTTTGTTAAGTTAACTATGCCAATATGTGAAAATATTTAATTAAATTTTATCACTTAATCATAATTAACTAATTAAAAATCATTTATTTATTAAGTGTTGGTTAATGCTAACTTAACCAAACCGTATAACCCTAATGCAATATATTTTATAGTTTTGAAACCAATATTATTAATTTAATTGTTAATAATGTAGATTTTTTGTTTTACACCGAAGTTGAGCTTGGAAATCCTGTTCAGCATTTTAAAGTGGTTGTGGATACCGGGAGCGACATGTTCTGGGTAAAATGTGGGAAATGCCGTGGTTGTTCAAAGAAAACAGGTAAATTAATATATCTCTACCTACACACACGCACACGCACGCACACACATGATATTGTACATATTTCAGATTCAGTGTATAGTCCAAAAGCCTCAACAAGTGTTTCAAATGCTCGATGCTCAGATCCTTTATGTAATACCAGTGAACAGACACTTTGCATTAGGAAACCCTCCACTTGTGGTTTTAATGTAAGTTATGGAGATGGTACTACTTCAACAGGTCATTATGTTAGAGATGTTATGCATTACTCCCTCCATAATGGGCAACATGCCACGTCCAATATTTTCTTTGGGTAAATTAATTTAAAAACTTATAGTAAGATACCATTTTACCTAATAGTTCATAGTGAAAGATTAGAAGATTATTTATGTTTTTCGTTATATTATTGAACTTATTAAGTTATTTATATTTTGATCTATTTGCAGTTGTGCCAGCAAGGTT
Source organism: Selaginella tamariscina (assembly GCA_003024785.1). NCBI lineage: Eukaryota > Viridiplantae > Streptophyta > Lycopodiopsida > Selaginellales > Selaginellaceae > Selaginella > Selaginella tamariscina. The sequence goes on from PUQB01000065.1 coordinate 704,629, forward strand.
ACGGAGGGACTGCCAGTGCTAACAATGGGGTTAGGGCAGCTTAAGTTCTCCTTGGCTAACCAGATTACACATGATAAAAATTTACCTAGAATATTCTCACATTGTCTAAGTGATCAACAAGCTGGTGGTGTGCTTCTTATTGGCCAAACTCTTGAAGTTCCAGATATAGTTTACACACCTATCGTTGCAAATTCGTAAGTTAATGAATACAATTAAAGTATATGTTGATAAATTTTTTATGTGCAGAACTCATTATGACGTCAAACTTTTGAGTTTTAGTGTAAACTCTAAAGTCTTGCGCATCAGCAGGAGTGAGTTTGACACTGGTAATGCCGCTGCCGCTCTTCAAGGTACTATTTTTGATTGTGGAGCCCCAGTTGCAGTTCTTCCACCAAAAGCTTACAAGGCCTTTGTTCGTGCTGTAAGTTTGCGTGTGTGCGTGTGCACGTGCCTGTGTGTTAGAGAGAAAAGATTCAAGGATATCCTCTTATTATTTACGTTAAACATTAACCCCTTAACACATACTCCACATGGATTATTTAGGGCGCGTCTGGAGGGTTAATCAAATGTGCATGGGGACATAAACTTGAGTGGTTGCGTTACTTGTCAATTTGAAAATAGCCTTGTGAAATAGCTAGGAGGTACTAGTGACCCTTAAAGTCTAAGGGGTATTAAACAAGGTGCTAAAAGACATTGTACAATGTGGGATTACAATGAAGTTGAACTTTGCACAAGGTGCTAAAACAAGGATATCCTCTTATTATTTATGTTAAATGAGATGATTCCTTCTTGTATACACTAGTACCTTCCAAGAGCTACCTAGTGCTTCTTATGGATCTTAACTAAGTCATTGCATTACTTAACCCCAACTAGGAACTAGCTCTTGATAGTAAATGTTACAGTCCCCTTAGATTATACTTTAATATTTTTATTACAATCCTTTTTTATATTATAACTATCTACATCCCATCTATCGTTGAATAAATAATTAAAAATGTTATTTTGAATCCCTTTATTACCACAAGACTACTTTAATTTGGCAGTGTTACCACACTCAATATTATCTTTAAGAAAACAATTTCCACCCACATAAGTTATTTATGACAACTTTAATCAAATTCATAAAAGAGTAATTGCTTATTTGAATCTTCATCTCAATTGTAATAATAAGCAATATTGTTTTTTTAATTAATTAAAAAGAACTACTTTCATCTACATCCATCCACTTATTTTAATCTTAAACAATTGAACTCGTTTTATTATTAATGGTTTTGGTCTTCCTTCACTTAACAACAACTCCTTATGAGTGATCCTTAAGGCCAAGAAAGGGTTCTCTTTCAAAGATGTTTACCCTTGTGGTCCATACTTATCAACTTAACAATGTGTTACTAAGTTTTATATTGTTTGCCTTTGGTGGAAATTTGTTCTTCATAAATATAATATCGATGCTCACTAGCATTTGTTTTGAAATGAGGTCTCATTTCTATTTCAACAAAAATAAGTTTTTAACCCTTTAAGTTAATTTCTTTCATATGAAATGCATCCAAATACCCTAAGGTACCACACATCTCATTTCTTCTCATTCATACTTTCCTTGCAATACCATTTTGAATAACTTGTTTTAAATGTGCATTATAATAGGTAGTACCTCTTATTAGAATTTCTTACCCAAGTTAGTAATTTGTAATAAACTTTTTACTTTATTGATTAAGGTGTAGTTCTTCTATTTAATAACTTCATTTTATTGAGATGTATATTGTATAGTGATTTGGTATTAAATACTAGACATTTAACAAAAATCGACATTACTCATGTATTTCTCGTTACCATCAATCCCTAACGTCTTAATCTTTTTCTCCAATTTATTTTTAACATACACTTTGTAATACTTGAAGTTACTAAAGTATGTTCTTTTATTAAAATCATTTATGAATGCAAGAAAGTATCATATAACATGTTATATGATATTTGTCCATGCAAATTAAAGTGTACCAAACTCCAATAATTATGTGATTCTATATGTGGTGAGGCAAAGTTATGCCAACGATGTTTTCTAAAGACAAACTTTATAACGACTACAATTGATATTTTCAAATATGTCCAAACCCATGATCCGTTTTGTCATTTGTTCTCACAAAGCCTTGTGATTGACCTACAATGTCAAATATGCATGTTGTTATGAGACAATACATAATGAATAATATGCAACAATGCCAAGAGGTGATGTTGGTGATGCATGTGTACATAACAACTTACCATGTCTACCTCCCTATAACAAACATTTCCATGACACCATAAAACTACCCTTGTCAAAAAACATCATTATGTTGTTGTTGAAACATATCTATCACATTGTTGTCACACACTCTCGTTATTGATACCAACTTTTAATGACATTTTAAAACTTCATCTCCTCATTATCATTGAATTAGAGATTGAATAGTTCTACCACGCTTACACCCACGTATGAGTTATCCCTTTGTGCCTCATTTAATTCTCTTGGCCTTGGTGATTGTAGCTACCTCGATCCTAATCCTTCTTTGTCAGGAACCCTGACACCGAGGGTGCCACTCAACATAATGGAATCCTTCATCCATTTTAAGCGAATCTTTGGTATTGAGAATGTTACATTCTTATTATCGAGGATATTTCTCTATGCATCCTCAATGTCACTCGTTAACCTCGTCCTTACTGTTAAGAACCCTCCGTGAGTCCTCAAGTGTTAAAGACTCCACTCTTCAACCTCTTTCATGGCTCCTTGATGTTGATACAGCCTTATCGTGTCAAATACATGCTTTTTCTATATTATTAAATAATCAAATACATATATATATATATATATATATTTCTTATCCTTCTGATTTTAAAAAGGAATTAGACCTTAAGACTTTATAATATATCAAACATATAAATTTTTATTACATTTTTATAAATTAAGAACTTGAAAGAGCAGATATATTCAAAATGTCAGATACCATTCAATTATAAAAACCCTGCTTATATACAGGAGACCTCCTGCCACATGGCACACATGCGACACGTGGTGCTGACACATGGGGGCCAGATCACCACCCATGTGTCACTATGCATGTGTATATACACATGCGTATATACGGTATGTTACCTAATATACAGTATCTTACATTATCCTCCCCTCTACGGCTATGTAGATGGTGATGGATCTGATGGTTCTGGATCCGTGTGAGCTGGGCCATCTAAGGTATGACCAAATGTACTCAATGAGTCTCGAACGACAAACCATTTCATTCGAACCACGTGAACTATCTCAACCTCATGAGATCCCACCAACTGTACTTGATATACCTGAGGACCAACCTTTCGGAGTACTCGGTAGGGACCAAGCCACTTATGTAATAAACCAGTTGCAAGCCCAGGTGCAGTCAGCTTGGGAAAACGTACCAGGACTAAGTCACCGTCAGCAAAATCTGGTGGAATTTGATGTCGTGCATTGTAAGAAGATTGCTGCTGCATTTGAGCTCGACCAAGATGTTCAGCAGACTCTGCATGCAGAAGAGGCAAAACAGCATCTAAATGTCGAGCCCACATCTTTGCATCCTCGGCACGTGGCAGATTCGATGATAACCCCACTTCACTAGGCAACTTAGGATCATATCCATACAATGCCTTGAATGGAGAGATTGAAGTTCACATACTTCGAGATCATACCCTTGAAGGTCCGATTCAATCGCTCCACCAAACCATCAGTTTGTGGATGATACGGAGAGGCAAATGAATGTTTTACCCCTAACCTCTCACACAACACTCGGAATACCTCTGCAATGAAAGCGGGGCCATTGTCTGATAACATCCGCTCTGGACAAGAATGCTGCAAAACCACATTATCGAACAGAAACAAAGCTGTTGACATGGCAGTTGCATCCGGAAGAGCACCAACCTCCACCCATCGAGTTAAATAATCGGATACAACAATGATGTACTGGTTACCTTGAGAAGAACGTGGAAAAGGTCCCATTAAATCCACTGCAATTAACTCAAAAGGGCGAGAGACATTGATGGATTCCAACACCCCCATGGCCCGAGTCGTAGAGGAATTCCGAGTTTGACAAGTGGGACACTTTGAATATACCTGATCACATCACCACGCATGCTGGCCAATAAAATGATGGCAGCTTCTCCAACACTCGTTGGTGACCAAGATGACCTCCAACAATAGGTGAATCATGATATGCTCGAAGAAGGTGTGGAACATATGTAGAGGGTACAGCCAAACGCCATCTGTCCTCTGGATTTGTCCCAATAAAATACAATAAACCATCCTGAAGTCGAAACTGAGCATGATATTGTCGAAACCGAGGTTCGGAAGACGGATTTGCAAACGCATCGCGTAATTGCCTCGTCCATGGTTCATGTTTTTGAGCATCCTGCCACTGTTCCAAGGATGGTAAGTCGGCATCGAATACCTGAGGGGCTTGTATCAAACCGAATGCTGCAGCTACTGCATGAGCAGGCAAAGTGGAATCGGAGAGGGGTGCTCGAGAAAGTGCATCCGCATCCACCATTGTTCGCCCAGGCCTGTGCACCACCTTAAAGTTATATACCTGGAGACGTAATGCCCATCTGGCTACGACCCACTAAATTCTTCCGTTTTAATAAGGAAGTGACAGCAGCATGATCACACTCCAAAAGTGTTTCACTCCCATGTAAGTAGGCATGAAGTCGTTCAAAACCCCAAACAGCAGCAAGGCATTCTTTTTCAGTAGTGGAATAATTCCGCTCAGCCGGCGTGAGTACTCGACTAATGTAAGCCACCGGGTGAATTGAAGAATCCACAGCATCAGTTTGCATCAATACACCACCAATACCAACATCTGAGGCATCTACTCGTAAAATGAACGGACGAGTAAAATCTGGGTATTGAAGCAATGGTGGAGTTGTCAGGAACTCTTTTAACTGGTCAAATGCCTGCTGACACCTGCGAGTCCACCTGAAAGATACCTGTGGACGAACTAACTCCCGAAGAGGGGCAGTTCGATCAGTGAGATGATCGATGAATCGACCCAAGTACTGCACCGTGCCCAAGAAACGCTGGACTTCCTGTACTGTACGGGGACGAGGGAACTCTCGAACAGCTCGCAACTTCATTGGATCCACCTGTAAACCCTCTCGAGATATACGGTAACCCAAGTAAGTGGTGTCGGTCGAACCAAACACACACTTTTCAAGTTTCAACTTCAGGCCAACTTCTCGAAATCGATCAAGAACGCGCCGTACATCACGAATGTGATCCTCCCAAGAACCAGACCCATGAATGAGCACATCGTCGATAAAATCGGCAGTGATATCAGGCATATCGGAAAGAAGCTCATCCATCATGCGTTGAAAGGTGGCAGGAGCTGAAGTCAATCCAAAAGGCATGACCAAAAACTCGTAAAGACCAAATGGTGTCCGGAAGGCCGTTTTTGGAATATCCTCCTCAGCCATAGGAACCTGCCAATATCCTGATGCCAAATCCAACTTAGTAAACCATCGACTCTGACCCAAACGATCTAATAGATCGGCAGAGTTCGGAAGTGGATAGACATCTTTGATGGTAACATCGTTAAGAGGTCGGTAATCCACACAAAATCGGAGAGATCCATCAGGCTTGGGAACCAAATGAGGTTCACATGCCCATGGACTCCGTGACGGACGACACACTCGTTTACCAATCATATCAGTAACAGCTGTTCGCATGGCTGATAACTCCTTTGGTGACCTGCGTCGAACCGGGACTTTGAAAGGCTTTGCATTGCCGGTGGGTATACAGTGTCGAGTCTTCACACGTGCACCTTGGGACAGATCAAATTTGAACAAACTTGCATACTGTTTCTTAAGTTGTTCGATGCAGTGTGCTCGACACTCAGGTGACGGATCCGGCATTTGAACCTGTTGAGATGAACACCACCCAAGACCGGAATCAAAGGAGCTGTATGCGTGATACAAACAGCAACAAACTTCTCTGGACGTAAAGGAACAGACTGCAAAGACACAGACTCCAAGCGTAATACAGGAGGAGAGAGTGAAAAATCACATGTACCTTTCGACTGCTTTAACCAATCACATCCCAGAATGATGTCAAAGACCTGGGAAGGGACAACCCTAAGAGACCCAGAGGGAAACTTACAGTTGGCACCCATAACCAGCGTAGTCGAAGTGGTGTACTGTGATACTGCACGAGACTGCCCATTACCATATAAAATGTGCAAGACCTTATCTGCTCGTCTCAAGGGTAATGAGCACCGATGCCCAGAGAAGTAGTTATGGAAGACATACTAGATCCTGTATCCACAAGTACTGTGACTGAAACATCATTCACTCGTGCAGAAAATGTGAAAACTGGATGATTGGTGGAACTTGCAACCCTTGATATGCATAGCGGAAAAAAGCATGGAGGTGAGTTTCCATCGCACGGGATCCCTCCGTCGCCCGTACGATTACTGGTTTTCCGCAACAGATCCACCGCAAGAGAGCGTCATCATCTGGAAGCTCATCATCAGACATAATGGCCGCCACAGGTACACCATCCGGAACATATGGTCGCCAGCCTGGATGTGGTGGACGCCAATCAGGATACACATCGCATGCCCGCCAAGTATGTCCAGGTGCCCAACAGGCCCAACAATGAACTTGATTGGGTGACCTGCATTGTTCCGATTCCTCCTGTCACGAATCCGTGGATTTTGACCACCACGGGCAGGAACTGGAGCAGTGCAGGACGATTTCGTGGAGGTGGTCCACGGGGTGGGCCCCGAGGTCGACCACGAAAGGCTTGTCGTGCGGGCACATATGCAGCAGCATCAACCTCCATTGGATCAGCACGCTGAAAGAGGAGCAGGTAACCCAAGGGGACACGGCCCTCACCAGGCACCAACTCAAAACGTTGAGCTAGTGCAAAAGCTTCCTCCAATGTGGTAGGACGAAGAGCCCGAACGAATCGAACAAGTTCGGGTCGCATAGTTGGCCATAACATACCGAGCTTAATGGGCTCAGGCATGTTAGGATATGCACGCCGAACTAAATCCCCGAACCTAATACTGAACCGCATAACAGACTCACCAGGATGTTGTCGTATCGCATGCAGTTGTTGGAAAGCATCATCTGAATCCTCAACTTTGCCAAACGTACGTTTGAGGCATTCCGTTCAACCGATTACTATTGGCTTGAATCTCCGCAGCCAATCCATTATACCACTTGAGCGCAGGGCCTTCCAAACATGTAGGGAATTCTCTGAGAGCACGGGCCTCATCCCAACCATGGTAACGAACAATGACTTGGAAATGATCAAACCAGTGGTATACATCATCTCCCGGATCACCACAAAAAGATCGGGGTCGAACCCTCGGATTTGTGGCCTGTGAAGAAGATAAAGGAGTACTAGAAGCAGATCCCCCGGCATGAGGCTCAGAGGGAAGAGGAGGAGAACCCTCAACAAAGCGCTCCAACAACTTAGTTTGTGCATCAATAGCAGTAGCAATAATGCTAAAAGCCGTCTCCATATTCATTGTCATGGAAACAAGAAAAGGAAAAGGCGGAAGAAAGGAATACCCAACTTCTCCACCAATGAAAGAGCAGATATATTCAAAATGTCAGATACATTCAATTACAAAAACCCTGCTTATATACAGGAGACCTCCTGCCACGTGGCACACATGCGACACGTGGCGCTGACACATGGGGGCCAGATCACCACCCATGTGTCACTACGCATGTGTGTATATACACATGGTATATATGGTATGTTACCTAATATACAGTATCTTACAAACTCATTCTCAGTGACTCTTAAAAAGTTTTCTTTAATTTAAAATAATTAAGTGATACAAATGAGTTTGCTTCACACCTAGGGCTGCCAATCACCTTCATGTAAAGTAATAATTAAAATCTTATAAGATTTCCTACTATATAATTAACATCCTTATTTTGAATATTTTATTACTTTAATTAATTTAAAAGGCCAACTTGACCCAATTTGTCATGAGTTGGGTTTGGCCGGAGTTTTTTAACAAATGGGTCAGGATTGTTGTGACCCATTTAATAAATTTGGAGCAACCCGACCTAACCTAGTGACTTATTTACTTAAATACTTGGGGGATTGGGTGACTTACACTAGGACTGTCAATGGGATTATGATAATTGTACTAATAATGTGGACTGAAAAATGTGGGGTGACTTAAAGAATGTGGCATTAGGGACGGGTCCCATGGGTCGACCCAACCCAACCAATCACGGTTGGGTCTGGGTTAGAGTTTCTAACCCATGTATTGGGCTCGGTCGGGTCAGGGCAGCATAGAGAGTAATGGGTTGGGTCATGGGCCAACCTAACCTGACCCATTGACAACCCTATTCTCACCAACCCTTACATAAAGAAAAATTTAAGTATTATGGGTTCCTTTAAAAACTTCTAAAATTCCTTATGGTAATGTATTACTTTAACTTTTTAAAAGAAAATTTGAAATTTCCTTTTTTAAAATAAGAAAAAAGAATCGATGCAAACTAATTTCTCTAATGGTTAAATCTCTTAAACTTTTTAAGGAACTGGTATAAAAACCAATGTGAAATGATTTTTACATTGCTTAAGAAATTTTAATAAGTTAAGGGTCAGCGAGAATGAATCCTTAAATTATGACTAGTGAATAATTTATAATGTATAACAATGTTTATAATTCCTCAGCTATATTAAACATCAAATTGAATGGATAAAAAGAGATGAATGCTCACCTTTATTAAGAAAATCCAATTTGTGTTGAATGCACAACCACCTTTATAGCTTAGAATGCTATCTTAAAATGGAAGACCTACCTTTACATTAAACACCTAATGAAACTTAAACCAATACTTAATAATATATAATATAATAGTATGAGGGCCAACGCCCACCAACAATTAAATTAGCTTAATTTCAATTAACTTTTAATTGACATTCCAACTGGCCCAATTAAGTTTTAATTTAATTAGCTTAATTTAATTACCCTAATTTAATTGAAAATCATTCTCACCAAAGATTCTTTTCAATTAAACTAATTATAATTAAATTAGCTCAACACAGGAAATCCTTAATTTTTTAATTGAACTCAAGCCTGTATCATTAACTCAATTAGGGTTTTGAGTGTGGCAGTTATGAATTCAGGTGAGCATGGGCTGCATGGACTGCATGATACACGTATTTCTTTAGTAGAAAAGCACAATTGGCAGCCTAATTGGAAGCAGGGAGGAGATCTTTTTGCTGGTACAGTTAAAAAAAGAATTACACAAATAGGAAAGATAGTTCAATGACAACTTCAACTAATTGGAATGAATCTCAGCCTGATGAAGCCAATGAATTATATCCAAAATTAACTTGTTCGATATTTAGCATTTGGAACTGGTGGGTGAATTAATTTATTAATATTTTGGTTGGAATGTAATTACTAATTAAATTAGTTCCATTCCTGTGCCTTAATTATTTGAATTAAATTAAGTTGGTGAGAATGAAATATAATTAAATTAGTAAATTAGATTCAATTAGCCTAATGTGATATTCCTAATTTAATTCTTGGTGGGCGTTGGCCCTTAAAGAAATAAAATATTATACATATGCCAATTTTTAATCAATAACACTATTGAATTGATGTTAATTTTGAAAATATCATGATCACAATTGTGGTTGTGTGTGATATCATTATATCTAATATAAATGTGTTGTATGTCCACTAAAGCCATATTTCAATCAAATAGCAAAAAAAAGTTTTACCATTTATAGCTATTTTATAGCTAATTCATTTAAATTTTTTTCTAATTTAATAAATCAAAAAATAATAATTAATAAAGCATATTCATGAATATTTATGTATATTCTCAAAATTTATTTATTTTTTAATTTTGAATTCATTTACAAAACAATCTTGTTTATGCAATTTTCCTCATATTTTGTCATTTTATTAAAATTTGGTTTAATATTGAAATGAAATAAGTTTATGTTTATCATTTTTATGTTTATAATAATTTCAAAAATTATTGTAAATCTACAATTCATATTGTCTTTGCTTCCTGTATGTTCTCATGCTTTGTAACGGATTAAGAAAACACATTCCAGGCAATAATATATTTAAACGCCGTCTTATTAAATAACTCGCGAGCGTAACCGAGATGCCCAATGTGGGCATACCCAGTTAACATTGTGTTCCATGTTCTAGAATCAAACACATGTAAGATGGACATTTCACGATGCATGTGCGTGTACGTGTGTTGTTATTAATACTAATCAATAATAAATATATATACCTTTAAAGTTTATATAATGAAATTTATCATGATAATGGAATTGGTGATTATACTAGTGAATGATTAAATTTTAGTGTTTACTGAGGATAGTATAAAGAGTATTATTATTACGATACGCATGTGATTTTATTATAAGTGGAAACTTGAATGTGTTACAAGTGAATCTAAATATAAATGATCGCGTATATTATATGATAATCATATATTATTTTAAAATATTTAATTTATATAAATAAATAATTAAGATTTACATAATCACTTAATTTTATATTTTATTAAAAGAAAATATATAGTACAATTTATAAATACTTAATCAGTTGTTTTAAATGAAAAGAGAATATTATAATAAGAAAACATTCAGGTGTTTAAAATTGAATTATTATTTAAATATGATTTATTAGTCACAAAGAATATATTTTTGATTTCGTTATGAAAACATAAGTTCTCTTTGATAATAACTTTAGTGTAAAATTCTTCGTTATTACTTATTATTGTTGTTATTTAAATTTTTAAATCTATATAAGAAAATGTTAGTAAATCTCATAATTTTTAAATGATTACGTTATATTAATATATCATATGTTCAATTAGTTGCGCTTCTAAATTAAATACTATGCATTACCGACTGATCTTAAGAATATTCCAATATTTTTATATTTGCACAATCTATAATTTTTTATTGCTTTCTTTTCTTTTTTAAATTGAAGAATTCAGGGTACATATGTCATTTTCTTTTATTTAAAGTATATATCTAATAATTAATATGACATGTATAACTAGCTTTGAATGAAAATTTACGCTCCGTATACCAAATCAAAGTTGTTCAAAAGCGTATATTCCGTCTTATTCAATAATATACCGGTAGTGGTAGCGTTTATATGTGTATATGTAGTTACACACGCACACACACACAAATATATGATGCACCTACCGGCGTTCTTGTCAATAACATATACAGGCTTTCTGCATGCTACAGAGATACAAACCAGACAATGGAAGGTGACCACATAGATTCTTAATAGTTGCGGGTAAGTTGGTCATCCATTACCAGTAGGCGCCAAATACGCGTTTGAAAAAGCTCTTCACTTTCCAGCTGCACTGCATAGAACATACACACGCACACGCACACGCACACGCACACATCCTGTGTTGCTTGAACCAGTCAAGCAATTTATTATAACTACCTACTGTTTGTTCGTAGGAGAATTCTTTCACATTAATACTATGTTCAGTTGAGCTTTGAATACAGACACCAGAATATAACCTGCGTATATATACAGATACCACAATTCAACATTCCAGAACATGAGGAGCACAATGAAGTTTTAGTGCTATTCTTCTTTTTGTACGCCTTTGTTCAGTCCATCGGAGCTTCAAGACCGTTGGATGAACAGAAATCACTAGACTTTCTAAGCAAGTATTTCCCTCCATTACCACCGTTCCCATATTACTCATTCCCGCCATTCCCATACTATGAATCCCCACCTTCGTATTCGTATGCCACTCCGGAATACGCACCGTATTCGTATCCGGAATACAAATCTCCACCTTCGTATTCGTATCCCACTCCGGAATACGAATCCCCACCTTCGTATTCGTACCCCGAATACAAATCCCCACCAGAGTACAAATCCCCTCCAGAGTACAAATCTCCTCCAGAATACAAATCCCCACCAGAGTACAAATCCCCTCCAGAGTACAAATCCCCTCCAGAATCCAAATCCAAATCCCCTCCAGAGTACAAATCCCCTCCAGAATCCAAATCCCCTCCAGAGTACAAATCCCCTCCAGAATCCAAATCCCCTCCAGAATCCAAATCCCCTCCAGAATCCAAATCCCCTCCAGAGTACAAATCGCCTCCGGAGTACAAATCCCCACCAGAGTACAAATCCCCTCCGGAATACAAATCCCCTCCGGAGTACAAATCGCCTCCCGAATACAAATCCCCTCCAGAGTACAAATCCCCTCCGGAGTACAAATCGCCTCCAGAATACAAATCCCCTCCGGAATACAAATCCCCTCCGGAGTACAAATCGCCTCCGAGTACAAATCGCCTCCAGAATACAAATCCCCTCCAGAGTACAAATCCCTCCGGAATACAAATTCCCTCCGGTCCGGAATACAAATTCCTCCGGCTCCGGAATACAAATTCCCTCCGGCTCCGGAATACAAATCCCCTCCAGAGTACAAATCCCCCCGGAATACAAATCCCCACCAGAAAACAAATCCCCTCCAGAGTACAAATCCCTCCGGAATACAAATCGCCACCCCAAAAGTCCCCGTCTCCGCCAGCTTACGAGGCTCCTCCGTACAAGTCACCCTACAAGTCCCCTCCACCGTATTAGACAAGGTATAAGAAATGTATACACTAGTCGTATACATATATGTTATATATAGTCTCTAGTGAATACACACACACACGCACACACGCACACACGCCACGCACACATCATATTGCAGGATTATGAGATTTTCGTATACTGGAATCATTCTTTGGACACTGACTGAATATTCTGGTTTTTAAATAACTTTTATCTATATAGATGCGGAGAATATGGGATGTTTTAGAATTGTAATAATTTGCGATTTTTAATCGATCTTAAGAGTTATTTCAATTAATTAAAATCATAGCCGTTGGATTAGGGCTTTATTTAAGTTCAAATACGCCCTGTTTTAGGGTTCTAGGCTATGGCGCTCCCGTTATTGCGGCGATCGAGCACGGCGATGTGAGGTAGGATGACAGATCCCATCCATAGCTTCCCATCACGCTCCTCAACCTCACTCACATGCTTCACAACGCGCCCATCTCTGTCCTCGAGTATTTCGAGTAGGTCCCCATCTCCACTATATCTGGCAACCATCCCATACGACTTCCCGACTATGTACTTGAATGTGTACTTCAGTGGGATGGGAATACGTAGCAGAAATGTTTTCAATCTGGGATGGCTCGCTAGGTATTCGAGTCTGCTGCTCCTGCTGTACATTGCTACCCAGAATTCGCCCTTGTCGTTCAGTCTCACATTGTCGGGATTCCCTGGGAGTGTTGTGAATACATCTGTGGTTCCCGCTTTTGGTCCCTTCAGCCAGTACCTCAGCAACCTGGTATCAATATATAATGTTTGTATGTGTGTGTGTATATATATATATAATATATGCCATCGTGGAGAGGTATGTCCAATTATGTATATAAATCTCTCCCTTTCTCTCTCTCTCACACACACACGTATCCGTATTGTAAGTCTTACACACAGACACACAGTATACGTAGTCGCTCTCTCTCTCTCCTTCACACACACACACGTACACATATCCTTATGTATTGTAAGTCTTACACACACATAGTATCTCTCTCTCTCTCTCTCTCTCTCTCTCTCACACACACACACACACATATCCTTATGTATTGTAAGTCTTACACACACTTACACACACATAGTCTCTCTCTCTCTCTCTCTCTCTCTCTCTCTCGCACACACACACACACACACTTCCTTATGTATTGTGTCCGGGTAGAAATCTGTGACATAGATCTTTGTTATATATAACTATATTTATTTGAACGTGCATATCAAAGTATAAGGATGAAAGTGGATATAGTTTGGGCTTATCTATTATATACTATAGAATATATTTGATCATCGATCATACTTCTTGCATACTTATTGATGGGTAGATACAGCAATACTTGTTATTAGATGTTCATGTGTGTGTGTGTGTGTGTGTGTGTGTGTTATAACACGTTTATTTACCTTGCAGTGAGGGATTCCGCAATTAAGATGAAGGAGCTGTCATTGTTTACAGCTATGCCATTTGGAAAATGAAGCCTATCAAGCACCACACTTGTTTCCTTTGTCAATGGATCATACCTCAATAAACGCCCTGTATTATCCCCTTCAAGCACAGAAACCAGGTACTGCCTGCATTCACAATGAACTTACTAATGTGTATACGTTTATGTGTGCGTACGTGCGTGTGAGAGAGACAGAGATACATATTGATAATTGTATTACTCTTAAACCAGGATTACCTTCTCTGGTACCTCATACTTGTATCGGTGAAGTAAATCATCCCTTCGTCGTCAAAATCCACGTCATTAGCAAACTTAATCTTACGACCATCAACTTGATCAGTGACAAGCTTTGCCTGTCAAGGTACTTATAATTAATTATCTTTATATTGTTGTAAACTCTCTCTCTCCCCCTCTCTTCTCATACACACACACACAGGCTTACTTGTCCGCCTTCAGGACCAACCGTCATAAGTCCCATGTAAGCATCTGCAATATAGAGCTGTGACGTGCTCTTGTTAAACCTCAGGCCTAATGGACGACCACATATATGCTCCTCTCTGAAGTACACTATCGGCGGCGTCCGTGGTTCACACTCCTTCGTCCTAAGGAACTTTGAGTTTAGTTCGTATGTGTGTGTACATGTGTGTGCGTACTAGTATATCTTAGTTGATTACACATGTACTATATGAAGAATTAAGTACCTGTTCGTGGAGGTAGTAGCAAACTCAGTCCAGCCACGCTGACGGCCCTGCCAACGAAGAACCCGTCCGTCACTCACGCCGGTGTACGGTCCACCTCCATTCGGATCGAATGCGATACTCTCGGGACCGAGGAACTCACCTTGGAACTCAAGTATGGCATCCCACAGCTTGTTACGTGGATCACCGAGGACCTCGGAAGTAGTGTGTCTCGGACGCTCCACATACTGAGCCTGGAAATTCGGTACCTGCCTGACCAGACTCAACTTGAGAGGATCCATAGCCACGAGCAGGGCCAGGAGACCCAAGAGAGCTCTGTAAGTTAAGATGGTGTTCATCTTCTCAGCCATTTCTAAGAAGTGTTTTCTTCGTAACGTACAGAGGGAATAGAAGAGAGAGGAGAAGGAGAAAGAATGGTGTCTTTCTAGAAGAGGAGCTTCAAGAATGTGTGTTTTTTTCCCGCGACATGGGATACGTGGATAAGGGGAAGGCCATTTTATTGTTGGACGAGGGATGAAAACTCATCAGGTCAAGAATGTGGGGGAATTTTGAAACGTAAAAGGGGTGGGTGGTTCATTCTTTCTGCACTTGATATCCTTTAACATGACCTTTGTATATCGGTACTTGTTTATTCCGGAAATGTGAAGTGAATTCTCTGAGGGATTCTGGTAGACCTACTATACAAGACGTGTGTTGACCGGCTGGTACTTGTCTCCTCTCCCCACATGCATTTATCTGACATGGAATATTGTTGTTAAATGAACATATAGTACATGCTCAAATGTCATAAATGTGTATGGACGACAGTTCTAAGTTTGACGGTCGAGATTCATCCTGAAACGCTAAACCCTAACCTGCAGGAATGTATAAATAAATAAAAATAATGTATACAAATGTAAACTTATTCATCCTATCTAGTATTAATATGCATATACTCAAGCTTAATAATTTGTCCTGATGCCAATGTTCAAAAAAGACCAACTGATACTATTAGAGGTATAATATATATTTATTGATACACATATACAGACAAATGTCGTGTGTGTACCTATGATAGTCCTAATAGTAAGTATTTTGTGCAGCTTTATTTACCCATGGTAATAAGCAACTAAACAATTTTGTATATTAATATGGGATCGTATATACATAATATAAATATGGACTATAAGTATTTAATATACATTTTAGGACTACACTTTGTGGGTGTGTGTGCGCGTGCACGTATGGTGCAGGTCCAATCCCTCTCTAATCTCCTCGTTAATGTCTAGCACTCATGTGTGTGTGTGTGTGTGTGAATACATATGAATACACGCTTTCATGAATATGCTACGAATTTTACCTTTAGTGTGGAACATTGACGAACATGATCTTATTGATGGTGAGGTTGCCGTGGTCGCTGAAGCATCACTTGATTAACTAAAAAGTTAAGATTTTTTAATTTATGTGAATCCTATTAATATTAATAATACTGATGATGAAATTTCAAGTATATATTAAGTTAATTGGATGAGTCTAAAGAAAAATATTCTAATAATATAAGTTCATTATATACTGACCTTTATGTTATGGTCATTTAAAACTTTAATATGTTTCAAAATATTACTTTAAATAAATATTTTAATAATATTTTATATTTAAAGTAAGCGATTTAATATTAATATATGTTTAGAATATATATCTTAATTGGATGACTTTCACGCATCTGTGAAGTTAAATTATGTTAAGATTGTCTTACATGAAAGTAAATTCCTTATTATTTTAATTTTTATATATGTATTTATTATATTAATATTATAAGTAAATTTAACATTAAAAAGTATACGTTTTCTCACTATATTCTACTTAAATATGAGAAAAATAAAATAAATTATAATTTGTTTGTGTTATGTAAATAACGTGTTAAAATTGTAATATAAATACGGTACAAAATTAAAATATTTATGTTGGATCAACTAAAACCCAAAATGTAAATATACATTTGTGTTATTTATTCATTTATTTGTGTCATATGTAAGCGTGTATGTATTAAAAGAGAATTAGATTATGAATGCACATAATGTGACCTTTTGTTATGTTTGCACAAATTTATTTAATCTTATGAGATTATTATTTCAGTATAAATACATATAGTTATTAATAAATATAATTACATAAATACAAATCACATATGCCTTTGAATGAGTTTGTTAATTTATTGGTTATTCTAAGAAGAATAACTGTATATAGTTGTTGTACGAAATAGTAAAGATTAAACATAAGTTAAAATATATTATTTTAAAGGAAAGGATTTAATTTGTAATCTTAAAACATTTAATTAAAACTACATAAGTAAAATAGACACATATATGCACACACATACTTGCACATGTAATTTATGATATAAAAAATCATAATTTCAAATAAGATAATTTGATACTTAGCAAACTTTTAAAATCTTGTACATAATAAATTAAAAAGCATTTTTTATTATTAAAAAAATTTTAAAAATTAGATTAATAAACTTAAAATCGCATTTTAATCTCACTTTAATTTAAATTGCATTTGAATTTAAATTTAAAAGTATATGTTGTTCTTTCTTATATTTCTTCAATATTAATTCATCTTTCATACTTAATATAATATTATAACATATTATATTGTTTTAAGTTGTCAAAACACATGTAAGCATGAGAATCTTGAGATTCTTTTATAATATGTAATTTTTTTTTATAAACTTTATTAAAACATTGCTTTAATTCTATAAGAATCAGTTCAAAATTTAATTTCATACAGATGAAGGGAATATCATTTGAAAAAAAGAGAGAAAAATAAAACTAAATAATGTATTCTACATGGAGAAACCCAATCTCCTTTTACATGTAGCACACATGCAACACATAATGTTGACACATGGGAGGCCATGTCACTCATGTTCATTATGCATGTGTGTATATTACTTATGTATACACACATGTATATATTAATATATTATTTAACACTATTCTTGTGACTTAAACGTTTACAATGGATCTTTAACTATGAATCGCTTCATTTGAATCACATGCATAGGCTTGACCTAATCTTTATATGGTAAACTTTATATCCTAATTTTTAGTGCATTACATATTAAAAGCTGTTCAATCTTTGTTGTTACGGGTATATCGCATTTAAGGAGTTCTCTTTTTTGATAATTCGCTTGCAAACTTAAGAAGCATTACTCCAAATATACATTTTGTAAGATTAATGATTAAGGCTTTGCTTCGGTTGTCTCATCCATACCAAATTAAGACTAATAATTATAATTTAACTAATCATCTATCTAACTCACGAAGGTCAGCATTGTCCATGTAATTAACCAATTATAAATGTAAATTCTTAAAAGTTATATCCTTAACACGAGTTATTTTATCAAATTCATGAGTTTCTAATGTTTCTAGAGTTGCCATCTTGTGATTCACAAACATGACATTGAATAAGAATTATGACACATGTATTTATCTATAATAGACCAATTGTCAAAAGGTAAAAAAACAACACATTATAAATTGGTTATCTATGAAGTATAGTGTATATTATATATCATAGACATCCATTTATCAATTTGATAAGCTAAGGCTTAGGGTAGTGAAAACTTGGAATTGTTCGTTGTATTTTGCCTTTGAATAAACTTTTAACATTCCTTTCATTTACCAATTTAATTAAAATTGCCTTAATAACTCATATAAAACATATTTCTTTAAAAATAACATTGAGTTAAGTAATTGTGAATCTTTAAAGTTCAAGGGATTGTAACCCTAATACGAAACACTATAACAATACTAAATGTAAAATAATAATGTTAAATTACAATGATATATGTTTATTAGGGAACCTTTTAAGGATTGTAACACCTACACACAAGACATTGTCATGAATACTAAATTTAAAATTGCATTATTAACGATACATTTATAATCATACATGTTTATTAATGATACTTTTTCTTAATTATTTTAAAAGGTAGTAGTAAAATATGTTTATTAAGAATACTTTTTTTCAATCATTCAAAAGGGTAATGATAAGACATGTTGAAAGGAAACAATATGACTTTACAATTTATTTAATAATCTTAAATATAATATAGTAATGTGATAATTAGAGCGACATTGTAATAATTCATAACCTAATTTTTATCTTAAACTAAGCACATCTTAGTCCAGTTTCATTATATTCAAAGCTAAATAAATTAAATAATCATAGCAACATTGTAATAATTCATAACTTAATTTAATTTAATTTCACTATATCCAAAAACTAATAGAGTAGATAAACATAACAACATTATAATGACTCATAAATGAATTTTTCATGTCAAGTTAATGTACATTTTAGTTTAATTTCATTATACTCAAGAATAAACATAATGGAGTAATGTGAAGGTGAATGAGGAGATAGTTATTGATATTTTAAAAAAACCTGGTGGTTTATAAAACAGTTTTTTGTTTTTAAGAGTGATCTTGGTGAAGGTAAACTTGTGGGGAGAGTTAAAAACAAGCCTCGCTCTAGGTGGCTAATGTGGGTTTAGCACCCTTCTCAATTAGTTCAATTTAGTTATTCTTCATTTTCTAATATGAAAGTACAATATTTAAAAAGATTGTTTTGAAATAAATATGATACGATTATAATTTGTTTATGGTATAGTCATGTTGAGGTTTCATTATTTATGTTTTTAAAAGCTAAAATTTTAAAAATAATGTGTTTTAATTAAAATATTGGAAAAAGAAAAAGAAAAAGTCCCCATACTATAATATAAATGTGATTTATTTACTTAAGTTTAGTGTCTCACATTAATAAAACCAGCTCATCCACATGCATAAGTCACAGTTAAACTACAAAATAGTAATTATATACTTACAATCAAGTTTTGCCCATCCAATTCTTGACTTCTCCAGGTCATAAACAACAATTTTATCTTTGAGAACAATGGGCTGAGTTGCACAGACCCTTAAAACCCTTAAGCGTTAAGGGTTACTACATAAATTTTTATGTAGTATTACTAATCGTATTCACCTTTAAAATGTAATGATAATTAAATTTTTAAGGATTTTTAGTGTCGCATCAAAACACTTAAAACATATAAAATATTCATCTTAATGGTGATATTGTCCACCAGCAATAAATAATATTTTTTCTTAAGGGTGCTTAAAGAACCTATTTTCATACCCTTAAGTTATGTGGAAAAAGTGCATTTTTTATGTAGTGACATCATAAGTGAAAAAAAATTTAGTGGTAGGTGCGACACAAAAACCCTTAAGTACCCTTAATTTTATGTATTCTTTAAGGGTGCACTAAGGGTTTTAAGGGTCAGTGCGACCCTGCAAAACCCTTAAAATACATAAGTTAAGGGTTTTAAGGGTCAGTGCGACCCAGCCCAAGTTAAAGATTTTTATATATATTAATTAAATAAACCTTTATATTGTAAAACCTGGGGATATATGCTGAAAACCATGCAATGCATGTAGCACTTGTTTGTTTACCCTAAACCCTAAAACCGGTAATACAAGAGTTATAGGCACAAAACTCTCTCTCAATAAATAAATATATAAATATATATATATATAGAGAGAGAGAGAGAGAGAGAGAGAGAGAGAGAGAGAGAGAGAGAGAGATGAATGTAGACATTTTTAAATATGTTAAGCCATATCGAGTGTACATGTCTTATAAATTTAATACCTTTGATGATACCAAGATTAAGCTCCATTTTTTATCCTCCTTGAAATGTAAGTGTTACATTTGGAAACAAACGCTAGTGTTACAAACACTTTAACCTCATTATTTCAACTTACCCCTTAAAACAAAACCATGTACAACTCCAGCCATATCCAGAATGCACAAATCAATCAAGGGGGCAAAAGAAAAACGCATGACACAGAAAGGCGAGAAGAGCACAGCAAGGAAGCACCCACTACTAGATATAATAAGAGAAAGCAAGGAGTGGACACTGAAAAATCTACCAAGAAACACAGCTATATGTATCGACCCTATCGGCCTTTCGCACACAGGCACAAGCAGATCAACATGGAAAGAGACGCCATGGGGTAAAAGCACATCTTGGGCAAATAAGAAGAAGACATACACTCAAGACGCCATAGCCAAAGCATGAGACGAACACAGATGTGAGCAACCACAGGGCGAAATCAAGACAAAACACATGCAATCACAAATCGGATATAGAAAGACGGCAAACACACACACACACACACTACATGTGTTTACACTGATTCTGTTATATGCAGGGAGGACTTCATAATACTAAGTGCAATGGCAATTGCAGGCCTGTCTAAATTGTTACCCACCCTATGTGGAACTGGATCGGGTTTGTATTCACCATCCTCTGGCATAGAGTTCCTCTACTACTGGTTCCACAGGGCACTCCATCGCCATTACCTCTACCATTCGCACCACCATTCGTCTTTCCAGACACAGGCTGTCACTGGAAATGTGCATCCCTTTGCTGCGCACCTCGCCTACCTTGTGTTGTTCGGCTCCCCTGTTCCTTCGTGGGTATCAACTGTCTCCTTAATGTACGGTTACATACTCTGGTTCGATTTTATGAACAATATTGGACACTGTAAATGGGAGTTTATGCGCTTGTGGCTCTATAAACCACTCAAGTACCGTCTACACCCCATCGTAACTCTCTCTCTCTCTCTCTCTCTCTCTCTCTCTCTCTCACTCACACACACACACACACACACACACATTATGACTTAATATATGCAGATTTCATTCACTTCACCACACTCAAGTTCATATCAACTTCTGCTTGTATATGCCGGCTCTTGTACCCCTTGGCTATTCCTTTGATGTTTCTTCTTTGGGCATTTGGAACGACGTTTACTGTAGACGATTACACGGTTGATAAGCTGCATGTCCAGACTTGGGCCATCCCCACATTTAATTTCCAGGTAAGCAAACATTGATATATGTGCGTATGCATACACACATACTACTATACGTGTCCGTGTGCCTCTAAGTCTTGTGTTTCTTATGTTGTACGATGTGTATCCAATATTCCTTGTCATGGGAGATTAAGGATCAATATGCTTATTGAGAAGGCTATCCTTGCTGCACAAGAGAATGGAGCTAAGGTTATATGCCTTGGAATGCACAACAAGGTAATTACTTAATAATAATATAATTCCTTTAATACACTATTGTACTAAGTACAATGACGTCTTATCTCTCTCTCTCTCCCCATCTGGGTGTGTATGTGTTTATATATACTAACTTCTTGAAAACACACACACACCAGGATGAACAGCTGAATGCAAACGGAGCTGAAGAATAACGGAAACTCGAAGATAAAAGTAGTGGATGGGAGCACTCTCACAACGGCAATTGTGGTAAACAAAAACCTCACGACGTCAATGAGGTTTTCTTAACTGAGGCTGAGGTTAAAGTTGGGCGTGCAGTTGCAAGTTACCTCTGCAGTTACCGCAAAAATATCACCTCACTGAAGGTAAAGCTTGTTTATCCTGTGTGCGCGTGCGCGTGTGTGTATGTTTTTTTATATAGAGAATGATGCATATTTATACATAGTACACATATGCATATTTTATATTAATTATCCGCAAATAATGCTATTGGTCCAGGTCATGGCATGTTTTCGAAGCTTTGAAGAGGTACTAAGTATGTCTATCAAGGATAACCGTTTCGAAGAATTTCGGACGCTGCTGGAAATATTGTATTGCTAGAGGGCTGCGGCTGCTTCCCGAGGCTGATCAGGTACATTTACAGTGCATGGCTAGTCGCGCTGAATGGAGGAGTACCAGCACAGGATTTGATTGCATACTTGCGAACTTCTGTGACTCTGGAGCTGAAGACGTGGGTTGATCGAATCTTAATGGGGAACACAGACAAGGTCAAACGCATGGTTCGGTTTCGTCTCACTGGGCTTGTGATGCAAAAGCCGAAATGATGTGGGAGGCAGAAGAGTGCTTCAACGGTTATGTCTACTGTGAAGAGGTGGAAGGGGGGTCATCTATCGGAGCCCAATGCTACTTATTCATGCCCTTAGACTGAAGTTGGGGATCCCAGAGAGGATAGTGGTTAGACATGTTACATGCCAAGCTGCGTGTTGGAAGGCCAAACGCTTTCTCTTGGTCAGATCTTTCCAGGGGCATTTGGGAACGAATAACTGCTTGACATCGAGGTTGTGGTTGAGGCTCGCGGTGATGGAGTCGTTGAAGTGCAGTATAACCCCAACACGAACAGAGGTGATGCATGGCAAACTTTATGTGCACCCAACTGAGGCATCGCCCACGTGCGCTGGTTATGTTTTCAAGTGTAGAAAGATCTATTTAAAAGAAATAAAGGACCGTATATTGTGATGCATTACTATTTTAGGTTACATAACGAAAAGATTTTTTTATATATAAATAATTTTTTATTATAATTTTTTTTTATTATATTATATTGTGAGAGCTATAGAAATGTGTATCCCTGTTAGTTCAGAAACCTAACTATATACAAGGCGAGTGGTTTAGATTAAATCCAATCCAACAGCTATCAAAATCCACTATGCTAATATAATATGTGTACATGCAGCCATACACGTGGATATTACATCATCCCCTCCTCATTAATATCCATCGGATTGGATTCAATCTGGACCACTCGCTCTTATATAAAGTTAGGCTTTCTAAATTAATGGGATACACATGAGACGGTTACCTTATTTAATGGGCGATAGTCAATGCAGAATCAACACTCCCATCAGGCTTCGTCACAAGGTGAGGTTCGCACGCCCAATCGAGATTCTGGATAACACCTTCTCAACATCTCTTTGACATTCGCTCGTAAGATCTTGAGCTCCTTTGGTGATCGACGCCGAACAGGTACCTTGATTGGCCTAGCTCTTCCAGTTGGAATAGGGTGGCGTGTCGCAATCTTGGCCCCAGATGACAAGTCGAAGTTGAAAAGATCAGCATACTCCTTGAGTTGATCAACAACTACAGCACGACGATCATCTGATGGATCCAAAGAAGAAAAAAGAGCATGAAGGGAAAATGGTTGGAAATAAGGGTGAGACAAAAGTGATGGAAGCAGAGGTGGAAGCAGATGGACGAAGTGGAATAGAAGTAAGAGGAATGGAAGAAAGACGAGGGAGAGTCAAACAAGGGGAGACTTTTCAAAGTCACACTTGGCATGATTGCGAGTTAACCAATCCATACCAAGAATAAGGTGAAAAGCTTGACTCGGCACCACCCGCAAAGATTGAAGCTCGAGCTCACATCATCCACACGAACAACAATGTCCACTTCATCCGCGAACAAGCATGAGTATGTCCGTTGTACAGAATGAAGACTGGTTCTACCGCACGACGCAAATGAAGGCTGCAACGTGTAGCAACAGATTGAGAAAAGAGGACAAACTTGAACCTGTATCCACCAACACTGAAAGGAAAACAGGATGTGGCGTGTGATTAAACGAGCTTGAAAAGTGAAAACCGGATGATTTGGTGCCGAGTGAACCCCTTGATGATACTCCCGAAAGAAAGATGGAGGGGTCACTAATTTATTCGCACGAGGACCCTCCTCTACTCGTGCGATTCGTCGTTTCCCGGAAGATCCACCGCATCACAACCTTCCACTGCAGCAGCACCAACCGGACGTTGTTGACGCCATGGCCTCCATCCTGGAAATGGGGGACGCCAATCGGGAAACCGTTGACAGCGCCGATACGTGTGTCCAACCTCATCACAGCCCAACAACGAACTGCACGTCCACGTCCTCGTCCACGGGCCCCACCTTGTGCTGGTACACAGCGGCAACAGCCTCAACCTCCATCGGAGCAGGTCCATCCCCAACATGGAGTGGAACAGAGCACGTGAAGGCGCAAGTGGGAGAGGTGACGACTCATATCGTTGTGCCAGCCTCAAAGCATCGTCAAGAGTCACTGGAGCTAGTGCATGCACAAGCCCACAAGGTCTTGACGAAGTGCTGGCCACAACATACCTAACTTGATGCGTTCCGACATGTTAGGTTCTGCACGCAGCAAAAGGCTTCGAAAGCGAACACCAAACTGCATCACCGACTCAGATGGCTCCTGACGAATACGATGCAACTGCTGAAAAGCATCATCACAGTCGTCCGCATGCCCAAATGCACGTTTGAAGATCTCTGGAAGAATATTCCAATCTCCACGAGTTGCAACGTCCAGACCATTGTACCACTGCAACGCCGTCCCTTGAAGACAAGTAGGAAACTCGCGCAAACACTGAGCACCGTCCCACGAATGATATGTGGCAACCACAATGAAGTGGTCAAACCAATGGTACACATCATCTCCAGGATTTCCGCGAAAGAAATCCGGCCGAACGGGGGTTTGCAACATGAGTAGGAGGAATACCCTGGCCGTGAATGCTGCCATCAACTGAGAATGATTGTTCAGTTGCACACGCATGGCATCCAACAGCTGCATGAGTAACTGCTCCACAGACAAGGGATTTGCCTGTTGTGGATCCATGACGAAAAAAAAAAAATCCACAAGAAAGGAATAGATTAACAATGGAAAAGCTAACCTAAGAAGACAAAGAAAATTGATAAAAAAACAAAATCCGAGCACTCCGTAGGGACAATTAAGGTGCCCCTCACCTCCACCAATGTGAGAGCTCGGAAATAAAAATGTGTATCCTCCATTAGTTTAGAAACCCTAACTTATATACAAGAGCGAGTGGTCCAATTGAATCCAATCCGACGGTTATCAAAATCCACTACGCTAATAATAGTATGTGCACACGCAGCCGTACACATGGATCTTACAATATTAGTTTGAGTGTAAAAAACTATATGGGAGATGTGTGTGTATGTGCGGGTGTACATGTTTGAGAGAGAGAATGTGTGTGTAGATAAAGCATTAGTGTGAGTGTTTGTACTAGCTAAAACAATTCTACATCTGTAGTAGTTAAAACAATTTTGATATTTAGACTAAAGTTTATAAATAAATATTTAATTCTTAAAAAAGATTCTAATATGCCTTATTATACATATATTAAAAAAAAAACAAAAACATGAAAAGAGATTAAGATAAATGCAAAACATTTAAAATTACACACACACACACATATAATGTATTTAAAATTAAATTATATAAAAGATTTCAAATAAAAAGGAAGGTTGAGATTACATAATAATAATAAAAATAGTTATAAAATAGGAATATACTGATATTAATAATCCAATAGTTGCAAAGGTACATCAAACGAATTGTACAATTTGTTTATAAGTGAATGTTAATTTTATTAAGAAAGAAATTAATCTTACATAGTGAACTTTATAACCTTATTAACCTTATGTAATTAATGCTAGTTTTACTCAGTAAATGCTAATACTATTACTTTAAACACAAGAAAAACTCAATACATATTTTTAATACTCCTTTAAATATATGAGCCTTAAGCAACTAATTCGGGATGAAAACGGGGATGGACCAAAGCTTGCAGCTTGTTGGCCATGAGAAGAGTCACTCCATACTTTTCATTCACCGTGTCAACCTCCATGCCAGGTGGCATTTCTCAATTGAAGGAATGAACCAAGTTGGCAAGAGTGAGACCAATGAGGGATAACGCCATAGTCTTGCCAGGACAAATTCTTCTTCCGGCACCAAAGGGGAGCAGCTCAAAGTCTTGGCCTATAACATCAACATTGCTGTTTACAAACCTCTCAGGCTTAAACTCAGTTGGATCTTCCCAAAGAGATGGGTCCCTTCCAATGGCATAAACATTCACATAGACAGTTGTTCCCTTTGGAATCTCATAACCCAGCACGTGGCATGAATCCATCGAGTAATGTGGCAGCAACAGGGCAACTGGTGGGTGCAGTCGAAACGTCTCCTTGACAACCGCGTGTAGATATTCAATCTTCTCAATGTCTATCTCCTCGATGATGCCTTTGTTTCCCACAACCTTTGCAATCTCCTCCTGTAGCTTTTTCATTAATGGAGGCTGCTTGATAAGCTCTGCCAGAGCCCACTCTAATGTGACCGAGGTCGTCTCAGATCCCGCGCCGAGCAAATCCTGCAGTAATTGTTATTTTAATGGATGTTTTAAACGTTAGAATTATTAAATTTTAAATACCAGAAGGAAGGCCTTTATACCGTCGTGAGACTGGAAACACTCTTCTCCTTGCTCACGTTGCTCGAGCATTAAATCTACAAAGTCTATGCCCTTGTCCGGCTTCTGCAGAGACTGTTCGTGTTCTCGAACTATTCTTTCGAGTAGAGCATGAATAGACGTGGAGGCTCTCTTGAATCGGATCTCCGTCTCATCCAGCCACCTCAAGGCAGGAAAATACTCACCGATGGGAAACTTACCCATGAGATCGACTATTCATCAAAGAGCTTGATGAATTCTGCAGCCTCCTTTATATCTTCTGTTTGGCCTGTTGCATAGTAAGATTTTCCTAAGAGAATCCTGCAGATGGAATTGAAGCCAAGAGTGACGAAACAGCCCTCATGTCTACTATTGCATTTGATGAGGCAGCCTCGTGTAGAAAGCTAGCATTGATCGGATTTCCTCCATTCTTATTGAGTTGAAAGAGGCAACTCTGCGCACCGTGAACAGATTCAAAGTGCACATCCTGTGTAGCTGCCTCCATCTCTTACCGTAAGGAGCGAATGCCATGTCCTGGTTGTTATGGAGAATGCGTCCTACTGGTGTGGAAGGTCTCGAGCAAAAGACTGCATCCTTGTCCTTGAGGAACTGCTTAGCAGCTTCTTTTGTAGATGCAACCACGACTGGGATGGATCCCAATCGAAGCGACACATCGGACCGTACTTCTGTGCGAGCTGAATGAACAGGATATGCGGTGCAGATTCTCTGAGCAACAAGTGGAGATGACCAATAATTGGTAATGGAAGAGGACCAGGTGCTGCTGATTTCAGGCTTCTCCAACTCCGCCACAGGAAAGTGAGGCAGATTATAGCAAGAAGAACCAAAAGAGTTTGCATACTGTATAGAAGTTTACTGCAACTTCTCTAATTAAGAGTAGCAGCAGCAGGATCGTAATCTATGGAACCCTTGTTAATAGATGTAGATCACATACAAACATTTATATACACAAACGCACATATAATACGTATAAGAATTTAAGTGATTAGGTATTTATACTATTAGGACATTCCCAGACTTCTAAGATAAAACTTAATAGAGGAAGTATGTACTTTCTTAGATATATAAAGTTAAACTAAATAAAAACATCTTTTCAGATTGAAGATAAGGGCTGTGTGATGGTATCCAATTAGATCACGTTTTTGTTTTTGTCAGATAATGGACAAATAAATTGAATTTTATTGTATTTTATGGACTTTTAGATTCACACGACAGTGTTTCCTTTGTTTAATATACTCTTTAAAGACAAAATTTTGATGTACCAATAGATTTTCAACATCAAAATTCAGTGTTGCAGCGATCTGAGAGGTATATATTGGTTGAACCCTAAAACCCTACGGTGTTAATATAGAGTACTCAGCCTAGTCCCTTGCAGGAGGGCTGATATTCTCCAGATTCCTAACATAAGACCGTATATACGCTGGAGAGTTTGTTTCTTAGGAGAATCTACAGGCGGCGCAGGTGGTGGCGAACAATTTGGTGATGCGAAAGGAGTTGCGTACGGCGTTCGCATCTGAAAATGTCCGGAAACCCTAAACCCTCTCCTCGTTACTGCAGTCGCTGCCCTACCTTCCTTGGCCGTATCGTCTACGCATAATACGTCGTCTATCCTTGCCAATATGTTGAACGCCAGGCTCTCTAGTACCCTTGAGTAGCTCTCCAATATAGACTGTCCCACGTCCTGCAAAAATTATATAAAGAATTAGAACCCTAAACTCTAAACCCTAAATCGGGTATATATATACTTACCCGGTTGTATTGTATCTTGTTCATGTCAAGGGAAGTCTGAGGGAGAAGGGAACCGTTGTTTCAAACACAGAAGCAGGCTCTCGGCCCGGTCAATAAGGGTTGACCGGTCAAGTTCTGAGACAAACTCTTTGACTTTTCCCCATGGTGACTTGGTATATTCCTTCTGCTGGTTCTGATGCTGCTGTAGATTCTTTTGTTGCTGTACTTTCCTAATATAAAATAGAAATGTCTATTTTTCTTTCTGGAAAATTTATCAAACTGACCATCTAATATTATATAATTTCTAAATTTCTAAAATCAGGAGGTAGTTTGAAAATATTTAGATTAATGGTATAAAATATATATATAACCAAGCGATATTACAAGTAGGCTTGTGAGTATTATATATGAAAATGTATATCTATATAACACACGCATGCACACACACACACACACACCACACCTTTGCCATATGTGAATAGCAGCTTCAATCCTGTTCGCAGCTTCTAATGCACTGTGCTCCGTTGATAAATCAAACTGCTGAAGAAGAATATCCGGTAAGAATCTTTCTGTAAGTAAGGTCCCCTGTACAAAACCTCTCCAAGGCAAGACTTCCCATTCTGTACAATAATACACATCATATGTGTGTGCACGTGCGTGTGTGTATGATTCTATATATGTAAATATGTACCTTTGAAGGGTTTCCCAGAAGACATCAGGAACGTCCATTCAGATAGCACTTGACTGTTGATCGCCATAGCCGCTTTAAGAATCTGATGAATGCAATCCCGTTGATTTTGCAAGCTTTTACGAGCACCGTCGGATAAGCCGTTCACCGGGACACGTGGAGTTGGAAGCCACCATTTCTCTTCTTGTCTAGGGTGATATTTATTATTATGTTTTATATTATTGTCATCTTTTTCTGCTAAAACGATGCCTTGTTCCACGTACCAAAAATCTGTTTCTTGATAACTATCCAAAGATTCCTATTTAATATTAGTTAGTATAATAATTAAATAAATTGCCACACATTATAGTTGTATTAACATGTGGTTATATTTTAGAATAATTCATATAAATAAAGAATAACGAATTCAATTAGTATAAACATCAATTTACTAAAATAATAGAATAATATACTATGAGATTATTAAGTTATGCTTACCAAAGCATAGCATCCAGTTTCCGCAAGGCAGGAAGGTTGATATGAATGTCCGAACGAGGTCTCGTGATCATAATCTATTAAAATTAAAAAATAATATTCTTTTTTAATAATAATTTATATATTTAAATTATATTATAATATAAACCTCTAGGTTGCTTCCATCTCTAAAGCTTTGCCACGAAGGTACAAGCTCGACAATGTAGTCACTTACAGAGAGTAACCACTCCATTTCCCTCCACATTTTCTTCCTTTCTGCAGCTAAAGGTTCGAGTCTCCATAGCTCACCAAAAACTGACGCTGTTAATAATAATATAAATTAATACTTATAATTTATAATTTGATTATGATATATAAAAAACTATTTTAAAGATAATTATATTGTTTTCTAAAAGATACAGATAATTATTAAATAATGATAAAGACAATTTAATTTCTAAAATATAAATTAAAATTGATAAATTTAACCTGCTAAATTTGTAATAGCATTAGATATAGCTAGTGCAGTGCAAACGCCTTTGGCACCTCCTGACATGTCCTCCCCAAGAAGCAGCTTTGCAAACCTCTCTTTCATCATCTCAATTTCTGCATTAATTTAAAAACTATATTATTATATAATAATACACGTATATACGTCACGTATATACATGTCTATATGTACAGTATTGCAAGGATAATGTTGAATTAAATAGTTTGCAGACGACAAAGGTGATGAGATCTGCATTAAAGACTTCTTATATTTTATAGTTTGCAAAGAGTAAATAAGATTGTACATGGCCGTTGCAAAATCAAACATTCAAATAGATCGTGGGGCATGCAAAATAAATATGTGTGTATGTGTTTGCGTATATAAATACATATACAGTGTATATACATGCACAGCTCATACACATAAACACATGCATACGTGTATCAAAGACACGCACACACATAGACACGCGTACCCGAGGTAGTGTGTGTCTTTTCTCACGCTTTTCCTCCCAATTCAGGCTAATACTGCTCACAGATTTGGTGGAAGTAGTAAACGAAACACCAGATTGCGACCTTTCACGCCTACACAGAGGCCAGCCAAGTGGGGACGATCCATCAGTACTCGTACTGCTCTCATCTTCTTCTTCCTCTTCATGAATTCTAGCTTCATAACTGTAATTACTGCTGCTTAATCCGTCTTCTGAATCCATTAATCCTTGATTAATCTCTAGCTTTATATAGTTTTTCTACTACCCAATGAGCTCCTACAATGTGGGTACTATTCAAAATGCAGAAATCTTCAGGAAGAATCTCACTTATAATCTGTTAATCTTTCTTTGAAGAGAGATATGTAGCATTTGATTGGAAAACTATGAATAAAACAACAAATTATAGAAAAACATATAGCATTTCTAGTACCCAATGAGATCTTGCATCAAATATGTAAGTTTAACGAAGATCTAATAAGAAAAAACTGTGGGAATCGAGTACAATTTCTACAGCTCCAGAATAGTGGGGGAAATATGGGATTTGTGGGGATTGAATTATGGGGTTTGACAGAACGACATATGCTCGTGATGATAGAAAGAATGATAATTGTGTAAAAAAATAGCAAAAGAAAATGTAGAAAATTAAATAGATAGTGGTTGGCAGTAGAGATCACTGTTTGTCTTCATCGTTGAAAAAAAAAATTCTCATTTTTTTTAATTTCGGAATGTTAGCATAACGGAAATTTTTAAATAAACACTGCCACGTGTTCTTTTCGCCGTCCGATTGGCAAAGATCAACGGCTTTCACTATCTTGGACGATTCTTAAAAGCGCCGGCAAATTGTGTGTTGAATTCAATGCGTTTTCCGGCCCCCGCGCTCACGTGGTGATGGCCACTGTCCATAATTCATGAAGTACGAAGGGGACCCAATGTTGTACGGAAGGACCATTTAGTCAAAACAATGACGTTTGGTTCGTTAATTGCCGGTTAAATCTCTATCAATGCAATGAAAACTACGTAATTTATACCAAAACATTTACATTTTATTCATTAATTTAACCTGTTATTATATACTTATCATATGATCCATTAATTGCTTGAGAGGTGTCAAACATGCTGGATGGTAAGAAATAGACGTGTGTGAAACCTGGTTTAACATAGTAATCTTAAACACTCCTAATGCTAATATTAATTTAACGTAAACCCCGCAAATATATTAATTATTTAAATTATACTAACTAACTAGATACAAACTGAAAGAAATTTAATTAATTTTTAAAATAAATTTTAATTATAATTTGAAAGTGTATGAATTAAGATAGATATGTAATTCTCCCTATTTTATATTGTTATATTTTAATATAACGCTTCTAGGACATAATTGTTAATGTAAAGTATCAAAGTGGGACCTTAAAACATTAGACAATGTACACAACAATACACGTGAAAGTTTGACAAACGTATTATTTAACACAAGTGTATAGGTAGGTATATACAGTTCTGAATACAATTTATAATACTGTTTTATATACTTATTTAAACGAGCTACATATATTATTTATAAAAAACATCGTGTACAACAATATTTAAGAGTATAAGACAACCACCTTGAAATTATAACACTAACTACATATATGCATATAGTTTACATTTCTCTGTATTATATACTTATTATATACTTATTTTGTATTTCCGAACGTTCTCTCCACACATCAAAAACATTTAAGAGACTGCGAATCCACATACGCACGAAGTTACATCTTAATAGTGTGCGTGCGTGCGTGCGCGCGTGTGTGTGTTTGAGAGAGAGAGAGATGCATGTGATTTTTGATATCTTATATACTTAATTTGTTTTTTAGAAACTTCACACGAACATCAAATCCATATGCACCAAGCACAACTTAATGTGTGTGAGTGTGTGCCTATATACACTCGCACGCACGCATACACACACACAAGACATATAGAAAAGCCATATATAATACACTCTCTCTCTCTCACACACACACCATTAAAGTATAGTTTGATTCAAAATACATTCAATCCATCGTATTAGATATTCACACGCACACACACACGCGCCCACGCCCACGCACACACATAACATACACATAGTTTTGCAAGGTCACTTAGGTACCATTTGGTATTTTATTCATTTTCTTATTACTGTTTTCAAATATATATTAATTAATGAAAATGTATTAAAATATTTTCAAATAAGTTAAAATATTAAAATAATTAAATTAAATAAAAGTTAAATACATTTTAAATAAACATTATCTTTCCACTTCTATTTAACTTAATTATTTATTTACTTAACAGACTTAAGTGTTCACTACTATATAGTGATTTAAAAATTAAAAATCTATAAGTAAATATTCTTAATTCTATGTAAACTAGTCACCAAATCTGGTGAAAATAAATAATTATTAAGTTAACCAAGCCCTAACCTAAATTAAATTAAATTTAAAAAATAAAAATAAAATTAGGGTTTTAAAATGTTGTGTCGTTTTGAACACGGAAGTTAATTTTTAAGATATGTTTCCTCCGAATAGAAAATCAGGTTGGCCTTGGAAAAATAATAATATAAATAATATGTTAATAAGTAAAAATGTATATGAAAATTTTTAAATCAAAAATAAAAAAAAAAATTAAATTTTAGTGTTTTACCATTAACATTTTCGATAAAGATATATATGTAACATTGCCATACAGGTTATTAGAAAGTAATACATTGAAATAATAAAGTTAATGAAGCTGTCGAACATAGGTTAAACACAAAATAATTAAAAATATTTATGTTTGGTTTTATAATTTTCTAAAATTAAAATCCAATTAATTTATAATTTTTTTTTCTAGTTTTACCGGTTGGATGATAAGTTATTAATTTTTAAAGTTTGAAGAAGCTAAATACCCCATATAAATATAAAACTTTAACACAATCTAAACTATGTAAAAAAAATCTTAGGATTTAGCAAGTTATATAAAAAGAACATGTAGAGAGCAATGTACGTTAACTTAACAGTTACTAAGTCATAATGCTAATGGAAATGCAAATAATTATTTAAGAATTAAGTAGGTTTAGTGGAAAGTAAATTCATACTTATACTTAACTTAAGTACGTTAATATAAAATACGGAACTTTCCCGGATATCTCTCTGTTTTAGGGTTGTATTAGGGTTCTTGGCATGAATCGCGTGGGAACGGAGTGAGCGGCCATGTTGCGGGAGACATGGAACTGGATCTTGGGGCTAATCTGCATCTTCTTTGTGGCGC
Organism: Selaginella tamariscina; assembly: GCA_003024785.1. Taxonomy (NCBI): domain Eukaryota; kingdom Viridiplantae; phylum Streptophyta; class Lycopodiopsida; order Selaginellales; family Selaginellaceae; genus Selaginella; species Selaginella tamariscina. The sequence goes on from PUQB01000065.1 coordinate 738,653, forward strand.
TTATCTGGATCGCCGCAAGTTTCGTGGTACAATCTGTAGTAGACAGTGGAATTTCCCCGTTCCTCATCTCATACATATGTAATAGCCTGTTTGTTGTTTATATTCCTATTGTGGAGCTCTTGTGGTGGATTAGGCGGTATTGGGAGATCCTAAGTTGGATAAGAGTGTTTCTAAGAAGGAAAAATTTCAGCTTAGTAATTCTGAGAAGGCTAAGCTCTTGGAGAGTGCTGTTACATCCTCTGACAGTGATTCAGGTACCCCCACATACCACACACACACTCATTATAAGAAAGTATCGATTTTGGCACATCCGAATCTATACGTCTAATATGCATAGGTAGCCACATGCATACACATATGTATGTATATACCTATTCTGCTGCTATTTATAAGGTCATTAGCACGAAAGTTGATCTGTATTAGACAATCAGGCAGTAGCACACACGCAGTATTCTATGTATTATATCTACCATTCGTTTGAGATCACAGACGTATAATGTCTGTATGGGTAGATACATAGATGCATGTTGTATATTAAACAGCTTATGTACCCACGCTTCTGTGTGTGTACCATATGTTTTATTGCAGGTGATTGTAAACCATATGTAATTGAGATACCTCAGAACGAAGTTGAAGAATTATCTGATGATGCTAGCTCGAGTGATAAGCCAACAAAGAGGCTTCTTTCAAGAAGTGAAACCGCAAAAATCAGCATTCTTATTTGCCCTGTATGGTTTCTGGCACAGTTCACCTTCAACCTGTCCTTGAAATACACCACAGTCACTGTAAGTTGACACATATATCTATACATACACACACATGTATATACAGCTCTTAAGTAATATATACAGTATTATATCATGTATGAATCCTTTAATCTTGGTCTTATAGTCGAACACCATCCTCAGCAGCACATCAACTCTGTTTACATTTCTGGTATCTGTGGCATTTCTGGGGAATCTTTCACCATGCTAAAGATTGCAAGCATTGCACTTTGCATGGGTGGAACAATTGTTGTAGCACTTGGAGATTCTGAGTCTATTGCTGAAAATTCTGCACCTCATCCCGTAATTGGTACGTGTGTGTGTGTGTGTTTTCTGTTTGTATATAGAGAAAACAAGTGGTGTTTTCATAATATGTTTATGTTACATGTTTATATACATATGAAATATATTTATGTGTCTTTTCAATAGGAGAATTTGTTTTGCCTGGTTTCGGCAATGTTTTATGCATGTTACACGAGTTTAATACGCAAGAAGTTCCCGGATGAAACAGAAGGCAAAGAGGAAGTGAGCACTGCTATGTTTTTGGGATACCTAGGGCTGTTCAATGCTCTTATGTTCTTCCCTATTGTGTTGCTGTTGCATTTTACTGGTGTGGAGCCTATACATAGATTGACAACCACACAACTCAGTTTGATAATCGGTAAAGGTATGTGTTATCTTTCTTTACATGTGTATGTGTGTGTGTGTTAGCACTTTAATTCTTGTTTCACGTATTATATATCTTTACGAGTATAGTATACAGTGGTCCTCTCTCTCTCTCTCTCTCTCTCACACACACACACACACACACACACACAGCCAGTATGTGCTTTGCAATGCATATGCAATCATTATTTATCAATCTTATGTGATCTTAATCTTTCATGTAAATGAGTTTGTATAACTACAGCTTATATAGTTGAAAATATATTACTACTTATTATTTATATTTTACATGTTGATTTACAGGAATGTTTGATAATGTATTAAGCGATTACTTATGGGCAAACGCTGTAATACTCACAACCACCACGATTGCGACAGCTGGCCTCACGCTACAGGTCCCAATTGCAGCAGTTGTGGATTCCTTGCGTGGACATAAGCCCGGTACGTTGAATATTCTGGGTGCCTGTGCTGTTTTGGCTGGCTTCTTTGGTATTAACCAGAGTGCGAATTGTTGTATGGCTTCCACCACGGAAGAAACCAGTACTTCCAAGGTAGAAGTCCCTTAGCATATTCTGTATATATCCCAAAACTATCGTTTATATGTATATGTTGTGTATCTGTCTGGTTACTTGCAGACGGACTGTGTGTGTGTGTGCATCGACGTCATAAACGAATACACGTGTGTGTGTGTGTGTGTGTGTGTGTGTGTGTGTTTATCTACACTGTTGAGGTTCGAAGAGATGAGTAAGGTTGTAGAAGTCAGTTTTAAAGTCTGATCGTTTTAATAACAAATGTTTTATTGTAATTTTAGTGTTTGAAAGGAGTTTAGAATTTATATTTTTTAATTGGATGATTTAGGTTTGATATCAGTCTTAAATTCTATTTACGAAATTCTAATTATAAAATATTTGAATATATTGATAAACCATATTAAGGATATACCGTAAAACATTTTAATTATAAATATTTTAGTAATAAACTTGAGGAAGTATATTTTAAGGATATACTTTATTTCAGTGTTTAAAAATTGTAATGATAGTATGATGCTAATTTTATTTATAAAATTTTAATTATATAAAAATTAGAATAAAGAATTATTATCTTAATGAGATGCGATTTGACTGGTGTGTGTTAAATTAGATGTTTTTATTATTTAAATTATATTTTATCATTTAAAGTTTTGATATGAATATATATGTGCTTATATATATATGATGAAAATATACTAATACTATTTTAATTTTAATACATGATATATAGATGCACATTTGTAGACCTTTATGTCATTCATACACATTTGTTTTTCTTTAGGTTTTTAATATTTACTAATTAATTAATGTTTAAATAATATTGAATAATTTAAGAAGATTTGAAACATAATCAAGTATAATATTCATTATAAAGCATTATTAAACAAACAACTAGACTATAGACTAAGTATTCTATAAAAGAAAAAATAGTAACTCATAATTAGTTTTTAAAATTAAATTTAATATCATTAAGAGTTAATTAAGTTTAATGACATAAAGAAAACCCTAAACTAGCCCTAAGATTTGGGCACAAATGAGCGTAAGGCCATCATACGACAGAGGACCGCCATGTTCATCCCGTGCCGTGGATGCCACCTTACGAATGGCTATGGTAAGATTCACACACACTCTATATATATATGCATACACACATACGTGTGTGTGTGTATATATATATATATACACACACACATTTACAGGCAGGATTTTCATGGGGACTGTTTATGGGTTCGTATGATGCAAACAAAAAAGGTGCATTTGATTCTATTTTATATATGTTTTGTAAATAATAATGCTGTTGATTTTATTTAATTTTTCAGGACACATGGGTTTTCCCAAATTTATTTATGTGGTAAGAAATATATATATATAAACATTCCAATATATAAATAGCTTTCGCACAGGAACACGGTCATATATAAAAATGTCTATGTATGTATATACACATTTTCTATTACATAGTATGTGTATGTTTATTTGTCATATTTGAATATATTAAAATTTTCTTCAGGCAAAAGCTATTGGAGGCACTAGCGTAAAATGGGGTTAGTTATATAGTAATTCTTATCATTCTAAATATTTATTTATTGTTTATTTTTAAGGATTTTTTGGAGGCTTATATGTAGGATTAAGCTGCGGATTTGAGGTCTGGAGGTTGAGAAGAGATTGGGTATGTTTATATAATACTCATATATGTGTGTTGTGTTAATAGTTGATATATATAAAATGACACGCACAAAGAGCACATATCCAGACTCTCTCTCTCTCTCTCACACACACACACACACACCTCTCTCTCTCTCTCACACACACCACACACACACACACACACATATATATATGTTGCAGAAGAATGCTGCATTAGCAGGAGGTTTAACGGGTGCTGTAGCGGGATCTCTTAAACCAGGGGTTAAGAGAATGTTAACAACTGCTGCAGGAGCAGCTTTGGTGTGTTCTACATTAGAGTACTTGAAGCCTGTTGAATATCCACCCACCATAACCAAATAGGACTTTTTTTTGTTTTTTTTATAATCACATTTTTATAATGAAGAAAATCTACGTTCTTTATTTGTGTATTTTTGTTAAATTTTATTGTAAAGTATTATTTAATGAAACTATCACATAAATATATAGTAATCGGACGTTCCAACCTGAATTTAGATTTCCAATCTGATAAATTTATTAATCTTTTATTTTTTAATTCAAACTATTTTTATGTACTTTATTGTTCAAAGTTAAATATAGTATTCTTAAAATGTAATTAATGAATTTTTAATGTAACTGTTTATTTCTCTGGTGTTAATCCTAAATAGTTGTTTGGATATTTTTATTATAAGTCTCGCATGTATAACAGGTGAAAGATTGTTGGTATAGAAACGTTTTAACAGAGGTTTCTCCACAGTATATATAAATATTATAATTATTATTACATCGTAATAATATCAGTAAATTGTTATTTTCAAATTTAAAACGTTAAACTTGTGATTATATAAATATATCTATAGTTCTTATGTTTGTTGTGTTGTGTTGTGTCTAACCCACTAACATGTATATAAATCAATGAATAATATATTTAACATTTTATATTCAGATACATGTCAGTTGAGATCACACTAAAGTGCTCCAATTTATTTATTAATATGTTTCCACTTATTTAACTCCATTATTCATCATTCTCATTATGTAACACTTACATTAGATACAGATATAGATATAAAGATTAATGTTTTCTCTTTTCTTTAAATATCCATTCTGCTCGGATCCGCTAAAGTTTATGAATATATCTGTAAAAATTTACATGTATGTGTGTATTCTTTAAATTTATATATATATATATATATATATATTAAATATATATATATATATAAGAAAATATATGGAATATATGTCTTTTAAATCGTGAAAATGATGTTTAAGGTAGTGATTAAGAATAAAGAGTTAATTAAGTTTAAAATTAAACTATACCACAATTAAATAATTTTACTTTTTAAAAAAAGTATATTGCTGTATGCATTAATTTAACAAATGATGGTTCACATAAATGTAACTATCATAAGTCTGAATTCATCGGAAAAAAGGCTGTTCTTACAGAGAAATACATCAAGAACTTCCGCTTTTATTCTTCTTTTCAATCGTATAAAGATCCGCTCTGTAAACAATAAATAAAGTTTAATATTTGTTTATTATTTTATTATTGTCTAAAATTAATTATTAAATTATTTATCTAACTTAACAACTTACAGAACGTAACCTCCATGTGTCAGAGCTGCTCCAACTGCCATAGGAAATAGTCTGTCCCTGATCTCTGGGTTCTTCCTCAATCCGATCCATACTAGAATTATATATATATAATAAATTATTATATATATATATAATATATATATATATATATATGTAACAAAAATAACATAAGTATAAATTAATACAAAAAGAAATTATTTGAAAATTATATTATGATATGTATTATAGTGTACAAGGTCATAGTTTTTGTGTGCGTATATCTTTACGTGTGTACGCACATATATGCACTTATGATATATATATAATATTATATATATATATATATTATAATATATATATATATATAAACTTGATTACATAAAATAATGCTGTATACAAATATATAGATCACTCACGAAGTGGAAGGAGTGGGGCATAAATGAGGGGAACTAGATGTTTGAACTCTGGCGGCTGTTTCTGCTGCTGACTAGATTCATAATTTAGAACACGCACGCACGCACGCACGCACACGCACACGCACACGCACACAATGTAGGTTTACCTTGGACCGCCTTCAATCATCAATTCAGGAGCCATTGCCCAGTATGAACCCTAAAAATATATTATCAAATTTTTAATTTTAAAAATGATCTATTACACTTAAATAGCAAATCATATAAATAAGTTTATGAATGCTGATTTATATTTCATAAAAGGCTGCCATCCTGTTTTCCAGTTTTTCGTTTTCGTTTAGATTTATGAGAATTATAACGTACTTTTTAAGTGTTAGAATCATTAGAATTATAGATTTGAATACAATCATTAAATTTAATATAAAATAGTTAAACTTAATTTACAGATTATATTGTTAGTTAATTAATATTCACCATTTTAAACGTTAATACTTTGTTTGAATTAATGAGTATTTCACACAAATCAATAGAAACCAATCATGTGATATAAAGTAAATTATCTTTATAAATCTGAAATTCTTTCTACATTGTTGTATGATTAGTACATCATTCATAAGAATTTGACTATCTTATTATGTGTATTGTGAGTATTTGTTTAATACACTTCCTTTAATCATTATAAATAATTTAGAAAACTAAAGTAAGATTTTATCTAAATTTTTTTAAAAAAACTAAAGAATAAATTATATAATAATAAATATACAGTTCAGATAAGATGAAGGATATACAATGCTGACATTTGAATTTACACACACACACACAAAGTGTGTGTGTGTGTGTGTTTGAGAGAGAGAGAATATGCGCATATCCTGGCTGAACATTATAATACAAATAATATATTTAATATTTATTCTAAATACTTACACATTTGTGGTCCTGCCATATGTTTTTGTACGTATATAACAAGTTTGTGTCTGCGTGTGTATAAATGTATATTTTCGAGAACCCACCAGACAACAAACGTACATAACACAATATATATATATATATATATATATTTAATACATATCATATATTTATAAGACCCACTAGACAACAAAGCACGTATATAAATACGTGCATACATGCGTATGTACTACACGGATCATATATCTGTAGATATTGTATATGTACTATTGCTATAGAAATATGAATTTAATTTTAAAAAGAGATTTAATATTATTTATTCACATATTTGAAACGTAAGTATCAAACATGTACATGGCATGATGGGGGCCCCAATGACAGCTCATCCGTCATGTATCATGGGGTCATGCAATGACATTGGTAGGGACACAAATAAGCGCCATTTCTCCTAAATTCAAATTTCACACGTGATGAAATTCAAATTCGCCACGTGGTAAAAATTCAAATTCAAATTTTAACCAGACAGGACAAGGTACAAAACTTAAATTTTAACCTTTTTTTACCGCGCTGTCAAATCAACACACTTGTTCATGTGATTTTGTCTTCTTTACACACATGCGTGTGTTTCTTTTACCAAACTACTATTTATTTCCCACTGGCTCTTCCGTTAGTGCTCAGTTAGCGAAAACAGGGGTTTTTACTCAGTAAAATCTTTCAAGAACAGAAGCTATGGCGCTTACTCTGCGGATTAATCTTCCTTAATACAGGTATTTTCCATGTTTTTAAGCTTAATCTCGTGTTTTCATATAATAAATGGATTTTCTTGATTAAAATTGCATTTTTAATATCGTTTCTGCATAAAACAAGGTATATATATATATAATATATATATATATATATATATATATTATATATATATATATATATATATATATATACTGTGTATAAAATACTAGAGATGGCCAATGCCTTTTACTAATAAAAATCTCATTATTATTGTATTATAAGCGCATCTACTGCAGGCATTTTGATAATGATCAGGTATAACATCGATATATAAATATATGAAAATTATTAAATAAAAGAAAGTGCTACTTTGTGTGTTGTGCAGGACCAATGTATGTTCCTGACATATCCTGTCTTTAATCCGTCGGTGCTACAGAGAACTCACATTCAGAAAGACACCGTTAGAGCTTCAAAAGGCACTTAAATGAAGTAAGTCGTATAGATATATGTATGTGTATCCTCAATTTCTTGTATATATACATATGTGTATACTCCTCAAGTGTATATACAAACAGTTTCTTATATGTTTCTTTGTATTTATATAGTTAGGGGCATATATTGTAAGAGGGCTCTTCAAATTTCAATGCTTTAGTACATATAATCTCCAAAATGGAGCAGTATGAAATAATTGGACAGATTGGTAAAGGTGCATTTGGCTCAGCAATACTTGTTAATCACAAGCTTGAGAAGAAGAAGTAAGTCTCTCTACTTGCTTTCCCCAATAGCGGTTTTTTTTTTTTTTTTTTTTTTCTAATACGTATATATTTGCGAGCAGGTATGTGTTGAAGAAAATACGGCTTGCTCGTCAAACGGACAGATGTCGAAGATCTGCTCATCAAGAGGTATATTTTGATGTGTGTATATACATCCGTATTCATATACAAACGAGTGTTCTTGTGTGTTCTCAGATGGATCTTGTATCTCGAGTGAACCATCCTCATGTTGTTGAATATAAAGAGTCATGGGTTGAAAAGGTACTGTGTGTGCGTGTGTGTGTAAGGTTGGTTGACCTTTAAACTTCATATACAGGGATGCTACGTTTGTATAGTCACGGGCTACTGTGAAGGAGGCGACATGTAAGCCGTGATATATACATATAAACACACACAGACACGCACAGGGATACATTCATATAGTATATTCTAAAGTTGTTATATCTGTTGTGAAGGGCTGAGCTTATACGTAAAGCAAATGGAGTCCACTTGACGGAAGAGGTAATAATAACGATAGCAGCAACAACGACATAATAACTTTTTCAAACTCAATTTCGGTGTTTTTACTTCATGTAGAGGTTATGCAAATGGTTTGTCCAGCTTCTCCTTGGGGTTGAGTATTTACATGCAAATCGCATTCTTCATCGGGATATAAAGGTGTTCTCTCTCACACACACACACGCACGACGCACACATGATATCTGACATGTTCTGTAACCGTCGGTTTTTTCAGTGCTCAAATATCTTCCTCACGAAAGAGCAAGATATTCGATTAGGTGAGCTAAAATCATACAGCAAACTACAGCTTGTTGTGTGTGTGGTGTGTGTGTCTGAGAGAGAGAGAGAGAGAGAGAGAGAGAGAGAGAGAGAGAGAGAGAGAGAGAGAGAGAGAGAGAGAGAGAGAGAGAGAGAGAGAGAGAGAGAGAGAGAGAGAGAGAGAGAGAGAGAGAGAGAGAGAGAGAGAGAGAGTCTGCATAATTCCTATCCACGTGTAATAAACTCAGATACAGAGACGTACGTGCATACCTCTACATGTTTGTATG
>PUQB01000650.1:0-65750 GCA_003024785.1 Selaginella tamariscina
TATATAAATAATGCTTAAGATGTATAGACTCATGATTTAATTTAAAGAATAAATATTATGAAACCTAGAATATACAACATATGTTCTCGCTACTTATTTAGAATATATATAAAAATACATGTAATACACGTAAGCTAACCTAAACAGGGGATCCTAGAATATGCTTTAGGGTTCTTTCTGTGAAGCGGCGGAGCGTGCTCCGCAGATCCGGCGGCATGGGTTTAGCTCTCCAAGATATGGCGCTGTGCAATATCAACGGTGGCCACTAATCTGGTGAGTGGATTCATGGTTATACACTACCCCAAGAATATGCACACGATCATCATCCCAGCGAATACTACACTCGTAATGAAGCTCTCTTGTTTAGCAGATAGTTTCCACACCATCTGGACAGCAGGACCAACAAATGGTCGGACGGTGATGCTGACCTCTCTCTCCTCCTGCAAAGGCCGTTATGTACAATACACATGGAAATCCAGACGAGTCCTCAAGTAAGTGTGTATTGTAGATATACAAGTTACAGATTCAATTAAATTATATGAAAATTGGTTAGATGTATATAATAAACATAAACCACAGGGTCATCAACATATGTATATTGTGTATATAGATACACACATAAATTCGTATCTGTATGTATATACATACATGTTTCTTTTATACAAATGGATGTTTATATAAAAAATAGTGGAGCTTCCTGGTCGTCCCTTGAAAGGGGAAGTATGCGTCAAGATGCTGGCAGCTCCTATCAACCCATCAGACATCAACAGAATAGAAGGTGTACCCGTAACATAGCCACTTCAGTATCATACAGTGTTCTCAATAGTTATGTAAGTTATAATGTACGTACACTTTACTATGGTTTAGCATCTGATATTATCTTGTATGTACATGTACATACATTTTATGTGTTAGAATTGGACTGGATTTTGAGAGAGAGAGAGATTTGCGTTTATATATATTATTGTAAGTTTATATATATATATATATATAGATGTGGCAGACACATGTAGAATACATACATTATCAATGGTTTATTAATTTACATGTTTTATATAAGTTTAATTTTTTGTCTTTTTCTTGTTTTCAGGGGTATATCCGATGCGACCTACACCTCCTGCAGTTGCCGGTGGTGAAGGTGTTGGACAGGTAGTTTCTGTTGGATCGGATGTTAAACATTTGTCAGTAGGAGATTGGGTCATTCCAACATATTCCGGAATCGGTTAGTAAATAAGTATATAATTTATATATAAATACTTTATCTTAATCCAGTTAAATAAATACATAGATAACCGAAGTTACTGAACATTATAAAACTTAGCTTTTAAGTTAACACGTATCTGTGCAGGAACGTGGAGCACACATGTGCTAAAAGAGGAGAGTGTATGGTGTAAAGTTCATGATAATGTGCCCATGGAATACCTAGCTACCATCTCTGTCAACCCCTGCACCGCACTCAGAATGCTCGAAGATTTTGCTTCGTTAGAAGCTGGTAATTAATTAAATATTAACTTACTAAAACTTCTATTAATTGTTATTTTTGAAGTTTTACGTTTAAAAACTAATATATGTATTTATATGTGTGTGTGTGCACGCGTTGTTGCAGGGGATGTGGTTGTTCAGAACGGGTCTACGAGTATGGTTGGACAATGTGTCATACAAATTGCACACGCAAAAGGTCTCCAGACCATCAATATTGTGCGTGAGAGGTACATAACGTATATTTTGTGTACCGACGTACACATAGTCGTATACACGTACATAGTAGATACACACGTCTTGTAAGTGACAGGCATTACACGCTGATACATATGAATGCATATTGTGTGGGTTTCTTATATAATTCGTGATTTCAGGCCAGGAATTGAAGACGCTAAGAAAAAAGCTAATGGATCTAGGTGCAACGCAAGTCGTGCTTGACAGTCAATTTGATTCACGTATAGGCCTGTGCTTACTGCAATAATATTATAATAGCATATCTCACAGCATAACTGGTGAATCTTGTTTACATTAGTTTCTTGCAGAGGCCTCGTTGATGCAGAACCTCACGCATGAAGAAAGGCTTCCGAAAGGTGGACTGGTGTGTGTGAGAGAGAGAGAGAGGGGATTCATAGAGAGATCACCAGAAATCAATAATGTTTATTATTTTTAATTTAATTAATGAAAGTTAAAAGAGTTTTTATAAGTACAATTAAAATTAATAAATCAATTTAAAATTAAATAAAATAAATTATATAGAAAACAAACAGAAATTATTACTGTATAAACAAGGGTAAAAACAAGGTAAAAACAAAATAATATTACAAGGTATATTAACTATATAAAAAAACAAACTAATGTTCGACCCCTAGTATGTTAATTACTTTTTACAAAAACAAAAGCTTGTTTTTTAGAGATGTTTTTTACCTTAAAAATGACAAAAACTAGGGGTTTACATTTTTCGGTGTCAGGAACTCGATAAAAATAAAATGTCAGCTAAGATGCCATGCTCACAGTTGGACAAAGACACAAATGTGCTCTGCTTAATGTGAGTGCTACTCTTAGCTTGATGTGGAGGAAGAGGTTGGAAACATGCCTCAACCTCTAACTCTTGAAACGTGCAGTCCACAAGATCTCCCAGGCATGGATTCGTCAACGTTAAGGGTAAACTTTTTCCAAGGTGGGACATACCCCTATTATCTGGAAGTTAAGACGGCATAATAGAGGGTTGTGCTTTAATGACGCAAGCTAGATCTTGCACCAATAGAAGAATAACAAGCTCAATCATGAACCTAAAAACCCTCAGTACATGTACTACTTAATATATGTGATAGAGCTCCCCCCCTGTTTTTTTTTTATGTAAATGGGTTGGCACGAAATCTCATTAACAATGGGAATATACTTAGTGAGTTAACTTAACAACCTAACGCCTCTAAATCCTAACCCAAGGGGGTTTAGGGCGTGGGGTTAGGTCAACCCTATGGATATTTTTACTCATATTTGACATGTTAAACTCACCAAAACCAACTAGAAACCTATTCGAGACACAGAAATCTAGGGTAAGAATTTTTTAGATAGAAGCAATGATTAAATCCGTAGTCAAAAAATGCCACAGAAATGTTTAATTACTAATCTAATTACTAATCTAATTTAATTATTAATCCGTAGCATTTTTTTACTATGGCATATATCACTTGATAGAATTGCCTAGAGTTTCTTACAAATACCTAATGACACTTGGCTGAACCATCATTAAATACCCATAAGCATGCATGTTTCTTCTACACCTAGGGTTAATTAACATAGTTTAGTAAATAACAATAATCAACGTTCAAAGTAAAGAGCAGTCATAGTAAAAACTATAGCACTTAGCATCCCTAAACCACCGGTATAAATCTAAATTTAAACCTCTGATTCTGGATTTGAATTTGAACCGTATCTGAATCTGGACCTCTAGTTTTAAATCTGAATCTGGACCTCTAGTTTTAAATCTGAATCTGGACCTCTAGTTTTAAATCTGAATCTGGACCTCTAGTTTTAAATCTGAATCTGGACCTCTAGTTTAAATATGAATCTGGACCTCTAGTTTTAAATCTGAATCTGGACCTTTTAAAATATTTTAAGAAAATATTCTAGTGTTGGCATATACTAATATAAATATCAACTTAGTATATTTTGATGACACCATCCTCCCTCTTTGTTGACAAGTTCTATGATCTAGACCAGAGTTAGATCTAGGCTTCTCCATGTACCAAGCATGAAAGGGCCTCTAGTTCTGAATCTGAATTTGGATCATTAATTCTTATCTTAAAATATTTTAAGGGAATATTCTAGTGGTGGTTCAACATCAACTTAGTATATTTTGGTGTTTATGACACCATTCCCCCCTTTGGTGATGAGTTCCATGAGTTGAACCAAAGTTAGATCTAAGCTTCTCCAAGTACCAAATATGAAATACGACAATGACTTATTGAGCATTATTTAGGTTCTCCATAGGCTTCCAAGTGTAATCACTAAGAAAGTAATCGACCCAATGTTAGGCACCACTACGTACAAACTAGAGACCCTCACAAAACCACCCGACCTCCCCGAGCTGTCTCTAGTCTCCACGCTGCTCTCCAAAAAGGCTTCCAATCTTAATTCTCTTAGATCTAGGTATAGCTCTTTAGGAATATTCTAGCTTATACCTTTCTGGGAATATTCTTTGATTCGTTATACGGGTCGTAACAATCCTCCCCCATTAGCAAGTCCTTGTCCTCAAGGGCAGTATAACTTACTCAACTGGTCCTGTATCATTAGCCTTGTACATCCACAAAGAATCTACCCGGACTCTTCCTTGTGAGTACTCTCTTTAACTGGCTAACATGAAACACTGGGTGCACCCTCACTCCTTCTGGCAGCCGTAGTCGATATGTCACCTTATCGATACGCTCCAGAATCTCATAAGGACCTGAGTACCTGGAGACAACTTATCATTGTGTCCCTTCCGTAAGGCCACAACAGTGTTCCGCCTTACATGTGTGGCAAATACCACTCAAGATATACATAATCTCCCACCTGGAACTCTTGGAAGCTTCTGTGCTCATTAACAAACTTGATAGCTCGGCTTTGAGCTACTTGTAAGTTCTTCTTGCACAAACTCTGAATGTTTCTAAGCTCAACACTCAGATCTTTAGCTTCCTCATCCATGTTGCCTTGAGCTTTCTTACTTGCTAAACCCAGCTCAAAAGCTGTCTTGGAATGCCGTCCAAACATAGCATAATATGGACTCATTCCAATGCCACTGTGTCCTTGGCAAATGGGTGACAAAGTCCATAGAGATACTGCCCCATCGCCTGTCTGGAATAGGCAATGGTACTAATAGCCCACTTGGTTTTTCCCTGGGCACCTTTACTTGCTGACACTTGTCACAAGTCCTGCAGTACTCTATGATATTAGCTTTCATATTCCTCCAATAGAACCTTCTCTTGATCAACTCATACGTTTTCCTCCCCAAAATGACCAGCCTCCGGGTGATCATGATGGAAATATAGTACCTGGTTGATCAAATGGTCCACACGAGGAAGATACACACGGCCATTGTAGTACAAAACTCCATCCTAAAATGAGAATGGTGGCTCTAGCTGTCCTCTGAGCTCCTGCACCTCAACGTCTTGTGCTTGAGCATGTTGAACTACCTGGCTAAACTCATGACCGTCCTTGTTAATGCATTACATAAGCGTGTTTGGAATTCTCTAACCACTGTGGCTCTCCTAACGCGTGACAAAGCATATACCACCACGTTAGCCTTTCCCACGCAATGCTCAATAGGAAATTTGCCAAACTCCATGAGCTTAACCATCCAGCGAGCTTGCTGAGAGTTTAACTCTTTCTGTTTGAACAGATACACCAAAGTCTTGTGATCTGTAAACACTTTGAAACTTGCACCATAAAGATAGTGCCTCCAAACTCATAATGCATTAACAATAGCCAGTAGTTCTTGCTCATACGTTGAGTATTGTTGCTCTGCAGGATTCAAGTACGACTCTTATAAGCAATAGGCCTTCCCTCTTGCATAAGTACAACTCCAATGGCCACTCCACTTGCATCACACGATACCTCATAAGGCTTAGAGGGATCTGCAATACATAAAACTGGTGCACGTACCAAAGCTTGTTTCAAAGCTTGGAAACTGCTCTTCTCTGAAGCACTTCATGCAAAGGGAACGTCCTTCCTCAGCAACCTAGTTAACGGAGAAGCTTTCTTGGCATAATCCTTGACATACCGCCGGTAATAACCAGCCATGCCCAAGAAACTCCGTAACTCTTCTGCATTGCTAGGAACTGGCCATTGCTCCACCACTGCCACCTTCTGTGGATCAGTCTTCACTCCACTTGGCATCACAATGTGACCCAAATACTCCACTTTGCACTGAGCAAATGCACATTTGCTCTTCTTTGCATAGAGCTTGTTCTCCCTCAACAACTGAAGAACTCTTCGCAAATGCTGCACATGCTCCTTCATATTCTTACTGTAAATAAGAATATCGTTGAGGAAGATCTCCACAAAGTCGTGCAAGTAGTCACCAAACACCTCAGTCGTCAACCGAGTGAATGTGACTGGGGCATTTGTTAAGCCAATGGCATAACAGTGAACTCGAAATGCCCAACTATCTTGGTGAACACTCTGGCTCCACCGAGATGATCCATGATAGTATCCACACATGGCATGGGCATCCTTCCTTCACTGTTTGCTTGTTGAGAGCTCTGTAGTCTATGCACATCCTCATGGTGCCATCCTTCTTCCTGACAAGCAATACTGGTGCACCAAATGGAGACTTGCTCAGTTGTATGAAGCCATATTCCAATAGCTCCATCACTTGTCTCTTAACCTCTTGCTCCTTAGCATGGCTCAGTCGGAATGGCTTACGGTAAATGGCTTTCGTACCCTATTCCAGCTCCACACCTCTTGCATGTGGTAAGCCATGAGGTAGCTCAGGAGGGAAGACGTCAGCAAACTCCTCGCACAACAGCTTTGCTCAAGGTGACAGTAAAAGAACTTGTTTGGAGACTCAAGCTTTGTTCCAAACCAAGTGTCTTTCACTTCACTATACTCAAGCTTCATGTGCTTGGTGCTCCACTAGATCTTAGGATCCACACGCACTAGCTTCGCAAGAAAGAAAGTCTCCACCAGCTGGTTTTGCCAACCTCTAGCTGTAACTCCTCCACACAAGCAATTTAGCTCTGTGTGACAACTAAGCCCTCAATCTCGTATTGAGGCACAGTCTTCGTTCAGCTCCACCAGCTGGGTTTTGCCAACCTACATGTAACTCCTCCACACAAGCACTGTAGCTCTGTGTGATAGCTGAGCCCTCAATCTCGTATTGAGGCACAGTCTTCGTGCAGCTCCACCAGCTGGGTTTTGCCAACCTACAGCTGTAACTCCTCCACACAAGCACTGTAGCTCTGTGTGATAGCTGAGCCCTCAATCTCGTATTGAGGCTCTTCTGCAGCTCCACCAGCTGGGTTTTGCCAACCTCAGCTGTAACTCCTCCACACAAGCACTGTAGCTCTGTGTGATAGCTGAGCCCTCAATCTCGTATTGAGGCTCTTCGTGCAGCTCCACCAGCTGGGTTTTGCCAACCTCCAGCTGTAACTCCTCCACACAAGCAATGTAGCTCTGTGTGATAGCTGAGCCTTCAAATTCATATTGAGGCATAGTCTTTGTGGGCAAGCTGCACTCCTCCACTAACTTTGTTGACACAAAGTTATCGCTACTCATGCTATCCACAAGGACTCGCACTGGACGCTCACCAAGTCGTCCCTCCACCACAATAGCACGTGTGTGTGGCTCCTCCCGTGCCATGTAGTTTACCTATTGAGCAAGAACAAAAATAAAATTTACCTTGTGGTTTAGAGAAGTCTCCTTTGTGCTCCTCTCCACACTCCATCTCCTAAAGCTTCTTAGACGTCTACTTGTCCTTGCTGCATTGAAACTTTTGCCCTTGGGCTTGCTTCTCCTTGGACAATTTACCTTTTAGTGTCCAACGTCTCCACCAGGTGGTATTATCCCTTCCCACTAGGCATTCATCTCGAACCTTGCTCCGATACCAATTGTTAAGCACCACTACGTACAAACTAGAGACCCTCACAAAACCACCCGACCTCCCCTGAGCTGTCTCTAGTCTCCACATGCTGCTCTCCAAAAAGACTTCCAATCTTAATTCTCTTAAATCTAGGTATAGCTCTTTAGGAATATTTTAGCTTATACCTTTCTGGGGAATATTCTTTGATTCGTTATATGAGTCATAACACCCAATCAACAAGGTAATAAAGCCTACCTTAAAAAATTTTAAAGTTCAAATTAGCGTGAACTTCATATATTTAGATTCACATCGAGCTCGCCATGTAGTGGCAGTGGTACGGTATAATGGTACTAGGTGTGTATGGCTCAAGGATATAAAGACATGGAATATGGAGTGGATCTTCATAATAGGAGAAAGTTAAAGATGAAACATAACCTCGTTGGTTTTATTAATAATTAAAAATAGTCCAATGCATTGATAATCAAGCTTTTGCCATGGTTAAGTGGTCCATAAACTACGTCAAAGAAGCCAAACTCGCTCACCAATTTGGAAAATATAGGCAAATTGACAGTGTTGGTTGGCAATTACCTTGTGGGAGGTTTGAGCTTAGTGGAGGTGATGAATTAAATCCTTGTGAATAACTTAAAAGTGGTTAAGATAGTTTTTTATGGATGGGTTGACTAGAACATTAACATACCATGCAATGGTCAACAAGAATGTTGATCATAAACTGCAAAGAATGGTGATTAACATGTAGAAGTATACATCAAGTTGTTGTAAAATAAACTTACAAAGGACAAGAGTTCAACCCAATTGTACTATTGATAATTATTAAGATACTAAAGGTATTACTCCAAGGTTTGAATGGTATGTTTAAATTAACCACTAATTTATGGATGATACTCTAAAGATAATTTGCACTCAATGTCAAAAGTTATAATAGTTGTTTTTAAAACTTTACAATAAACTCAGATTCACGATTGGTGACGATATCATTTAACAGACCATACAATTAAAAAACCTTCCTAATCAATAATTCTGTTGTCTTTTTGCTTGTGATAAACTTTATATATAAAAAAAATGAACCATCTTAAAGAATTAGTCCACATTAAACCCTTTAGATCAAAAAAGGTTAGTAATAAAATATATAGAGATTGACTTCTAATGACTAATTATAATCCTATAGACAATGGTGAGAGGCCTTGAACCGATAACAAACTGTAAATAAAGTTTGCTACATATATTCGAAGTTAAAGCCACCGGTAACATTAAGTAACAAACTCAAATGCATTATGAGTGCCAAAATATCTAGCAACGTAACTATTATGATAATCCTTTAACACTAAAAGTCCATATGAAATATAAATACCCGTAGTGAAGCTTAAACCAATTGTAATCACCAAAGTTGCATTAGGAATTAAAACTCAAAGCTGTATGAAGAGGAATATAGGTCAAAACATTCTAACCATATTATGTCCTCGTATGTTTGTACGGAAGAAGCTTCAACACGTCGTTTAGCCTGTGTATATACATATTTTACATTATCTTTTTTCCGCTAGACGTGTAAATGGTGTTGGATCAAGTTTTAAATAGCTTCAAATATAATTTATGAAACTAACATGAAAATATTCATATTTAATATTTTAATATATACTCACCAATTTATGCAACAATACATTAATATATTTTAATTCGATACATCTAAATTAGGCATTTTTTTAATTTAGTAAAACATTTATAAGCTAATGTTTGCATTTTAATGTTATATTTATTTAATTATTTAAATTTTCTAATATCTCCCTCTATAATTTAATATAACTAAGAAATATCTTCAACCAAATATATATCAGGTACTAAAATTATATATAAATTAAATAAAAAATTAAAGGTTAAATGATTAAGGTCTTTATTTCATTTGTGTCTATTGTGCATGTATTAATTATAATTAAGTGTGTAAGTGTTATACATATAAACACACATTGTTTATACTTTGGTAATTTAAGATATGAACATTGAAATATATCTATCTTACTAACTAACTAACTGTCCCCCCTCCCTCCCCCCCTCTCTCTCTCTCTATATATATATATAGACACCGCACACACACGCGGATACACATACCTGTGCATACCGAACTCTGCACTGACATTAAACTCAAGCTCAGGTCATATATTTCCAACGAAGAGTCCATACATCAAGCCAGCAGATCTCTCTCTGCCATATTATTATTATAATTATTTTCAGCACAACATATAATATGTGTGTGTGTGTATACATCAGGCCAGCAGAGGGCTTGCTTTGAGGCACTCCCTCTCTCTCTTGCCTGCCATTATTATTATAATTATTTTCAGCACAACATATCATATATGTGCGTGCGCGTGTGTCCTTAAATTAATAAAAGAATTTAAGGAAATCACTTACCTCTTGTGTGTGAAGTTCTACCTGCATAAAGAATATGAAAATAACAAATATAAAACGAATGAGTGTAACTTTTCTACTGATTAATAAAAACTTACAACAAATGTATAAGGTCTTTAGTATAACCAGTCATAGTGTTTAAGAGACTCTGAGTTTAAGAGCTAATTAAGCTCATCGGTGACGATGATACCAAGTAATATGCCGAGGATCGTATATGCTTGGATCGTAATACTGCATGGTTCCATATACTGGGATGGGCCCTTGAGCCCCGTACATGTCGTAGTATACGCTTTCATATGCGTATTGTCCTCTGTACCGTTGGTGTTTATCTGCAATAACAAGAGTAAAATCACATAATACTCGTTATATGAAACTCGTATGCTGTGCAACTAGGCTGGTCTCATCAATCTTCGATATGGAGTACATTATAAGTGGCACGTAGTATGTGACATCATATCCTTTATTATACGTTGGAGTATATGCATACATTATATTATTTATGGAGTAGCGCCCATTAAAAACTAAATAGGTAGTTTAGCTCATACCGGTTGGAAGGCGTGCATTTAAAAAACTGAAATACATGGTTTAGCTCGAGACGTGCATTAAAAACTAAAATTCATAGTTTAGCATATAATATGTACGTGGTTTGGTTAAAAGATATAGTAAACAAGCAGGCCTTTCCCCAACACCTGTGGGGTATTCCTGCAGATAATAGTAACGAAACTAGCCTTTATTGTCGTATTCATCTATACATTATACATATCTATGACGAAATTATATTTATTGAGTCAGATCTAAGTTCTTATGTATACATAAGAACTTAGATCTGACTCAATAAATATAACTTCGTACCGTTACCATTTTCGTTATGATGTACATATAATATGCATATTCAATATATATACAAATATAAACGCGAAAGTAATGCTGTGCATGCGGGTATACGTGTTTATACATATATATATAACGTACCATATTCAACGACTTCTCCAGTCTCTACGGATACCCAAGCGTCTTTTCTCAATTTTCTTCTCTCTCTTCTCCTCGGCCTGTCCACGTCTTGATCTTTATTCTCCCCGTTCACGGCGTGCTTATCCGTGTTTGGACCTTCCTTCTGCCCGTTCACAGTGTGTTGTTTCTTTGTCTTTAAAGCAGCTGCAACTTTGAGATTGAAATCTTCCTCAGTGATCATGAGCTGTCCAATTGGGTTATCACGTACATAGTCCCGTGTGTCTGAGTGTAGTAGTAACTTCTCCAAGTAAGCTTGTAGAGTCGGTAACACATCGGCTCCACTCTCGTCCATTGCTGAGTATGGCTCTGGCAAGATAGCTGTGTGCTTCTGTAAGTATGAAGTTAGTGTCTCTCTCTTTCCCTCTCTCCCCTCCCTCCCTCGTGAAAACAATAACTACCGGATTGTGTAGGACTTTGTATGGACTGTCATCGATGAGAAGCGTGTTCCAAGGTCCATACTCACCTTTCTCCCAAGGGACAACGGGATTAGAGCTTTCCCACACTTTAGACAACTCCTTCAGAAAAAGCGGCTTATGTTTGTTCTCTATGTGCTTCTTTCCCGTATCTGTGCATTGTTCTTGACTCTAAATTAAGTCAAGAATGAACTATTTAAGTATATATAAACTAACGTATTTAAAATGTAAGAGTGTATGCAAGTATAAGTATTTGTTACAGGTACCCAGCAGAACGCCAGCTCGTTTACAGATTTGCCAAAGACGTACTTGACACGGTCCGTGACATTGTGCCTATCACAAAAAACTATGAGACACATAATCTCTCTATCTCTCAGACACACACACAAAGTGGAAAACGCTTACCATTTAGCAGAGGACCAAATTGCAACGCGGAAATGCTGCAAACAGAACCGAACAAATTCTTCGCAGTGCGGCCTCCTGTACACTAAAGACGACATGGATTATAGCCTACCGATGTGTGAGCTTTAATATATATGTTCGTTAGATCTTATTGACTGTCTAGAAGAATGCTCTTAGTTTATAATGTGTATACAAAGAAGTGACACACACGATCGATACAACATAGTAAACTTCTATGTCTATGAAAAACCAGAAAATAAATTATAATCTTAGCTACACATATCTTAGACAACTTACTGTAAAACCTGCCGATCTTGTCATCGTGTCGCCTAGAAGGCTTCACACCGTCCGCATCAAAGAAAACGTCAACAAGGAGTCCATTGATATCCAATATCAGCAGTTTTTTCCTGTTTTCCTCACCTGCTTCTCGTGGAATCGTACACAGACCTCCATTACACTGTGGAGCCTCTTCAGAAAGCTCAGAATGCAGATCGATCTCTTGTTCCTCCGCCATAGCCGTCAGGTTTTTGCTGCTTTCTTCACCTGTTTCTTCAGGAATCGCACACAGACCTCCATTATATTGCGGAGACAGAGTAGAATCATCGCCAGTATGAAGAACACACGGATCTACATTAGACTGCGAACCGTCTTGAGAATGCAGAGCGTCGGACTTCTGCTCTTCCGCCATACCCGAAGGGTCGCATGGATCTTCATCAGAATGCGAAGCGCCACAGGGATCGCCTCCTTGCTGTTCTGCTGCCATAGCCAAAAAAACCCTAGTCCGAAGACTTAGGAAATTTAAATTTTTTTGAAATTATACAGGCTATAAAAACGGTCGCGATTCATTTCAGGAATCTAACGATTGAGATTTATTTAAATAAATTAAATTTATATAATATAACTTATTATAAGAACCTAACCTATGTATATACTCTCGTATACATGGTGACGATGCTCCTATAATTAACCCGCAAATGTCGCCCTGTTGTTACAAGACACGTCGTAATATATGTAAAACGTTTTGCCCCAAGTTGAGTTTTGAGTTACTTCTCTTATATTTAAGTTAATATATTTTAATGCCAATAAATAATATTTATATTTATATATTCTTAAAGAATGTATATATTTTGTGGTTCTTTTGTTATTATTAATATATTTTTGCAACTTACTGTAATTTGTGAGTTTTTAGTATTATGAAACCTAACTTAGTATAAGATGGAATGGATAAATAAACAGATTTTAATTTTTAAGAGATTTATAATGGAAGATAAGAAATCCCATTATAAAATTATTAATTTTAATTTTAAAATCAGTAATGTGATTTTAATATATTTAATGTATAATTTGTCATATGTTGATACAATAATATAATATTTAAATTAAAATATATACAACGTACATATATAAATATTAAAATATTAAAACTTAGAACTTAATAATAAAAATTATATAATTTATAATAAAAGATATAATCTCTTTTTAAGTTTGAAACTAAAAGTGGAAAATATGTAAAGCATTCAAAAGCAGCATCAACCGATAATAACACCGTACGATGTGTTTATTCCCAAAATTTCGAGCATTTGTAAAATATAAACTACACTTAAAATGAATAATTAATATGGATACAGCCACTTCGTATTAGTGGTAATTAACTATGTAATTAATAAAAAATATATATATATACCAAATCATGTACACGAATCAACTGCGTTAACCCTGAAGTACCACTGGAATATGTGCCTTATATTATTATGTGGAACCAGTCATCCTACATTATTTTATTGCAAAATAGTTACAACTGAAAACTGAAATGTGAACAATGCATTATAAAGTCAAAGTGTTATATAATAACATATATATGCTAACGATACTATGTTATTTCTACTATTTAAATGAATCTATTATTCTAGCATTTGATCCGAATATGCCGTTGCTGTTATTCTAACTAATGCTGGAAATTAGCATTATCCGCCACGTGCTAACTTTACGACCGTGCAGTGTGTAACAAAGTATTTTTAGTGTACTGGAAAAAATCCTTGAATACTTAAAATGAATAGGATATATTTTTTTTGTACCGGCATAATCCTTAAAAGAGGAAATCTCATTCGGATAAATTCCTTAATATATGAAAACTATAAGGAAGTTAAACATCTACAAACCGTCACTTTAGCTTGTATAAATATGCCTATAAGCTGCACCTTCCTTCCATGCTTGCACCACTGTTTCGAAATCAAACTCAGCTATTGGCGGACCCTCAATGGAGATCCTCACAAGCTCGTCAACCATCTCCGTCCCCATCTGGTTTCGAAACTTATTCTTCACCAAGTTGATTCTACTAAACCCACGCTCACATGATGCAGTGTTGCAGCATTGAACCATGCCGACCATTGCCAACTTCAGCAAGTTGGGATACTTCTTCGTCCAGATACTGTGAGCATAAATCATTCCCCAAACATCCACGAAAGTTTTCCCCTTCCACTCCTCGGAAGCTATTATCTTCCATAAACTGTACTCTTCAGCCAGCTCTGCTTCATTGATCATCCCTGTGTAGAACTTTCCAAGTTCCTGAACCTCAAACTTACCAAAAGCTTTCAACTCACGCACTGATGAAGGTAAGTTGATAGGAGCTAAAAAGTGGAACTTGGAGAGAATACCAGTCGCCTCAGAGTCCTGTAACCTGGTCCTTATACCCTCCAAAAGACTAGTGCCAAAGTTCTTTTGAAACTCTAGTACCTCCTCCAAATCTTCTCCGTGAATCGACCTGATCATTTCCACGTCTCTGTATTCGTTTCCCTTAACTGATGACCTGAGCTCATCCAAAGGACCATTGCGGCGTCCACCATCTGGGATTATAGGATATCCTCTGCTATCCAACTGAAAACCATTCAAATCCACCTGCTTATCCAAATAGTATACCTGTATCTTGGCCATAGTTGCCTTGCATAAAGGTGCAACACTAGTCACGTCCATAGTCTGTGCTTGAAACTCCAGGTTCAGCTGATTTACCACTGCCAAGATATCTCCTAGAAAGTGGAGTGCATAAAGGAACTTGAAACTCCTGAGACGGTCATACAGCTTCCTTGTTTGAGTTGTTCTCCCGTCCTTAAAAAACTTGAGTAGTGGTTCCAGACACTCACACATCCTGGTAATGGCTCCACCCCTGCTCAACCAACGTGTCTGCTGGATCCGCAACACCTTCAGCACCTTGAAGTCTAGCTCGTCCTGTAGTGCCTGTAGCTGCTGCAACCTGCTAGAACTCCTTGAGAAAAAACTGGCTACCTTGTTCACCACCTGATCCACTTCATCGCAAAGATTATGAACTGCTGGATTCTTGTAGACGTCCTCCACACATAAGTTAGCTCTGTGTGAAAGACAATGTGTGGAGGTCATGAATGGATTGACCTCCTTCAACCTTGCTGCAACCCCTGTCCTGTTTCCTGTCATAACATTGCAGCCGTCTGAACCAAACCCCACGAACCTGCTCATATCCAGCCCCCAATCCTGCAGTGAAGCTATGGTGGTGTTAAAAATCACCTCTGCAGAACTATTGTTCACCATTGACAAGCCTAAATAGCTTGTCAACACCCTTGCGTCGTGGATGTAGGTCACGTAAAAGATGAGGTGTTTACTGGTACTGCATTAACAAATTTAGAACCAAGAATATCACTAATCAGCTTTACCTTATATCCGTGCTCTCATCTAGCATTATTCCAAAGAATGGGCTAGCTTTAACTTTCTCCAAAATTTGATCTAAGAGCACCTACACAACAAAATTCAGTCAAGGTTTATCATCAGACTTTAGCTCACCTTGTTGATGAAAGTGATGAAGCGTGAGCAGGCCATCACGTTCTTGTACATGCTAGGAACATAAACTCCGTTCAACTGTTGTAGCTCCAGAAGCAATGGGTATTTGCGAAGAGGAACAAAACCTTGTGCAATAGCATAAGCAGTCCTAAACAAGCAAATAACTCCCTTCTCTGCTGCCTCTTGTTGCCGATCATTTGCAGCTGCCATGGAGGATTGACCGCCAGCTTTCACCTCAGCTATGTAAATGGAATGCTTGTGATCTTTTGTTTGCCCATGAGCATGGAAACTTGAAGTCTTCATGTTGGTGGAACCTGATGTACCAAATGGATTCTTGCAATTCTTGTTGGCACGGCATATTGAGCAGAAGATCAGTGCTGTAATGCAAGTAGGATTAGATGAAAAATCAAGAAAATTATTACCATTTTTCTGATCAAAATGCAACCACCGCCATTTTATGACCCATGCAGGTTGCCACTTCCCCCTACGAATTTTCTTCTCCTTCTCCTCTACTGATGCAGCATCACCTTCTCCCACTTCACATCCCTCCTCAGGCTCAGTCCCCTCCAGGTTGTCCTCATCTACAAAACCTCCTCTCTCCACAATGGGGGCAAAACTTAACAAAGATTGCTTTGATTGAGCAATGGCTTTTGCAGCAGCCTTGCTCCTACCTGCAGGCACCCTCCCCATTTCCCAGATGATCTCCCCACCAAAATCTATGTTCATGCCCACGCCCACGCCCACGTGAACATTGTGAAAGAATATTCTAACCTTAGAGCCCACGTGAACATTGTGAAAGAATATTCTAACCTTAGATTAATGACATGGTTTACTTAGTGTAACTATGTTTAGTTAGTGTTAACTAAGATTGATGATTATTTATTTAATCTTGTTAATTAGAATTAATTAAACATAATTAACCATGAAACCCTAATCCTCAAAAGGTAGGTGAATGTACCGGCAGGATTCCTTATAACATCCAAACGTACCGGATCTAGCCTTATACGAGATTTTTTGCACCGGTAGTATATCCTTGTAACTTTGTTTTGTACCGGCAATTCTGAAATGGTACCGGCGGGGTACAAAGGAGCCTCGGACTTTGTTACACACTGCGACCGTGTCACGCTGAGTTTGTTTCAAAGAATGTTCTCCTGTTAGAAACGATTTCAAAAACCGAATAGGCCACGTGTTTGCCGCCTCTGAGTTCGACCGTGTCACGCTGGCCGTACGGCACGAGGTATACCCTGGCCTTGATATGGAATATTCCTCTTCTACTAGTGACAGTGTTTAAGAATATTCAGAAACAATTTCAAAAACCGAATAGGCCACGTGTTTGCCGCCTCTGACTTTACGACCGTGTCACGCTGGCCGTACGGTACGAGGATACCCTGGCCTTGATATGGAATATTCCTCTTCTACTAGTGACAGTGTTTGAGAATATTCAGAAATAATTTTAAAAACCGAATAGGCCACGTCTTTGCCGCCTCTGACTTCACGACCGTGTCACGCTGGCCGTACGGTACGAGGTATACCCTGGCCTTGATATGGAATATTCCTCTTCTACTAGTGACAGTGTTTGAGAATATTCAGAAACAATTTAAAAACCGAATAGGCCACGTCTTTGCCGCCTCTGACTTTACGACCGTGTCACGCTGGCCGTACGAGGTATTGACATGGCATATTCCTCACCTACTAACAGTGTAACAATCATGATTATAAGAAATGCTCAGATATATGTCCTCTGAATGCTCCGCTCCCAAGGATTCCTTAGGTTTCAGCATAGCAAGGATGAGCAGTAACATCTCTCTCTCTCTCTCTCTCTCTCTCTCTCTCGGTCTTCTTCTTTTCCTCACTTTGGCTTGTCTGTTTTCTTCCACAGAGGTGTGTATCCAAGATCACAGTGTGTGCAACGAAGACATACAGCAGTGGAGGAACCTTCGTTCAATCGAGTATCAGAGAACGCATCCGGATTACGACTATAACATGGAGTTGGTGGCACGGATTATTGAAGCCAACTCCGACACTCTTGAGCGCTTCTCACTGGAAACTTGCGATCAAGACACTGAGTCCGGGCTGATTGACTTCAAGCCTCTCGACTGTCCCTCAGTGTGGGTTCGACTCATTGGCTGCCCCAAGCTGCATACTCTTCAGTTCACAGCTCATATGTCTGAAGTGAAGGTGGGCACGCTGGAGCAGCTTCTTCCTCGGTTGCGGATGCTGGATATAACAGCCACGCTGGTGGATACCGAGGACCTGGTGTGGGACCTGAGTTCCAACACGCTGGTGAAGCTCCGGTCCAAAGTGTCGTCCGGCGGAAAACCGGTGCAGCTCGTCTTGGACACCCAAGTTGCGTGAGCTTGATGTACTGGACGCAATAGTCAACCTGAAGAACACACCGGCGCTGTGCAAGCTCAAGCTCACGGATCGCGAAGATATGTGCGGTGTGGTCGTTAACGATGACCTTCCCAATTTGAAGCTTTTGCACTTGAGTATGGAGCAGAACCTCAACCTGGGCAATTGGGATGCTGTCAAGCTGGAGGCCTTGTTGGATCATACACCAGAAGTGGAATATTATTTATAATGACTTCCCTCCTAGTCTGGAAGAAGAGAAGCTCGAGCAGCTTATGCCAGAGATGCGAACGACGACTCTCCTTGAGGTACGTTATACTACTATCACATATATACGTGTCTTATATATATACATATACGTGTGTGTTAAAAACAACACGCACGCGCACACACACAAACACAGACGTTAAATGATTTTTGTAACAGATTCTGATGCTTGGTATAATAAACTTCACCGACATGGATTGAAGTGTTGCCTATGGTGTTTTCATGTTGCGAAAGGTGCCCTTTTTGGATTGATATAACTAAATTTCTATCTCCTCTTTTGCATATGTGTGTGTGTGTGTGTGTGTGTGTGTGAGAGAGAGAGAGAGAGAGAGAGAGAGATGAAGGTGCTTTATGTTCTTCCTTTTACGTGGATATGTACGCACCAAGTGTGTGTGTGTGTGGAGAGAGAGAGAGAGTACTCATTTAAGAAGAAGGTACTGAGAAGGCATGCCTTAAAGCAAGCTGGTGTATCACACACACACATATTTCAATGTTCATATTCTTAAATAAGTATAACAATGTGTGTTTATATTTATAACACACACACACACGCACACTCAAATATACACCTTTAATTACAATTAGTTAATTTCATTATTTATAGCACATGCACAATTAAAGATTTAACCTTTAATTTTTTATTCCTCCAAGCTGATTTGTTTTTAAGTTTTAATATTTAATAGTTTATATTCGGGTGAAGATTTTTTTTAGTTATATTAATTATAGAGGGAGATATTGAAATAATTAAAAAATATAACATTGTTTGATTAAATAAAGAAAGATGCCTAATCTAGATGATATCAATTTAAAATATATTTATACACTGTTGCATTAATATATTAAATATTATGTATGAATATTTTAATTGTTAGTGTGTGTGTGAGAAACAGTACACACACGGGAATAAAACCAGCCTACGTAAGAAATAGCTCTTCTTTAAAGGCACAGGCGCTGTAAACAAAACCAGTAATATGCATAAAAGTGAATAAGTATATATATATTGTTATATATGTTAACTATTTCTATAGGTCGCTCGGTCATCGTAAGTACTGGCTAGGCAACTACGTAATGCAAACCACATACACACATCATGTGTGTGTATTGGTATAGCACATGCTTATATTTTGTTGCTCGTATGGAACGTATATTCACGTGAAGAAGCATTATACATATAGTCTATTTATTCAAAACCTTATTACAAACTCTTTGCCATGTACAACGCTTACGTCTTCTTACCACGTGGATAACAATGACACAGATATTTCAACATATCTATGAAATGCACAACAGACTGTGCTATGTTCAACTGTATTTTAGAATGTTTTATTTTACATTTTAATTAACATGTTAAAAATCCATAAAAATTAATGTTTATTAAATAATTTATTAAAATCTCTAAGATTATTAAATATTAAATATATTTTTAATGTTAAATTGAACTGCTCGAGGAACAAGCTGCTCCAACACGCCCACTTCCACTTGAGACATACGAGCTGTGAACTGAAGAGTATGCAGCTTGAGAGTCCAGTTCACACTAAGGGACAGTGGAGAGGCGAAATGTAGTTCTTGTGTCAAACATTAGTGAGAAGCATTGAGTGTCAAGTTGTCTTCAATAATCCGTCCCACGATCTTCAGTTTACCGTCGTAAACCTCATTCGTTCTCTTATACCTGAATGAAAGAAGTATATTGTCTTCGATGTCCCTGTAGCGCCGATGGTCATATCAGACACACACATATGTAGACAAGCCAAGTGAGGAAAAGAAGATCCTTGTGTGTGTGTGTGTGTGAGAGAGAGAGAGAGAGAGAGATTACCGCCTTCATGCTGAAACCTAAGAGCGAAGCATTCAGGAGATATATTGAGCTTGTTAATTAAATAAACACTGTTAGTAGAAGAGGAATATTGGTAAAGGAGATGATAAGGTAATGGTATATTTCAATTATATTCACTGTGCAATGCCATATTCGGTTCATATTAAAAATGTCGATTAAACCACCATTTGAATAGTATTAATATCCTTTAGCATATATACGTAGTAAATAGCTCCCAAACGTTTTAATGGATATTTAGCTAATACCGTAATCACGAAAAAAACTTACATGCTTACTGTACTGTGTTCATCTTAGCTTTCTCATCTCCTCCAAAACAAGTATACCCATGGAAGAACTACCACTCGTAGGGCGTTCTTATACACCTTTCATGAGGAGAAAAGCAAGGAAGAATCCATCAACTGGTTAGCCTTAATAAGTAGAAGATATGGGAGTCCATACACGACTACATAGCCTTACATGGCCGTAGGCCCTTCCAATACTACATCTTATTGGTGAAGTCAACCAACGGTTCTCTCAAGCGGGCCATGTACCCGCAAGTGGATCGGGTTAAATGACAACAAGACCTTTGACAAACTGCTCAAGTATGCTAAGGTAAAAAAGTAAAAGGCCAAGAGGTGCCAAGAGATGAAAAAACAATGAAAGTTTGAGGGTGAGGAGCCGATCTTTACGAAGAGCACCTCTCTGACACACCAAAAAGGACAAGCGTCATGGAGCCGGAAGAAACCCGAAGGAGGAAGACAAAGGACCTACAATACTTATTACAACCCTAGCCAAATTGAGATGTGCTACGTAAGGGGATCAAAATTGCAAGGTATGCAATGTTTGAGGGTCTCGTACCATTGACCAATGTTATAAGATGGCAGAGCTGACTCCACCATAGGTGGCTGCCACGATGGTCGCCAAAGACGAAGGAAGCTAACTACCAAGACCATGGTCGCTAGCACGGAGAGAGACAAGATTGCCCTAGGAGGTGATCGAGATCTCAAGAGCCACAAGGCCAACAATAACACGGATAGATGTTTGGAACATTGGGAAATGATTTGTGCACTCTATAGTGGACACCATCCTCTGTACCGTTGCTCTTAGATCACCATGATCAATCCTATGGTAAAAGCCCACGTGCAAGAGTCTAGCAGTCTGAGCATCTTTGCGCTTGCACTAGCTCCCATGCCACATGCCAATCACATAGTAATCATACTACCAAACCTGCAATGCAAAGCTATCATGAGGTCACATGCTTGGCAGGCCATGGCCAGCACCCAACTGGTCAACTTAGAAGGCAAAGATGATGGGAAGTCCATCGAGAAGGAAGTCATGAATGGACTCCAAGCTTGAAGTGGGCCAAAAGAGAGGCAGAAGTGAAAGCAGTCATGGGATGAGTACGACTTGCCCATGGACTAACACCAAAGGTAACCACAGGACTTTAGGAGAGCATTGCAGTGAAGGTACATGAGACCCATGTGTAGCCCATTATGGGAGAGCTACTCCATTATTGCCCTTAAGCTGCACTTACTTACAATAGGACTACTAGTGGTTGTAACCATAGTGGTAGACTTCGTGAATGACATATCAGCCATCCCAATCCATAACGCGGGGCGCACCATACACACCATCATTATAGATGGTGAATATTATGTCATCAGAGCTTTATTGAGGATTGGAAATGAAGCCTCAAAGTGGCATCCAAAAGGCATCATGATAAGAGTAGAGATCAGGATCCAAAGCGCAAAGTTCTTTTTGTACTTGACATGCATTCGAATGGGGATTTGAGTTGCCGTTGGGATGATCCTAGCTTCGAGGAGTAAAGGTGCAACATGATCAGGAGTGCCAGTATGTATAATTTCTCATGAATGACAAACTGATCTATGTGGTTGTAGAATAAGTCTGGGCATCATCGCCAAAATCTTAACCTAAAGAATACCACATGCCAAACTGTTAAACAATCATGAGGGCAATCTTGACCTGCTTGCATGACTTATTTGTAGTAAGAGATGTATACCTCATTAAAGAGGTGCAGGAGACCACAACAACATATTAGGTGACCTCCTTCGGGCTAACAAGGATGCATTCGCTTGGACGTACCACGACTTAAAGGGAAGTACGATTAGAATTATGTTAGCACATTATTAAATTAAAGTTTGAGATAAGACCTAGCCGCTAACAATGCTATCAAATCAACACTAAAATGGTTATCACTGATTGTCATTTTATGAAAGAAGGACATGCAGTTGTAGATATGCTTTGACTACTGCTGATTGAATGACTCAAAATGATTCATTTCCCATCCCTTTCACCGAAGCCATCTTAGGGGAGGTCACATCATATGAGATGTACTCCTTTATGAATGGAGTCAGTGGATACAACCAGATTACCATTGCACTAGAGGATCAAGCCAAATTGGCGTTTATCATTCATTGGGGGGCATTTACATTTAGGGTAATACTGGTAGGTCTTTGCAATGCACAAGTGACTTTTCAATGGCTTGTCCAATGGGTATTCCTAGATAACCTCATTCTTGAATGACTTCAACGATGTAACACCACGTGGGACGCCTCAAATGGGTGTTCGCATGGTGTCAAGAGTTTGACATCTCCCTCAACCCCTCAAAGTGCGTGTTAAGGATGATCGTGGGGAAGTTATTAAGGCACATCGTATTCGAGGAGGGCATCATCATAGACCCAAGGTGATTGTAGAGATATTGAACCCTTGAAACATCACCGAATTAAGATGATTCTTAAGAAAGAAAATTTTGAAAATTCGTCAAGCACTACGCTTGACCAAACTGTTGGCCAAGGAAGTACCCTATGAATGGATGAAGGGAAGACAACATGCTTTTGAGGACATCAAGTGCCAATTGATTGAGGCTCCCATACTTGTTCCACCATACTAAGGTTGATATTTCCACTTATAACAAATGGCTCCAACATCACCGTGACCGCGGCCTTTTACATGAGAATGAGACCAAAATGTTAAGACCCATAGCGTATGGGAACCAACTCATGACACCCACAAAATGCAACTACTCAACGAATGATAAGGAGGGCTTCATGGTGATCTATGGAGTCTTAAAATTTTGTCACTACCTCCTAGGCAATCATTTCACACTAATAGTCGACTACCATGCACTAGTATATACCTCATCAACAAACCACACCTAACGGGACGACCATGAGGTAGTCCTCATTTAATAGAAATTTGACTTCACCATAGTCCATAAGATAAGTAAGTTGCACGTGTCCCTTGACTTTGAAACCACTATGACTCAACAAAGGGAATTGAATGCCAATTCGCTAAGTAACATCACAAACGTTTCAGAGTGGCAACAACCCATCTGCCACTATCTAGTGGAGGGTTCAATTGACTCTTATGGATGTCCCTCGGTCACAAGAAAAACCTGCTCCAACATTATAGTTGATCAGGAATCAGTTATATAAGAAGAGGGATGGCATGCCCCAAAGATGCCCTTTTAATTGGGAGGTCCTAGGGATCTTAAAAGTAGCACCATAGTGGTAGACTTCGTGGATGACATATCAGCCATCCAATCCATATCGTGGGGCACACCATCCACAACATCATTGTAGACGGTGAATCTAATATAAACATTATGTCAGCAAAGCTTTGTCGAGGCTTGGGCCATCGCCTTTTTTGGTGCTCATGGTAAACCAAACGCATCATGATAGGAATATAAATTAGGATCCAAAGCACAAAGTTATTTATCAATATTGTTGTACTTGACATGCATTCGAATGGGGAATTTGACTTACTGTTGGGATGATCCTGGCTTCGAGGAGCAAAGGTGCAACATGATTAGGAGTGCTAGTATGTACAATTTCTCATGAAGAACGAACTAATCTATGTGGCTGTAGAATAAGTCTAGGCACCACTGCCAAAATCCTAGTCCCATTAATACCACATGTAGAATTGTTGAACAATTATGAGGATGATCTTGACTTGCTTGCGTGACTTATTTGTAATAAGAGATATAGACCTTGTTAAAAAGGTGTAGGAGACCACGGCAACATATTAGGTGACCGCCTCCGAGCTAACAAAGATGCATTCGCTTGGACGTACCACGACTTGAGGGGAGTATTGTCGAAATTATGTCAGCACATTATCAAATTAAAGCTTGAGATAAGACCCAGCCCCCAACAATGTTATTGCATCAACCCCAAGTATGCATGAAAGGCCAAGCATAAGATTGACAAGTGGTTGGAGACCAACTTTGTGTACCCAATTTATAACCCAAAATGGTTATCACCGATTGTTATTTTATCATAAAAAGACGGGACATGCCCCAAAAATTAGGAGGTCCCAAGGATCTTGAAAGTAACACATGTGGGACCTGGCACTGAACATTTTGAGAAAAGAAAATAGTCATGAAGATCTTATAGGTAGGCCTGTGATGGCCGATGATCTTTCGGGATGTTGCCAAAGTAGCAAGGAGCTACATCAATTGCCAGCAAATCGGACAATTGACAACTAGTTAGAGCACGTAGTACCACACGATAATAAGAGTGTGATGAGTGGGCCTTTCCGAAAAAGTCTAGTGCCCACTTCTTGAATGTTAATATTATGGTTGCAATAAATTATGTTATGAAGTGGGTAAAAATGAAGGCACTTCAGTAAGGATGGCTAGAGAGATAACTAAGTTCATGTATAGGAACATCTTAATAAGATTTGGTTTGTGCTAGAGTTGGTGTTTGACCAAGAGAACCACTTCATCAACAAGATGACCTGGGAGTTTGTCACACATTAAGCATGTCAACAACATACTACCCACATGGGAATGGACATGAGAAATTCAGAAACAAGACACTGATAACCATCCTTCGAAAGATTTGTTGTGAGGAACCTTGGCGATGGGAGGAGATATGTCATTCATCCTATGGGCATACTAGACAACATTCAAGATTGCAATTCAAGCCACATCATTCCAACTAGCATATGCTATTATGCCATGGGAATTCACCATTTCCAGCCTATGGACAAGACTCACCGACATGATCACTGAGGAATCAACAGTCATCAAGCAAAGGTTAAAGTAACTAGAGTAGCTCAATGAGGCGCGGTTCATGGCACAGCTAACTTGGGAGTCTCGCCAACATCATGTGAAGCAATGGAGGGACCACAAAAAAAAGCTATGGATGTATAAACAAGGACAATGGGATTAATGGTATAAGAAATTGCAAAAGTTTTAGAAGGGCAAGTTCATACCATGATGGAAAGGCCATATAAGTTATTAAAGTTTTTAGGAATGAGACGATAGTATTAAGCCTTAATAGGAAGCCACTAAAGTAAAGCTTAATGCGATCCAAGAGAAGCCTCGGGCAAGGGAGTGCCAAGTAGGGAACACCAAACGAAGTTACAATGAACTTGAGTGTTCACACAATGGTGTACGTGTTGGCTCATGGGAAAGGAACAATACTTACTTCGCTCTTAGCATTCCTAGAGCTTGTAACATGCTTATTGCAAACTCTATAAACACATGTTTTTCATCTCGTTAAGACCTAGATTCTAGGCTATTTTATTATTGCTTTGTATCTTTATTTAATGAAGTGTTTCATTCATTGATGATGTTTGTCATCCGACTTTATATTTTGTATATGATTTATATTATCATATTTTAATAATAATATTTTGTGTTTCCAAATATACTAACGTTATGGTGCATATAATTGGGTTTGAACTTGTATTCTATAAGTAAAATATTATTGTGCTACTATCATATCAAATCCCCTTTATAAAATATGGTTGTACTTTAACTTGTCAATCATGTCATGTTTTGAGTTGTAATTGGATGACTTGTATATTTATGGGACTTATTGTGTTTCTTCAATTTTATTATTTACATTTAAGCATTCTTGTGTTAAATTTCATAAAAGTTAATTTTATAAATCAATTAAAATAAAGTAAACTTAGTGATTATTCAACTTAGTGAATGTTGTTACGCCTGTAGTACAAAAGAAAAATCCTCATCCCAATTGAGAATGTTTGCACTAGCAATCTTTGTAAAAAAAATTCTTTAATTATCTCGTTAGTTAATTTTACTTATCCATTTTATACACAATATGTTATATGTTATTTGATTAAATATTTTGAAAATAATATTCATAATATGTTGATAATAAAATAACTTTCTTAATCACTAATTAATTTCAATGCTCCATATCATATTAATATACTTTTATATAAAAACTCGATGACTATCCATCCTCGACAATCTAATCATGCAATTACTTTAGCCTATTTGATTATGTAATTCATAATTATCATTAACATTAAAATCATAAAATCAATGATGTTAAATAATCCCATACCAAGCTTTCACAATCCAACACCCTTCCTTAATCATAATTAATTAAGTTAATCATTTAAACCATTTTATATACATTTAGAAAATAGAAAAAATAAACTTTAGGTTAATGTATTTCATGGGTATACATGATTTATTATATATAATTTATTATTAAATACACTGGTTTTTAATATTTACTATTTAATTATTGCTAACAAAAAAGGGACTGGACTGTGAAAAGCATTCCCAGGTTTAATCCCCACTTCTAGGACACTGACATTTGTATGGCCGGCCGGGTGATACTCTCTGCCCTGGCTAACCGTCTGTTGTCCAAGTAGCTTGACCACCAATTATAGTGTGTATTAAACTATATTACATGCTGAAATTGTCTATAATACGAACGATGTTAAATAATCCCAAAATAGTATGAAAACTGAAATGTGAACAATGCATATAATGTCAAAGTGTTTTATAATAACTAAATGCGTACGCTCTTAGTTGGCTAATAAATGCAGTTTTGGCTTCCTTTACTTGTACCTGATTATAGCTTAAAATTTTGATTAAGAATGTTGAGTCGTTGCTGACAATGCCCCAAGGTATACATGTGTCTCCCTGACATGTACACACATTTTTCAACTTTAGTATTTGTGTTAAGGAGGTCTTTGAGGAGTGGACTTGGTTACAATTTGATAAAACATCCGTTCCAAATATGTACTTTTTTGATTAGTGGGATTAATTCTCTAATTCCTCTCTCTTTCCTTCTCTATTACTATATGCATGAAGATTATGACAACAGAACGTTTGGACTGGTGTCTATGAAGAAATCGCGGGAAGAGCAATCTACTGTAGTCATTTTTCTGTTTGCTGTTGATAGTGGTCATGTCTTAAATCACACACACACATGGTATCAAATGTTAATGTTAATATATGTTTGTTGGAGTAGCTCAAGTGGGAGCTTTTTACTACGTATATATGCTATTTGTACTATTTAAATGAATCTGTTATTCTAGCATTTTATCCGAATATGCCGTTGCTGTTATTCTAACTAATGCTGGAAATTAGCATTAGTCATAGAATCCGCCACGTGCTAACTTTACGACCGTGTCACGCTGAGTTTGTTTCAAAGAATGTTCTCCTGTTAGAAACGATTTCAAAAACCGAATAGGCCACGTCTTTGCCGCCTTGACTGACCGTGTCACGCTGGCCGTACGGTACGAGGTATACCCTGGCCTTGATATGGAATATTCCTCTTCTACTAGTGACAGTGTTTGAGAATATCAGAAACAATTTTAAAAACCGAATAGGCCACGTCTTTGCCGCCTCTGACTTTACGACCGTGTCACGCTGGCCGTACGAGGTATTGACATGGCATATTCCTCTCCTACTAACAGTGTAACAATCATGATTAAAAGAAATGCTCAAATATATGTCCTCTGAATGCTCCGCTCCCAAGGATCCTTAGGTTTCAGCATAGCAAGGATGAGCAGTAACATCTCTCTCTCTCTCTCTCTCTCTCTCTCGGTCTTCTTCTTTTCCTCACTTTGGCTTGTCTGTTTTCTTCCACAGAGGTGTGTATCCAAGATCACAGTGTGTGCAACGAAGACATACAGCAGTGGAGGAACCTTCGTTCAATCGAGTATCAGAGAACGCATCCGGATTACGACTATAACATGGAGTTGGTGGCACGGATTATTGAAGCCAACTCCGACACTCTTGAGCGCTTCTCACTGGAAACTTGCGATCAAGACACTGAGTCCGGGCTGATTGACTTCAAGCCTCTCGACTGTCCCTCAGTGTGGGTTCGACTCATTGGCTGCCCCAAGCTGCATACTCTTCAGTTCACAGCTCATATGTCTGAAGTGAAGGTGGGCACGCTGGAGCAGCTTCTTCCTCGGTTGCGGATGCTGGATATAACAGCCACGCTGGTGGATACCGAGGACCTGGTGTGGGACCTGAGTTCCAACACGCTGGAGAAGCTCCGGTCCAAAGTGTCGTCCGGCGGAAAACCAGTGCAGCTCGTCTTGGACACACCCAAGTTGCGTGAGCTTGATGTGCTGGACGCAATAGTCAACCTGAAGAACACACCGGCGCTGTGCAAGCTCAAGCTCACGGATCGCGAAGATATGTGCGGTGTGGTCGTTAACGATGACCTTCCCAATTTGAAGCTTTTGCACTTGAGTATGGAGCAGAACCTCAACCTGGGCAATTGGGATGCTGTCAAGCTGGAGGCCTTGTTGGATCATACACCAGAAGTGGAATATTATATAATGACTTCCCTCCTAGTCTGGAAGAAGAGAAGCTCGAGCAGCTTATGCCAGAGAGCGAACGACGACTCTCCTTGAGGTACGTTATACTACTATCACATATATACGTGTCTTATATATATACATATACGTGTGTGTTAAAACAACACGCACGCGCACACACACAAACACAGACGTTAAATGATTTTGTAACAGATTCTGATGCTTGGTATAATAACATGGATTGAAGTGTTGCCTATGGTGTTTTCATGTTGCGAAAGGTGCCCTTTTTGGATTGATATAACTAAATTTCTATCTCCTCTTTTGCATATGTGTGTGTGTGTGTGTGTGTGAGAGAGAGAGAGAGAGAGAGAGATGAAGGTGCTTTATGTTCTTCCTTTTACGTGGATATGTACGCACCAAGTGTGTGTGTGTGTGGAGAGAGAGAGAGAGTACTCATTTAAGAAGAAGGTACTGAGAAGGCATGCCTTAAAGCAAGCTGGTGTATCACACACACACATTTTCAATGTTCATATTCTTAAATAAGTATAACAATGTTATTTATAACACACACACACGCACACTCAAATATACACCTTTAATTACAATTAGTTAATTTCATTATTTATAGCACATGCACAATTAAAGATTTAACCTTTAATTTTTTATTCCTCCAAGCTGATTTGTTTTTAAGTTTTAATATTTAATAGTTTATATTCGGGTGAAGATTTTTTTTAGTTATATTAATTATAGAGGGAGATATTGAAATAATTAAAAAATATAACATTGTTTGATTAAATAAAGAAAGATGCCAATCTAGATGATATCAATTTAAAATATATTTATACACTGTTGCATTAATATATTAAATATTATGTATGAATATTTTAATTGTTTGTGTGTGTGAGAAACAGTACACACACGGGAATAAAACCAGCCTACGTAAGAAATAGCTCTTCTTTAAAGGCACAGGCGCTGTAAACAAAACCAGTTATGCATATAATATAAAGACAAAAGTGAATAAGTATATATATATTGTTATATATGTTAACTATTTCTATAGGTCGCTCGGTCATCGTAAGTACTGGCTAGGCAACTACGTAATGCAAACACATACACACATCATGTGTGTATTGGTTATAGCACATGCTTGTATTTTGTTGCTCGTATGGAACGTATATTCACGTGAAGAAGCATTATACATATAGTCTATTTATTCAAAACCTTATTACAAACTCTTTGCCATGTACAACGCTTACGTCTTCTTACCACGTGGATAACAATGACACAGATATTTCAACATATCTATGAAATGCACAACAGACTGTGCTATGTTCAACTGTATTTTAGAATGTTTTATTTTACATTTTAATTAACATGTTAAAAATCCATAAAAATTAATGTTTATTAAATAATTTATTAAAATCTCTAAGATTATTAAATATTAAATATATTTTAATGTTAAATTGAACTGCTCGAGGAACAAGCTGCTCCAACACGCCCACTTCCACTTGAGACATACGAGCTGTGAACTGAAGAGTATGCAGCTTGAGAGTCCAGTTCACACTAAGGGACAGTGGAGAGGCGAAATGTAGTTCTTGTGTCAAACATTAGTGAGAAGCATTGAGTGTCAAGTTGTCTTCAATAATCCGTCCCACGATCTTCAGTTTACCGTCGTAAACCTCATTCGTTCTCTTATACCTGAATGAAAGAAGTATATTGTCTTCGATGTCCCTGTAGCGCCGATGGTCATATCAGACACACACATATGTAGACAAGCCAAGTGAGGAAAAGAAGATCCTTGTGTGTGTGTGTGTGTGAGAGAGAGAGAGAGAGAGAGATTACCGCCTTCATGCTGAAACCTAAGAGCGAAGCATTCAGGAGATATATTGAGCTTGTTAATTAAATAAACACTGTTAGTAGAAGAGGAATATTGGTAAAGGAGATGATAAGGTAATGGTATATTTCAATTATATTCACTGTGCAATGCCATATTCGGTTCATATTAAAAATGTCGATTAAACCACCATTTGAATAGTATTAATATCCTTTAGCATATATACGTAGTAAATAGCTCCCAAACGTTTTAATGGATATTTAGCTAATACCGTAATCACGAAAAAAACTTACATGCTTACTGTACTGTGTTCATCTTAGCTTTCTCATCTCCTCCAAAACAAGTATACCCATGGAAGAACTACCACTCGTAGGGCGTTCTTATACACCTTTCATGAGGAGAAAAGCAAGGAAGAATCCATCAACTGGTTAGCCTTAATAAGTAGAAGATATGGGAGTCCATACACGACTACATAGCCTTACATGGCCGTAGGCCCTTCCAATACTACATCTTATTGGTGAAGTCAACCAACGGTTCTCTCAAGCGGGCCATGTACCCGCAAGTGGATCGGGTTAAATGACAACAAGACCTTTGACAAACTGCTCAAGTATGCTAAGGTAAAAAAGTAAAAGGCCAAGAGGTGCCAAGAGATGAAAAAACAATGAAAGTTTGAGGGTGAGGAGCCGATCTTTACGAAGAGCACCTCTCTGACACACCAAAACTAAAAAGGACAAGCGTCATGGAGCCGGAAGAAACCCGAAGGAGGAAGACAAAGGACCTACAATACTTATTACAACCCTAGCCAAATTGAGATGTGCTACGTAAGGGGATCAAAATTGCAAGGTATGCAATGTTTGAGGGTCTCGTACCATTGACCAATGTTATAAGATGGCAGAGCTGACTCCACCATAGGTGGCTGCCACGATGGTCGCCAAAGACGAAGGAAGCTAACTACCAAGACCATGGTCGCTAGCACCGGAGAGAGACAGATTGCCCTAGGAGGTGATCGAGATCTCAAGAGCCACAAGGCCAACAATAACACGGATAGATGTTTGGAACATTGGGAAATGATTTGTGCACTCTATAGTGGACACCATCCTCTGTACCGTTGCTCTTAGATCACCATGATCAATCCTATGGTAAAAGCCCACGTGCAAGAGTCTAGCAGTCTGAGCATCTTTGCGCTTGCACTAGCTCCCATGCCACATGCCAATCACATAGTAATCATACTACCAAACCTGCAATGCAAAGCTATCATGAGGTCACATGCTTGGCAGGCCATGGCCAGCACCCAACTGGTCAACTTAGAAGGCAAAGATGATGGGAAGTCCATCGAGAAGGAAGTCATGAATGGACTCCAAGCTTGAGGAGTGGGCCAAAAGAGAGGCAGAAGTGAAAGCAGTCATGGGATGAGTACGACTTGCCCATGGACTAACACCAAAGGTAACCACAGGACTTTAGGAGAGCATTGCAGTGAAGTACATGAGACCCATGTGTAGCCCATTATGGGAGAGCTACTCCATTATTGCCCTTAAGCTGCACTTACTTACAATAGGACTACTAGTGGTTGTAACCATAGTGGTAGACTTCGTGAATGACATATCAGCCATCCCAATCCATAACGCGGGGCGCACCATACACACCATCATTATAGATGGTGAATATTATGTCATCAGAGCTTTATTGAGGATTGGAAATGAAGCCTCAAAGTGGCATCCAAAAGGCATCATGATAAGAGTAGAGATCAGGATCCAAAGCGCAAAGTTCTTTTTGTACTTGACATGCATTCAAATGGGGGATTTGAGTTGCCGTTGGGATGATCCTAGCTTCGAGGAGTAAAGGTGCAACATGATCAGGAGTGCCAGTATGTATAATTTCTCATGAAGGACAAACTGATCTATGTGGTTGTAGAATAAGTCTGGGCATCATCGCCAAAATCTTAACCTAAAGAATACCACATGCCAAACTGTTAAACAATCATGAGGGCAATCTTGACCTGCTTGCATGACTTATTTGTAGTAAGAGATGTATACCTCATTAAAGAGGTGCAGGAGACCACAACAACATATTAGGTGACCTCCTTCGGGCTAACAAGGATGCATTCGCTTGGACGTACCACGACTTAAAGGGAAGTACGATTAGAATTATGTTAGCACATTATTAAATTAAAGTTTGAGATAAGACCTAGCCGCTAACAATGCTATCAAATCAACACTAAAATGGTTATCACTGATTGTCATTTTATGAAAGAAGGACATGCAGTTGTAGATATGCTTTGACTACTGCTGA
The DNA here is from genome assembly GCA_003024785.1 of Selaginella tamariscina. Taxonomy (NCBI): domain Eukaryota; kingdom Viridiplantae; phylum Streptophyta; class Lycopodiopsida; order Selaginellales; family Selaginellaceae; genus Selaginella; species Selaginella tamariscina. Next base: position 32,703 of record PUQB01000650.1, read on the forward strand.
TTGAATGACTCAAAATGATTCATTTCCCATCCCTTTCACCGAAGCCATCTTAGGGGAGGTCACATCATATGAGATGTACTCCTTTATGAATGGAGTCAGTGGATACAACCAGATTACCATTGCACTAGAGGATCAAGCCAAATTGGCGTTTATCATTCATTGGGGGGCATTTACATTTAGGGTAATACTGGTAGGTCTTTGCAATGCACAAGTGACTTTTCAATGGCTTGTCCAATGGGTATTCCTAGATAACCTCATTCTTGAATGACTTCAACGATGTAACACCACGTGGGACGCCTCAAATGGGTGTTCGCATGGTGTCAAGAGTTTGACATCTCCCTCAACCCCTCAAAGTGCGTGTTAAGGATGATCGTGGGGAAGTTATTAAGGCACATCGTATTCGAGGAGGGCATCATCATAGACCCAAGGTGATTGTAGAGATATTGAACCCTTGAAACATCACCGAATTAAGATGATTCTTAAGAAAGAAAATTTTGAAAATTCGTCAAGCACTACGCTTGACCAAACTGTTGGCCAAGGAAGTACCCTATGAATGGATGAAGGGAAGACAACATGCTTTTGAGGACATCAAGTGCCAATTGATTGAGGCTCCCATACTTGTTCCACCATACTAAGGTTGATATTTCCACTTATAACAAATGGCTCCAACATCACCGTGACCGCGGCCTTTTACATGAGAATGAGACCAAAATGTTAAGACCCATAGCGTATGGGAACCAACTCATGACACCCACAAAATGCAACTACTCAACGAATGATAAGGAGGGCTTCATGGTGATCTATGGAGTCTTAAAATTTTGTCACTACCTCCTAGGCAATCATTTCACACTAATAGTCGACTACCATGCACTAGTATATACCTCATCAACAAACCACACCTAACGGGACGACCATGAGGTAGTCCTCATTTAATAGAAATTTGACTTCACCATAGTCCCATAAGATAAGTAAGTTGCACGTGTCCCTTGACTTTGAAACCACTATGACTCAACAAAGGGAATTGAATGCCAATTCGCTAAGTAACATCACAAACGTTTCAGAGTGGCAACAACCCATCTGCCACTATCTAGTGGAGGGTTCAATTGACTCTTATGGATGTCCCTCGGTCACAAGAAAAACCTGCTCCAACATTATAGTTGATCAGGAATCAGTTATATAAGAAGAGGGATGGCATGCCCCAAAGATGCCCTTTTAATTGGGAGGTCCTAGGGATCTTAAAAGTAGCACCATAGTGGTAGACTTCGTGGATGACATATCAGCCATCCCAATCCATATCGTGGGGCACACCATCCACAACATCATTGTAGACGGTGAATCTAATATAAACATTATGTCAGCAAAGCTTTGTCGAGGCTTGGGCCATCGCCTTTTTTGGTGCTCATGGTAAACCAAACGCATCATGATAGGAATATAAATTAGGATCCAAAGCACAAAGTTATTTATCAATATTGTTGTACTTGACATGCATTCGAATGGGGAATTTGACTTACCGTTGGGATGATCCTGGCTTCGAGGAGCAAAGGTGCAACATGATTAGGAGTGCTAGTATGTACAATTTCTCATGAAGAACGAACTAATCTATGTGGCTGTAGAATAAGTCTAGGCACCACTGCCAAAATCCTAGTCCCATTAATACCACATGTAGAATTGTTGAACAATTATGAGGATGATCTTGACTTGCTTGCGTGACTTATTTGTAAAAGATATAGACCTTGTTAAAAAGGTGTAGGAGACCACGGCAACATATTAGGTGACCGCCTCCGAGCTAACAAAGATGCATTCGCTTGGACATACCACGACTTGAGGGGAGTATTGTCGAAATTATGTCAGCACATTATCAAATTAAAGCTTGAGATAAGACCCAGCCCCCAACAATGTTATTGCATCAACCCCAAGTATGCATGAAAGGCCAAGCATAAGATTGACAAGTGGTTGGAGACCAACTTTGTGTACCCAATTTATAACCCAAAATGGTTATCACCGATTGTTATTTTATCATAAAAAGACGGGACATTCCCCAAAAATTAGGAGGTCCCAGGGATCTTGAAAGTAACACATGTGGGACCTGGCATTGAACATTTTGAGAAAAGAAAATAGTCATGAAGATCTTATAGGTAGGCCTGTGATGGCCGATGATCTTTCGGGATGTTGCCAAAGTAGCAAGGAGCTACATCAATTACCAGCAAATCGGACAATTGACAACTAGTTAGAGCACGTAGTACCACACGACAATGAGAGTGTGATGAGTGGGCCTTTCCTAAAAAGTCTAGTGCCCACTTCTTGAATGTTAATATTATGGTTGCAATAAATTATGTTATGAAGTGGGTAAAAATGAAGGCACTTCAGTAAGGATGGCTAGAGAGATAACTAAGTTCATGTATAGGAACATCTTAATAAGATTTGGTTGTGTGCTAGAGTTGGTGTTTGACCAAGAGAACCACTTCATCAACAAGATGACCTGGGAGTTTGTCAAACATTAAGCATGTCAACAACATACTACCCACATGGGAATGGACATGAGAAATTCAGAAACAAGACACTGATAACCATCCTTCGAAAGATTTGTTGTGAGGAACCTTGGCGATGGGAGGAGATATTGTCATTCATCCTATGGGCATACTAGACGACATTCAAGACTGCAATTCAAGCCACATCATTCCAACTAGCATATGCTATTATGCCATGGGAATTCACCATTTCCAGCCTATGGACAAGACTCACCGACATGATCACTGAGGAATCAACAGTCATCAAGCAAAGGTTAAAGTAACTAGAGTAGCTCAATGAGGCGCGGTTCATGGCACAACTAACTTGGGAGTCTCGCCAACATCATGTGAAGCAATGGAGGGACCACAAAAAAAAGCTATGGATGTATAAACAAGGACAATGGGATTAATGGTATAAGAAATTGCAAAAGTTTTAGAAGGGCAAGTTCATACCATGATGGAAAGGCCATATAAAGTTATTAAAGTTTTTAGGAATGAGACGATAGTATTAAGCCTTAATAGGAAGCCACTAAAGTAAAAGCTTAATGCGATCCAAGAGAAGCCTCGGGCAAGGGAGTGCCAAGTAGGGAACACCAAACGAAGTTACAATGAACTTGAGTGTTCACACAATGGTGTACGTGTTGGCTCATGGGAAAGGAACAATACTTACTTCGCTCTTAGCATTCCTAGAGCTTGTAACATGCTTATTGCAAACTCTATAAACACATGTTTTTCATCTCGTTAAGACCTAGATTCTAGGCTATTTTATTATTGCTTTGTATCTTTATTTAATGAAGTGTTTCATTCATTGATGATGTTGTCATCCGACTTTATTTTAATGTATTTTTGTATATGATTTATATTATCATATTTAATAATAATATTTTGTGTTTCCAAATATACTAACGTTATGGTGCATATAATTGGGTTTGAACTTGTATTCTATAAGTAAATATTATTGTGCTACTATCATATCAAATCCCCTTTATAAAATATAGGTTGGTAATGTACTTTAACTTGTCAATCATGTCATGTTTTGAGTTGTAATTGGATGACTTGTATATTTATGGGACTTATTGTGTTTCTTCAATTTTATTATTTACATTTAAGCATTCTTGTGTTAATATTTCATAAAAGTTAATTTATAAATCAATTAAAATAAAGTAAACTTAGTGATTATTCAACTTAGTGAATGTTGTTCAATACGCCTGTAGTACAAAAGAAAAATCCTCATCCCAATTGAGAATGTTTGCACTAGCAATCTTTGTAAAAAAAATTCTTTAATTATCTCGTTAGTTAATTTTACTTATCCATTTTTCTATACACAATATGTTATATATTTGATTAAATATTTTGAAAATAATATTCATAATATGTTGATAATAAAATAACTTTCTTAATCACTAATTAATTTCAATGCTCCATATCATATTAATATACTTTTATATAAAAACTCGATGACTATCCATCCTCGACAATCTAATCATGCAATTACTTTAGCCTATTTGATTATGTAATTCATAATTATCATTAACATTAAAATCATAAAATCAATGATGTTAAATAATCCCCATACCAAGCTTTCACAATCCAACACCCTTCCTTAATCATAATTAATTAAGTTAATCATTTAAACCATTTTATATACATTTAGAAAATAGAAATAATAAAAAACTTTAGGTTAATGTATTTCATGGGTATACATGATTTATTATATATAATTTATTATTAAATACACTGGTTTTTAATATTTACTATTTAATTATTGCTAATACAAAAAAGGGACTGGACTGTGAAAGCATTCCCAGGTTTAATCCCCACTTCTAGGACACTGACATTTGTATGGCCGGCCGGGTGATACTCTCTGCCCTGGCTAACCGTCTGTTGTCCAAGTAGCTTGACCACCAAATTATAGTGTGTATTAAACTATATTACATGCTGAAATTGTCTATAATACTTCACGAACGATGTTAAATAATCCCAAAATAGTTACGACTGAAAACTGAAATGTGAACAATGCATATAATGTCAAAGTGTTTTATAATAACGTAACTAGGTATGCGTACGCTCTTAGTTGGCTAATAAATGCAGTTTTGGCTTCCTTTACTTGTACCTGATTATAGCTTAAAATTTTGATTAAGAATGTTGAGTCGTTGCTGACAATGCCCCAAGGTATACATGTGTCTCCCTGACATGTACACACATTTTTCAACTTTAGTATTTGTGTTAAGGAGGTCTTTGAGGAGTGGACTTGGTTACAATTTGATAAAACATCCGTTCCAAATATGTACTTTTTTGATTAGTGGGATTAATTCTCTAATTCCTCTCTCTTTCCTTCTCTATTACTATATGCATGAAGATTATGACAACAGAACGTTTGGACTGGTGTCTATGAAGAACATCGCGGGAAGAGCAATCTACTGTAGTCATTTTTCTGTTTGCTGTTGATAGTGGTCATGTCTTAAATCACACACACACATGGTATCAAATGTTAATGTTAATATATGTTTGTTGGAGTAGCTCAAGTGGGAGCTTTTTACTACGTATATATGCTATTTGTACTATTTAAATGAATCTGTTATTCTAGCATTTTATCCGAATATGCCGTTGCTGTTATTCTAACTAATGCTGGAAATTAGCATTAGTCATAGAATCCGCCACGTGCTAACTTTACGACCGTGTCACGCTGAGTTTGTTTCAAAGAATGTTCTCCTGTTAGAAACGATTTCAAAAACCGAATAGGCCACGTGTTTGCCGCCTTATGACCGTGTCACGCTGGCCGTACGGTACGAGGTATACCCTGGCCTTGATATGGAATATTCCTCTTCTACTAGTGACAGTGTTTGAGAATATCCAGAAACAATTTTAAAAACCGAATAGGCCACGTCTTTGCCGCCTCTGACTTTACGACCGTGTCACGCTGGCCGTACGAGGTATTGACATGGCATATTCCTCTCCTACTAACAGTGTAACAATCATGATTAAAAGAAATGCTCAAATATATGTCCTCTGAATGCTCCGCTCCCAAGGAGTCCTTAGGTTTCAGCATAGCAAGGATGAGCAGTAACATCTCTCTCTCTCTCTCTCTCTCTCTCTCTCTCTCGGTCTTCTTCTTTTCCTCACTTTGGCTTGTCTGTTTTCTTCCACAGAGGTGTGTATCCAAGATCACAGTGTGTGCAACGAAGACATACAGCAGTGGAGGAACCTTCGTTCAATCGAGTATCAGAGAACGCATCCGGATTACGACTATAACATGGAGTTGGTGGCACGGATTATTGAAGCCAACTCCGACACTCTTGAGCGCTTCTCACTGGAAACTTGCGATCAAGACACTGAGTCCGGGCTGATTGACTTCAAGCCTCTCGACTGTCCCTCAGTGTGGGTTCGACTCATTGGCTGCCCCAAGCTGCATACTCTTCAGTTCACAGCTCATATGTCTGAAGTGAAGGTGGGCACGCTGGAGCAGCTTCTTCCTCGGTTGCGGATGCTGGATATAACAGCCACGCTGGTGGATACCGAGGACCTGGTGTGGGACCTGAGTTCCAACACGCTGGAGAAGCTCCGGTCCAAAGTGTCGTCCGGCGGAAAACCAGTGCAGCTCGTCTTGGACACACCCAAGTTGCGTGAGCTTGATGTGCTGGACGCAATAGTCAACCTGAAGAACACACCGGCGCTGTGCATGCTCAAGCTCACGGATCGCGAAGATATGTGCGGTGTGGTCGTTAACGATGACCTTCCCAATTTGAAGCTTTTGCACTTGAGTATGGAGCAGAACCTCAACCTGGGCAATTGGGATGCTGTCAAGCTGGAGGCCTTGTTGGATCATACACCAGAAGTGGAATATTATCATAATGACTTCCCTCCTAGTCTGGAAGAAGAGAAGCTCGAGCAGCTTATGCCAGAGAGGCGAACGACGACTCTCCTTGAGGTACGTTATACTACTATCACATATATACGTGTTTATATATACATATACGTGTGTGTTAAACACAACACGCACGCGCACACACACAAACACAGACGTTAAATGATTTTGTAACAGATTCTGATGCTTGGTATAATAACATGGATTGAAGTGTTGCCTATGGTGTTTTCATGTTGCGAAAGGTGCCCTTTTTGGATTGATATAACTAAATTTCTATCTCCTCTTTTGCATATGTGTGTGTGTGTGTGTGTGTGAGAGAGAGAGAGAGAGAGAGATGAAGGTGCTTTATGTTCTTCCTTTTACGTGGATATGTACGCACCAAGTGTGTGTGTGTGTGGAGAGAGAGAGAGAGTACTCATTTAAGAAGAAGGTACTGAGAAGGCATGCCTTAAAGCAAGCTGGTGTATCACACACACACATATTTCAATGTTCATATTCTTAAATAAGTATAACAATGTGTGTTATATTTTAACACACACACACACGCACACTCAAATATACACCTTTAATTACAATTAGTTAATTTCATTATTTATAGCACATGCACAATTAAAGATTTAACCTTTAATTTTTTATTCCTCCAAGCTGATTTGTTTTTAAGTTTTAATATTTAATAGTTTATATTCGGGTGAAGATTTTTTTTAGTTATATTAATTATAGAGGGAGATATTGAAATAATTAAAAAATATAACATTGTTTGATTAAATAAAGAAAGATGCCTAATCTAGATGATATCAATTTAAAATATATTTATACACTGTTGCATTAATATATTAAATATTATGTATGAATATTTTAATTGTTTGTGTGTGTGTGAGAAACAGTACACACACGGGAATAAAACCAGCCTACGTAAGAAATAGCTCTTCTTTAAAGGCACAGGCGCTGTAAACAAAACCAGTAATATGCATATAATATAAAGACAAAGTGAATAAGTATATATATATTGTTATATATGTTAACTATTTCTATAGGTCGCTCGGTCATCGTAAGTACTGGCTAGGCAACTACGTAATGCAAACACACATACACACATCATGTGTGTGTATTGGTTATAGCACATGCTTGTATTTTGTTGCTCGTATGGAACGTATATTCACGTGAAGAAGCATTATACATATAGTCTATTTATTCAAAACCTTATTACAAACTCTTTGCCATGTACAACGCTTACGTCTTCTTACCACGTGGATAACAATGACACAGATATTTCAACATATCTATGAAATGCACAACAGGCTGTGCTATGTTCAACTGTATTTTAGAATGTTTTATTTTACATTTTAATTAACATGTTAAAAAACCATAAAAAATTAATGTTTATTAAATAATTTATTAAAATCTCTAAGATTATTAAATATTAAATATATTTTTAATGTTAAATTGAATTTAACAACCCATATACAGCATATAGTGTGTGTGCTCTACTTAACTCTTTTAAATAATAAAAAAAAATGACTTCTTTAAACTAAAACTTAAGTTATTAAAATTAGTTAATAAGGTCACATGTAATTGAATGGAAACATAACTTTAAAAAAGTTTAGTTCTGAATGTTTAGAATAAGGGTTTCAAATGTGATTAAATTTAACAATTTATAAAACAAACCATGTAGTTATAATTTTAACCATTTCACATGTGAAGAACTCATTGTGTTGTTGTTATTTCATGTGTAATAAAATGCTAAAAATACAATTTAATAACAATATGACTCTGATAAACAAATGTGTAGAGGTACACATATGGCCTGATGCCAATCCATGTTTACTTAATTTAACAATACTTAAGCAGAAATATGTGTATCTATATGTATATAAACATACATAGACACTTGCTTTCATGTCTATGTGTATATTATTATTTAGAATGAACATACAAATAAGACATATAAACACATATAATAATTAATTAATTGATTATTTATTTTACTTACTTTAATAAATATAAATGATTATGTTTTATAACTTTTACTATTAATAAGAACTAAGGAAGCTAAATTAATTTGTGTTGCATAAAATTAATAATTTTAATTTAAAATAAATAATTTGAATAAGGTTGTTTACATAGACAATGCAATTATTATAATATTGTTTTATATATTAAATATGTGATTTACATAATATTAATAATAATTATATGTAATTACATAATATTAGGTATTGTTATGAGAAAAAGGCTTACTTATAAAAAGGTTAGAGATGGATTTCATCTTAAGCAATTTGTTATTAATTAATTAATGAAGTAAAGACTAATAAGTTAAAATTTTTATTTATAATTTTGTAAATTTCAGAATAAAGAAAGTAATGAAAAAGATATAAGTATCGTGCATTTTACTATTTTGAATGGTAAGGTTTTATACCATTTGAAAATAATTTTTAAACATATTTATTAATTTAAACTTTATCAATGATGTTTATTATTATCTTCAATTTTGTTTGCTTGTATATTAATTAATTAAAGACGATGTAAAATTTTTGTTTGGTTAAAGCAATATATAATATTATTATTTTGTATTTGTATGCTAATGATATGATTTATTAGTGCTTACATGGGTCAATATGCAATAACATTTCAATGACTTAAAAAATTATTATAACGAATAAAGTTTCAAAACTTTAAGTACATGTAAACATGTTTTGTCAAGGGAGAACCCTTGTTAAGTTAATATTTATAATATCTTAATATAAAATTTTAACAAGTGAGACATGAATAATTATTTAAATCATAAATTTCAGCAATTTAAAAAAATATTTATACATTACATAATATTTTCTTAAGGAACAAATACATGATTTATTATGTTGTATATCAAAATTGAAATTGACCCATTTTTCATTAACGGGTGGTTATTTAGTTTATAATAAATTAAAAAATACTACATCATTAATTATAATTACTTTTATAATTTTTTATTAAAATGATTAATTGAAATAAAAATTAAATTACTAATGAACAATTTTCATTAACTGTGGTTAATGATTTTTGTACACGCTCAGTTCGAATACTGTTTCTGAATTTTCTCAACATGTTGCCGATAATGTAATCTATGAGAGGTTGCCATGTAAAAATGGAGAGATTAAAGAAGCAACTCACGATCACCTTGAGAAGTTCGGAGCTGATGGGCTTCGGACTCTAGCATATTGTGATCTGGTACGTGTATAAGTTTGCGTCTGTAGCGTATACACGTCTGTGTGTCTGAGATGCAGACGTTTTTTGTGTACATAAAGGTGTGATGTGTGTGTACGTACTTAGATTTTCGTGCAGCCTAACATTTGGAATCAATTTGGCTAGGATCCACAACTATATGAATCCTGGAACGAGAAATCTGTTCAAGCGAAATCAGCATTACGTGATCGTGAAAGGAAGCTGGATGAGGTAATAATAAGTTTAAGATCGTAACTGATATACTATGAATATATAATATTGATTTGTTTTGGTATTTCTAGGTGGCTGAGCTTATTGAGAAGGAGCTTGTGCTGATTGGAGCCACCGTTCTCATAAATAAATTGCAATAAGGCGTGTCTACATGCCTTGAGACACTCGCTAGAGCCGGCATAAAAATATGGAAACTGCTATCAACATGTGTATGTGTTGTTATGTTTTATATATTGTAAAACCTACACATATTCTCTTGCAGTTTGATCAGCAACGATACGAAGCAGTTCGCTATAGGCGCTGAAACAAAAGCCATCCGTGAAGTGGAAGAGAGGGTCAGTATTGATGATACAGTTTCCTTTTTGCGGGTGTGTAAGCTTATGTCGTAATTATTTCTTTGTCTTTATGTGCAGATCTGTAACTGAGTGTTCGTATGTATGCCTATATGCATATATCTATGTCACGATACATGTATGCATTCTTACATATGTGTATACAGCATTACTATAGCCGGATAGATACGTGTGTACGTGTACGTGCATATATCTAATATCCAAGGGTCATTCATAAATGCTTGTTAGTGTTTCTACATATAGAGATATGTATACATGTATGTATGTATCTGTAGCACCCACACGCACACACATACAATTAGCTGGTGTAAGATACTGTATATTATGTAACATAATGTATATATGCATGTGTATACACACATGCGTAGTGACACATGGGTGGTGATCTGGCCCATGTGTTGCATGTGTGCCATGTGGCAGGAGGTTTCTTGTATATAAGCAGGGTTTTTGTAGTTGAATATATCTGACATTCTGAATATATATATGCTCTTTCATTGGTGGAGATGTTGGGCATTCCTTTCTTCCGCCTTTTCCTTTTCTTGTTTCTATGATAATGAATATAGAGACGGTTTTTAGCATTATTGCTACTGCTATTGATGCACAAACTAAGTTGTTGGAGTGCTTTGTTAAGGGTCTGTCCTCCTCTTCCCCGCCTAAGCCTCTGCCGGGGGATCTGCTTCTAGTACTTCTTCATCTTCTTCACAGGCCACAAATCCGAGGGTTCGACCCCGATCTTTTTGTGGTGATCCGGGAGATGATGTATACCACTGGTTTGATCATTTCCAAGTTATTGTTCGTTACTACGGTTGGGATAAGGCCCGTGCTCTTAGAGAATTCCCTACCTATTTGGAAGGCCCCGCGCTTAAGTGGTATAATGGATTGGCTGTGGAGATTCAAGCCAATAGTAATCGGTTGACAGAATGCCTCAAACGTACGTTTGGCAAAGTTGAGGATTCAGATGATGCTTTCCAACAACTGCATGCGATACGACAACATCCCGATGAGTCTGTTATGCGGTTCAGTATTAGGTTCAGGGATTTAGCTCGGCGTGCATATCCTAACATGCCTGAGCCCATTAAGCTCGGTATGTTATGGCCAACTATGCGACCCAAACTTGTTCGATTCATTTGGGTTCTTCGTCCTACCACATTGGAGAAGCTTTTGCACTAGCTCAACGATTTGAGTTGGTGCCTGGTGAGGGCCATGGTCCCCTTGGTTACTTGCTCCTCCTATTTAGCATGCTGATCCAATGGAGTTGACGCTGCTGCATATGTGCCCGCACGACAAGCCTTTCATAGTCGACCTCGAGGCCCACCCCATGGACCACCTCCACGAAATCGTCTGCACTTGCTCCAATTCTGCCCGGGGTGGTCAAAATCCACGGATTCGTGACAGGAGGAATCGGAACAATACAGGTCGACCCAATCAAGTTCATTGTTGGGCCTATTGGGCACCTGGAAATACTTGGGGGTATGCAATGTATATCCTGATTGGCGTCCACCACATCCAGGTTGGCGACCATATGTTCGAATGGTGTGCTTGTGGCAGCCATTATGTCTGATGATGAGCTTCCAGATGACGAAGCCTCTCTTGTAGATGGATCTGTTGCGGAAATCAATAATCGTACGGGCAACGGAGGGATCCCGTGCGATGGAGACTTCACTATGTTTTTTCCGCTATGCATATCAAGGTTTGCAAGTTCCACCAGATCATCCAGTTTTCACATTTTCTGCACGAGTGAATGATCTTTCAGTCACAGTGCTTGTGGATACAGGATCCAGTATGTCTTCCATAACTACTTCTCTAGCGCATTCGGTGCTCATTACCCTTAAGATGTGCAGATAAGGTCTTGCACATTTTATATGGTAATGGGCAGTCTCGTGCAGTATCACAGTACACCACTTCGACTATGCTGGTTTTGGGTGACAATTGTAAGTTTCCCTCTGGGTCTCTTAGGGTTGTCCCTTCCCAGGTCTTTGACATTATTCTGGGATGTGATTGGTTGAAGCAGTCGAAAGGTATGTGTGATTTTTCATTCTCTCCTCCTGTATTACGCTTGGACTCTAGTCCTGTAGTTTGTTCCTTTACATCCAGAGAAGCTTGTTTGTTTGTTTGTATCATGTATATAGCTCCTTTGATTCCAGTCTTGGGTGTGTGTTCATCTTAACATTCAAATGTCGGATTCGTCACCTGAGTATCGAGCACAATGCATCGAACAACTTAAGCAGCAGTATGCAAGTTTGTTCAAATTTGATTTGTCCCAAGGTGCACGTGTGAAGACTCGACACTGTATACCCACTGGCAATGCAAAGCCTTTCAAAGTCCCAGTTCGATGCAGGTCACCAAAAGATTATCAGCCATGTGAACAGCTGTTACATATATGATCGGTAAGCGGGTGTGTCGTCCATCACGGAGTCCATGGGCATATGATCTATGATTTTGTGTGGATTACCGACCTCTCAACGATGTTACCATCAAAGATGTTTATCCACTACCGAACTCTGTCGATCTGTTAGATCATTTGGGTCAGAGTCGATGATTTATTAAGTTGGATTTTGTCATAGTTTTTATTATGACTCCTCTTTACTTTGGACGTTGACTGTTGTTACCTACCTATATTGATAAGCCCTAGGTGTAGAAGAAACAGGCCCGCTTAGTGCACTTGGATATCTAGTGATGGTCCGGCCGGGTGTCATTAGGTATTTGCAAGAAACTCTGGGCAAAGCTAGCACTTCCATCTAGAAAACTCTTACCTTAGTTTTTCGTGTCCCATTTGAATTAATGGCTAGTTCCGGTGAGTTCGGCATGTTGGATATGCTTAGAAATACCCCCAGGTTTGACAATTTAGGGTTTAGGGGTCGATGGATAACTCACCAAGTATGTTCCCTCTGGGAATGAGAATTCAGTGCTAGCCCACTTATGTAAACATGAAAACAGGGGGGGCCTCTGTCACATAAATAAGGTAGTATATAGAGTGAGGGTTCCTGGGTTCATGACTGAGCTCGTTACTCTTCTCCCCGATGCAAGCTCTAGCTTGTGTCGTCAAGGCACAACCCTCTGTTGTGCCGCCCTAACTTCTAAATGCTAGGGGTACGTCCCACCTTTGGGGTAGTTTACCCTTAACGTTGGTGAATCCATGCCTGGGAGGTCTTGTGGGAATGCACGTTCCAAGAAGCAGAGGTAGAGGCTTGTCTCCAACCTCCTCCTCCACGTCAAGCTAGGTGTAACACTCATGTCTAAGCAAGGCACATCCGTGTCCTTGTCCAACTGTGGGTGTGGGATCTTGTTTGACAAGTTCACATTACCAGTTCCTAAGGGTTCACTAAGAGGTTCTAGAGTTGGCATTTAGGAGCCACATTTGTGGCACTTGGTGCAACTCTTGAATCTAAGAGTTATGGCATGATAGGCCACATCGGGGAAGGCAGTGTCACATGGAGATGTGACGCTGGCTAAACGTCACATGGTACAACGTCCGAGGCACGCCCTTTGGGGTTATGTCATGGGCTTATCGCCAATGGGTTGGATACTCTAACAAACAGACATGCTTGTGCTTGCACTAGGGTGCTAAGCCTTGGGCATCTGCTCAAGGGAGGTTAGGTTTCATAACTAGGTGTGCTTTGGCACACTTGGCTAGGGGAGTGTTTTCCTTGGAATTTAAGAGTTGAACAACTTAAGCTCATTAGTAGAAGCCCTTTCATGAGGCACTCACAAGGTCATGTGCTTAAGGTTATCCCAAACCTAGCCTTAAGGAGTTTGCTTAGTAGAACACTCGTGTCCGCCTACGGCGCACACTCATGTCCTCACTAAGTACTAGCCCTAGGTCTAGGGTATGACTTGGCCACTCAAACCCTTAAGGGTTAGTCGTGGTTTAGGGTACCCCTTATCGCCCTAAAGGGGTTGTACCCCAAATGAGGGTGATTCTTTAAGGGGTAAGTGACAATGCCTTAGCTCTATCACGGGGGTATGTGTGGAACACACGTCTCCTTGATGGGGGTTAGGGCATGAGCCTGTCTAGGTCTTCTAGGGCAAGACCCTAAGTCAACTAGGGTTATCCCTCAAGGGTTTTGGGGGTAGACATTCTAGGGAGACTTAGGCTAAACCCTAAAGTCTCCTGTCCACTTGGGCATTAAACCGGAAATGTAAACCCTAGTTTTTAGCATTTTTAAGGTAAAAAACAACAACTAGAAAACAAGCCTTTGTTTTTGTAAAAAAGTTAACATACTAGGGGTCGAACATTGGTTTATTTTTTAACATAGTTAATATACATTGTATTATTATTTTGTTTTTACCCTTGTTTTTACCCTTGTTTATACAGTAATAATTTCTATTTGTTTTCTATATAATTTATTTTATTTAATTTTATTGATTTATTGATTTTAATTGTACTTAATAAAAACTCTTTAACTTTCATTAATTAAATTAAAAATAATAAACATTATTAATTTCTGGTGATCTCTCTGTGAATCCCCTCTCTCTCTCACACACACCAGTCCACCTTTCGGAAGCGTTTCTTCATGCGTGAGGTTCTGCATCAACGAGGCCTCTGCAAGAAAAGAAACTAATGTAAACAAGATTCACCAGTTATACTGTGTGTGTGTATAGCTAGATAGATAAATATGCTATTATAATATTATTGCAGTAAGCACAAGCCTATACGTATATTGTCAATCCTGATATATATGAATGCATACACATCTAGAATACATGTATGTATGCTATATAGGAATATATATAATAGGACTCGGCTGAAAACTGTTGTTCTTTTAAGCTACATGTCTTGTGTTCTTCTCCTCTGTGTGTGTGTGTGATAACTAGATAAAAGAAAGCCATTGTACATGTGTGTGTGTGTGTGAGAGAGAGAGAGAGACAGAGAGTTGCGAGCTTTACCCATAAAGCTCGCAAGACAATGCCGGGAAGGCAATGTACTTAATGCCTTCTGATGTTGCCAGATTCAAAGCGGCCCTGTGAGTGAAACATCATCCAAACAATGAGCAAAATAAACAATCAAATAAGACGTATCAAGACGTATAAATGCATATATAGACTTAGATGATAATTTGCTTATAAGGAATTATAACTGTCTGAACTGTCCATACATACAGTGTGTGTGGGTGTGTGTGTGAAGAACAAAAAACTTACGACTGCATCTGTTTGTCCATCGATGAACCAGAGCCCTATATCCCCTTTCCAGATAACAAGAGTGCTGGACTCGGACAGCTTGTACTTGACCACTCCAGTGAGTGGCTCCGGAGGCGGAGGTGGGGGAGGGGTCGGTTTCTCCCCACACACTCACACACACACGTGTGTGCTTACATCTGTTCGTATATGAAATACTCACCACAATATTTTTGAAGTTTGGTGAATCAAATTGACTGTCAAGCACGACTTGCGTTGCACCTAAATCCATTAGCTTTTTCTTAGCGTCTTCAATTCCTGGCCTGAAATCACGAATTATATAAGAAACCACACAATATGCATTCATATGTATCAGCGTGTAATGATTGTCACTTACAAGACGTGTGTATCTACTATGTACGTACGTACATAGGTTACAGCTATCTATATGTACGTGTATACGACTATGTGTACGTCGGTACACAAAATATACGTTATGTACCTCTCACGCACAATATTGATGGTCTGGAGACCTTTTGCGTGTGCAATTTGTATGACACATTGTCCAACCATACTCGTAGACCCGTTCTGAACAACCACATCCCCTGCAACGAACGCGCGCACACACACACACAAATATAAATACATATATTAGTTTTTAAACGTAAAACTTCAAAAATAACAATTAATAGAAGTTTTAGTAAGTTAATATTTAATTAATTACCAGCTTCTAACGAAGCAAAATCTTCGAGCATTCTGAGTGCGGTGCAGGGTTTGACAGAGATGGTAGCCAGGTATTCCATGGGCACATTATCAGGAACTTTACACCATACACTCTCCTCTTTTAGCACATGTGTGCTCCACGTTCCTGCACAGATACGTGTGTAACTTAAAAGCTAAGTTTTATAATGTTCAGTAACTTCGGTTATCTATGTATTTATTTAACTGGATTAAGATAAAGTATTTATATATAAATTATATACTTATTATACTAACCGATTCCGGAATATGTTGGAATGACCCAATCTCCTACTGACAAATGTTTAACATCCGATCCAACAGAAACTACCTGTCCAACACCTTCACCACCGGCAACTGCAGGAGGTGTAGGTCGCATCGGATATACCCCTGAAAACAAGAAAAAGACAAAAAAATTAAACTTTATAAAACATGTAAAATTAATAAACCATTGATAATGTATGTATATCTACATGTGTCTGCCACATCTATATATATATATATATATATATATATATATATATATATATATATATATACTTACAATATATATAACGCAAATAAATCTCTCTCTCTCAAAATCCAGTCCAATTCTAACACATAAAATGTATGTACATGTACATACAATACATATAGATTATAATCAAATGCTAAACCATAGTAAAGTGTACAGCGTACAACATTATAACTTACATACACTATTGAGAACACTGTATGATACTGAAGTGGCTATGTTACGGGTACACACACGTTCAACCTTCTATTCTGTTGATGTCTGATGGGTTGATAGGAGCTGCCAGCATCTTGACGCATACTTCCCCTTTCTCAAGAGGACGACCAGGAAGCTCCACTATTCTTTTTATATAAACATCCATTTGTATAAAAGAAACATGTATGTATATACATACATACACGAATTTATGTGTGTGTATCTATATACACAATATACATATGTTGATGACCCTGTGGTTTATGTTTATATAATATACATCTACACCACATTTTCATATAATTAATTGAATCTGTAACTTGTATATCTACAATACACACTTACTTGTGGACATCGATAAATGTGGTTGATCTTACCATCTTGTTGATTCTCTCTGTTCTACTGGGACGATCGAAATTGGGTCTTCTCTGGGGCCTATCCATGGACCTCAGACCACCCATTGCACAGCTATCCTTGTTGGCATTGCATAGAAATCTGTACACAGGCATGTCATGGATGGCCAAGGCCATGGAGATGATGCTCCTCTCATTTGTTGGTCCTGCTGTCCAGATGGTGTGGAAACTGTCCGCTAAACAAGAGAGCTTCATTACGAGTGTAGTATTCGCTGGGATGATGATCGGTGCATATTCTTGGGGTCCATGAATCCACTCACCAGATTGAGTGGCCACCGTTGATATTGCACAGTGCCATATCTTGGAGAGCTAAACCCATGCTGCCGGATCTGCGGAGCACGCTCCACCGCTTCACAGAAAGAACCCTAAAGCATATTCTAGGATCCCCTGTTTAGGTTAGCTCACTATATTTTAATGAATTATAACATAATTTTATACATGTTACAAACCCAAAAACCAACCCTTGTTCTTGGACCCTTAGTACTTCCCCTAGTATGTTAGTCAAATTTTTTTTACCCTAGTATTTATAAAATTAGGCATAGTTTTTTTGCTTTGTTTATTTTACATTTTCCGGTGTTAGAGTCTAACCCTAGGGGTCGTTGGGGTTGTTCTGGGAAACTTAGCGTTGCTCACACAGGGTGATGACGCCGAATGGCCACCTGGCAGCCACGTGTTGCCCCTTTGGGTTAAAACTCTGACAGATTTGGCATCAGGATATTGGTGGCAAGTTCCTATGGCTGAGGAGGATATTCCAAAAATGGCCTTCCAAACACCATTTGGTCTTTACGAGTTTTTGGTTATGCCTTTTGGATTGACTTCAGCTCCTGCCACCTTTCAACGCATGATGAATGAGCTTCTTTCAGATATGCCTGATATCACTGTCGATTTTATCGACGATGTACTCATTCATGGGTCTGGTTCTTGGGAGGATCACATTCGTGATGTACGGCGCATTCTTGATCGATTTCGAGAAGTTGGCCTGAAGTTGAAACTTGAAAAGTGTGTGTTTGATTCAACCAACACCATTTACTTGAATTACCGTATATCTCGAGAGGGTTTACATGTGGATCCAATGAAGTTGCGAGCTGTTCGAGAGTTCCCTCGTCCCCGTACAGTACAGGAAGTCCAGCATTTCTTAGGCAAGGTGTAGTACTTGGGACGATTCATCGATTATCTCACTGATTGAACTGCCTCTCTTCGGAAGTTAGTTCGTCCACAAGTACCTTTCAGGTGAACTCGCAAGTGTCAACAGGCATTTGATCAGTTAAAAGAGTTCCTGACAACTCCACCATTGCTTCAATACCCAGATTTTATTCGTTTGTTCATTTTACGAGTAGATGCCTTAGATGTTGGTATTGGGTGTGTTGATACAAACTGATGTTGTGGATCCTTCAATTCGACACTTGGTGGCTTACATTAGTCGAGTACTCGCGCCGGCTGAGCGAAATTATTCCACTACTGAAAAAGAATGCCTTGCTGTTGTTTGGGGTTTTGAACGACTTCATGCCTACTTACATGAAGTAAAACACTTTTGAAGTGTGATCATGCTACTGTCACTTCCTTGTTAAAACAGAAGAATTTAGTGGGTTGTGTAGCCATATGGGCATTACGTCTCCAAGTATATAACTTTAAAGTGGTGCACAGGCCTGGGCAAACAATGGTGGATGCAGATGTACTTTCTCGAGCACCCCTTTCTAATTTCACTTTGCTTGCTCATGCAGTTGCTGCAGCGTTCGGTTTGATACAAGCCCCTCAGGTATTTGATGCCGACTTACCATCCTTGGAACAGTGGTAGGATGCCCAAAAACGTGAATCGTGGACGAGGCAATTACGGGATGCGTTTGCAAATCTTTCTTACGAACCTCGGTTTCAACAATATCATGCTTAGTTTCGACTTCATGATGATTTATTATATTTTATTAGGACAAATCCAGAAGACAGATGGCGTTTGGCTGTGCCCTCTACATATGTTCCACACCTTCTTCGAGCATATCATGATTCGCCTATTGTTGGAGGTCATCTTGGTCACCAACGAGTGTTGGAGAAGCTCTGCAGATCCTTTTATTGGCCCAGCATGCGTGGTGATGTGATCAGGTATATTCAGAGCTGTCCCATTTGTTAAACTCGGAATTCCTCTACAATTCGGGCCATGGGGTGTTAGAATCCATTAACGTCTCTCGCTCTTTTGAGTTAATTGCAGTGGATTTAATGGGACCTTTTCCACGTTCTTCTCAAGGTAACCAGTACATCATTGTCGTATTTAATTATTTAACTCGTTGGGTAGAGGTTGGTGCTCTTCCAGATGCAATTGCCATGTTAACAGCTTTGTTTTTATTCGATAATGTGGTTTTGCAGCATTCTTGTCCAGAGCGGATGTTATCAGATAATGGCCCCACTTTTATTGCAGGGGTATTTCGAGTGTTGCGTGAGAGGTTAAGGGTAAAACACTTATTTGCCTCTCTATATCATCCACAAACTGATGGTTTGGTGGAGCGATTGAATCAGACCTTCAAGGGTATGATCTCGAAGTATGTGAACTTTAATCACATTGATTGGGATTAGTATTTGCGATGCTTGAGATTTGCTTATGTAACAGGCATTCAAAGTTCGAATTGGTATCTCTCCATTAAGGCATTATATGAATATGATCCTAAGTTGCCTAGTGAATTGGGATTATCATCAAATCTACCACGTGCCGAGGATGTGAAAATGTGGGCTCGACATTTGGATGCTGTCTTGCCTCTTCTGAATGCAAAATCTGTTGAACATCTTGGTCAAGCTCAAATACTGCAACAATCTTCTTACAATGCATGACATTAAATTCCACCAGACTATGCTAACGATGACTTAGTACTGGTACATTTTCCCAAGCTGACTGCACCTGGGCTTGCAACTGATTTATTACATAAGTGGCTTGGTCCCTACCGAATACTCCGAAAGGTTGGTCCTCAAGTGTATCAGGTACAGTTGGTGGGATCTCATGAGGTTGAGATAGTTCACGTAGTTCGAATGAAACGGTTTGTCGTTCGAGACTCGTTGAATACATTCGGTCATACCTTAGATGGCCCAGCTCACACAGATCTAGGACCATCAGATCCATCACCATCTACACAGCCGTAGAAGGAGGATAATGTAAGATACTGTATATTATGTAACATAATGTATATACACATGTGTATATACACACATGCGTAGTGGCACATGGCTGGTGATCTGGCCCCATGTGTCAATGCCACGTGTTGCATGTGTGCCACATGGCAGGAGGTCTCCTGTATATAAGCAGAGTTTTTGTAGCTGAATATATCTGACATTCTAAATTATATATCTGCTCTTTCACTGGAAGCTAACTATATTTAATTTAGGGAGACCCTGTTGCGACCACACGTGCTATTGAGACATGGGTAAGGGAATAGTTAACATCCTCATCTCTCCTATATAATAAAGTTACATATTTTTTTAGGTATCTTATACTTTTTGTATCACACGTGTGAATACACACACATAACCCATAGTGTAATGTTATCATAACTAAGAATTTTATCGTTTAATGACTTGGGATGCCTTGTTAGGTTACCAGCTAAGTGTACTTTTTGTGATGTGCTACCCATTACATTTGCAACTTCCTCATCCGTTGAATGTTCCTCACACTCTTGTAACATCTGCATTCTTATTTGCAAGATTCGTGTGTACATATCAAATAAATGCATCTACATACATCAAACATATCAATACACACACATATACATGTGTGTGTGTTTATATATGCATATATACATGTATTGATATGTTTGCTTATACTATGTATATATATATATGCATATATATATATGTCAAATAAATGCATTTACATACATCAAACATATCAATACACACACATATACATGTGTGTGTGTTTATATATGCATATATACATGTATTGATATGTTTGTTTATACTATGTATATATATGCATGTATATATGTGAACAATGTTATATAAATAACACATCGGATTCATCAGTAATCTCAACTGGTAGTTGTATTGATCGTAAGGAGGGAAGGTGGGCTAGAGAAACACCATAGGAGATTGACTTGTCCATGGCACCTTGAATGACATTACCATTTGTAATATTGGAGAAATCTCTAAATATTCGTAAATGTTACATTCATTTTTATAATTTAAATAAATAAGAAAAATATAATAATATTAAATTTTACATGTGTTACCATTTTATGCATGGTAACATTGTTACCAATAAAAATGCTTAGTTACATGGTTACTATCGGAAAAAAATATGTAGTTGTTATGTAAATGTTATATAAGTGTCATGTAGATTTTAAATTTTAAATAATTAATAAATAAAAAAATAAATTATTGATAGAATAATTAATTTATTAAAATTTAATTAGTTGTGCCACCAGTGGGCCTTAATTTATATTTTTAAAAAGACCTAAAATGAACATGAAAATTAAATGAAAAGTTATTATGATAATTTTAAAATACTTTTATGTAAAAAATGCAGCTATATTTCATGACATTAAAACTTTAAAAGTGTGATAAAAAAAAATATATTATTATGTATACAATGTCTCACTTGTTATAAATAAAGATTAAATGTGTTATGTGTATAAAAAAGAAAGATTTATATACATTACAACATCTTATTTTTTAAAAAAGGTTTTTGTATTAATTTATATTTAAAATGTGTATTGAGATTATAATAAGAATAAAAACATTAATATTATCCAACATTTTAATTTTTTCAGTAACCGTTAAATATGGGTCTTTCCCTTGTAAAGATGGTTTCTTTTTTCACTACATGTATTTATATTACAATATAAATATAAATATTTTTTTATATAAAAAGTGTCAATCACTTGTAATAAATAATAAAATTCTTTATTACTATTACTATTATTAAAGAACATAAGGTTTTAATTATTAGTATTATTATTATTATATAAATAAGGTCTTATATAAATAAAGAACATAAGGTTTCAATTATGAGACTCAACACAACACATGCAAGAGAAAATTTACTTAATATGGAAGCTTTAATAATAAATTACGGTTGCAATAGAATTAATGTATAATCTTATAGAGTTCATTCTTATAATAATACACACTAAATGTGTATATAAGAAATAAAAATCAATCTTAGATAACTAATCTTTTAATAAAAGGTAAAACTATTAGAAAGGGTATAACATAAAAGATACAATTTTGATTGGAAGGGAATGGAGTTATTATTTTCATTTATTTAAGTTAAACCAAAGTAATATGTTGTTATTGTAATTTTGAATACTTTTATTATAAGGGACAGTCCCTCTACGACAAAGGGAGGAAAGACCGGTCGTATCTTAACTTTGTGCAGTTAAGACTTAAAAAAAAAAAAGAACACTTACTTACAGCTTGGCTGTTAAGGATTCGTGAAAGATTCCTAAGAATTATTATGAATGTTTTACAAGTGCTGCTATATGCAGCTTCGGATAACTAAAGCAAATCTTTTTCGTTGTGGAAGCTTGGGTGCGAGGTTGTTTACGTGTGTACACACACGTAGTGCATGCGTGTGTTATATACATATCCACATCAAAAGAAGAACTTAAGTACCTTCTTAAAATGAGTACTCTCTCTCACTATTTAGTCATATCAATCCAAAAAGAACACCTTTTGCCGGGGGGAGGGGGGGGGACACTTCAATCCATGGGCATTCCGGTGTTGAAGTCTATTTCCCACTTTTCCCGATTTTAAACCGCTCCACGTCCTGTTACTAAATCATTTAATGTCTATGTGTGTGCGTGCGTGCGTGCGTGCGTGTTGTGTTTAACACACATATATATGTATAACGTACCTCATGCGGCACAAAGAGCCTTCGCAGCTCTGGCAGAAGCTTCAACAAGGTTGTCAGCAAGGTTGTGGTCCTCATCCAAATCGAGGTGCAAAAGCTTCAAATTGGGAGAAGGGTACAGTTAACGTCCGGTGTGTAAGCTCACGCAAGTTGGGTGTGTTCAAGACGAGCGTCACAACATTCTGGAGAACCGGAGCTTGCTAGTAAGAAGAATTGAAGAGTGTCAAGTTGTCTTCGTCCCACGATCTTCAATTTATCGTAAACCTCATTCGTTCTTATACACGAATGAAAGAAGTATCTCCCTGTAGCGCAGATGGTCATCTCTCACACACACATCTGTAGACAAGTCAAAGTGAGGAAAATAAGAAGACATTGATCCTTGTGTGTGTGTGCGCGAGAGAGAGAGAGAGAGAGAGCTTACCGCTCATAGCAGCACTAGCCGCTTTCTTCATCTTGCTATGCTGAAACCTAAAGGACTCCTTGGGAGCGAAGCTCAAAGGATATATAATCATGCTTGTTAATTAAACTAGTGTGACGGTCGTTAGCTCAAACGATGATATATTTTGCTAAGGTATAGCAATGGCATATTCGGATAAATGCTAAAACAGCAGCATATTCGCTTCATTTAACAATGTTGATTAAACCATGCAGTTTCACCATTTAAATAGTACAAATAACATAATATCCTTAGCATATATACGTAGTAAATAGCTCCCAAACTGAAAATCCGTTTTAATGGATATTTAGCTAATACCGCAATCACGAGAAGAACTTACATGATTATTGTATTGTGTTCATTTTAAGCTTGCTTTCTCATCTCCTCCAAATCAAGCTCCACAGCTACCACTGGTGTGTCCTTCTGCATTGCCTCGGAGCTAGTCCAACAAACATATATAATCATTAACATGTGATACCATATATCTATGTGGGTGTGTGTGTGTGAAATTATAAGAGGTTACCTGTTTAAGACATGACCATGATCAACAGCAGAATGACTACAGTAGATTGCTCTTCCCACAATGTTCTTCATAGGCACAGGTCCAAACGTTCTGCTGTCATAAGCTTCCTGCGTATATATAGTACAGAGTTTCAGTGTGTGTGTAGAGAGAGGATTATATAACCCGTCACAAATGTTCTATAATATATGAGAATGGAAGTTCATAGTAAATCCCACTAGAAATACACCAAATCCACTCCTCAAAGGCCTCTTCGCTAACTTCTCCGTCCAAAACACGTACTACTTAATTACTAAAGTTGAACAAAATGTGTACATGTGTGCCCATACACAGAGAGACACATGTACACTCTTATATACCTTCGGGCTAAGTGAAGTATTGTCAGCAACGACCCAACATTGTCCTTCTTCAAGCGTAAAAGCCTCATCCTGCTCATCCGTGGACACCATTTCATCCCCTTCCACAGCAGCAACACGTCGTACAAGAGTTTGTGTTGACTCCTTAGGATCCTTAAACACCACAACATCTCCTACATACACACACCTGGACAATAAAAACCACTGATTAGATATCTGTGTGTATGCAATTGCATGAGAACTTATTGACAAGAAATAATAATCTCTCTCCCTCTCAACAACACACACACACATATATATATAATATATATATATATATATATATATATATAGTGTGCATGTATGGCTTGCCTAGAGGATGGAAGAGGTACCGATCGAACGAGTAGTGTTTCGCCCTGACTCTTAAAAGTAGGAGCCATCTGTTCCCCTTTGACAGGGTGAAAGAAAGTTAATCTTCCCTGGAACAAGTTCTTCCAGATCCTATCCCCTAGTTGCTTCTCGGTTATTTGCCCCTTATCATAACTCTACATAAACAAAACCATACTGCTCAATATGTATGCATACACACACATATATATATACATATGCATAATGCATATATACGAATGCTAAATCTTATATATGTGTACCATGAACCAAAATTGTCCATTATAATGAAAAATGCCCAAATAAAAAATGTAAGGGAAATAGATAAAACACACACAATATAAACACATACCTTAGCAGCAGTAGCAATTGAATGCGTAAGCTTGACAACAAAGTACCTGATCCACATCGAAGCTCCCATACAAACACAAATCTCTACTCCGCCATAGCCTTCTTCCTCTTTCCCTGGGCCTAACCCTAATCGATAAACCCCAGAGGAATATTCTACCCGGCGGGGTCCTGACCGTTGGTTTAAACGGCCGGGATGCTCGCCACGCTACCCACATTCTGTACACGTGTCCGTAGGAAAGTCTGCCAGCGAATCCAGTAAAGAAAATAAGCAGTTCGTTGGGTTTTCATGCAAATGCAGGAAACACAAGCGGCAGCGGCACAGGGATCGTTGTAAAGGTGTGTGTTTAATCGATGAGTTTAGAGGCGGATTTAATGGAATGAATTTCTTGTTTTTGATGCAATGCAGAAAGGATTGAGAGCGTACTTCCTTGTCCATTGATTTGTTAGAGGCGTTGTCATGGGGGTGGACGGCAAGGGATCCAGGCCGGTCTTGTATAGCGATGTCGGAAAGCAGGCGAGGGATCTGTTGACAAGGGGTTTCAGTGCCGGACACATGCTTATGCTCTCGTACCTGGCGCCGAATGGCGCCACTGTGTCTACTACTGCCACCATGGTTGAAGGCGCCGTCGTGGGTGTCATGAGTTGCTCTTTGAAACGGGATAATATGACTACGGAGGTCTCTGCAAGCAATTTGTGCCAGGTGGGTTTCTTAAATTTTATGTATACTTATTAAATTTTTCTTGAAAATGTTTATATATATATATATATGAAATAGTGTTTGAGCATGTAAGCAGAGTGATTGTTTTTTTAGATTTACATATATTTAGTCAATTGTTTTATATATACATGTTATGGTGGGGTTGCCGTTTTGAATAATATGTTGAATAGCATGTAAGCATGTGGCTTATATGATTGTTCTGACTTTGTCGATCTCACTATAATAACCACATCTGACCTTATGAACAATGTCAAGGAAGAGTTTATGTGTATATAATTATTTGGATATATATACACATGTCTGTGTTAAGTATAGCACAATACACACTGTTTCGTGTATGTACTACATGTGTTATGTATGTACTAGACACACAGATGGGAGCCAGTAGTTAGAATTTAATGACCAGCGGCATATAATGTTTGATTATACGGAGTTCAACTTATTGGCTTCTTTAATGTTTTCTACCAAGTACGTCTTGTATAATTTGACTGTGTACAACATTTACTTAACTAACGTATATAATGCTTCTCATATATTGAGACGTTACACGCGTATAATACGTGCGTGTGTGTAAAGTGTTGTGTATTAAATAGTTTTGGAATACAGATTACAGCAACTACTACATACGAAGAAGTGATACCTGGCCTGAAGGTATCCTTGTCAACCACGGTCCCGGGTGCGGTAAACACAGGCAAGACACAGTTGCATTATTTCCACGACCGCGCTGCCTTAACAGCAACAGTGAATGGTTTCAAGGCTAAACCAACTATGGAGCTCACTGCTAACGTTGGCTCTCCTAAACTCACCCTTGGTGGTTCCTTGATATATGACACTGAGCGGAACAGGCTTACAGGCTCTACAGCAGGTTAGTTTTTCATGGTTCATACATACACGTATCAGCAGAGGGATGTTTCATCATTAATATTATTACAGTACTTGAAGCTTATCTCTCTCAGACACAGACAGGAACACAAAACTTACATGTGTTGTATGTTTTTGACCAGGGTTGGGATTCTTTTCACCGGATGTTTGTGGAGCACTCCTTGTGGATCCGATGAACGGCAAGTCCTTGGACTTGTACTGTTCACAGGCATTAAACAGGAAGGTATCATGGGCATGCCACTTGAACCACAAGCTAGACCGGAAGTTAACCACTGCCATGCTGGGTACGTCCTACCAATGGACAGTTTCACCACGGTTAAGTCCCGCGTGGATAACCACGGTATGCTGGCGGCTTTACTACAGTACGAGCCCAACCCTCTCATCAGTTTTGGTATGTATACGGAGGTTAACACTAAGGCTCTCAAGACTACGAGACCGAAGGTTGGGTTTACCTTCACTGTGCTTGCTGCTGCAATGTGAAACTCCTCACACTAGTGTGAAATCCAGTTTCACATAGGGCTTCATTTTTCTTCCTTAAGCACCATATAATAGTCCTCTCTTCCAGTTTTGCTTTTGAATAACATCAGACCTTACAGCAATTAATTAGATTTATAATCTAAGATACACCCTTTACCCCTATCTATTAAACATGAATATATGGTAGACAGTTGGCCTCTTCAAATAATGGTCTAGTTCAGTAAACAGGGCACTCCTGAACTTTTATCCCAGGGGCAGTGGGACACGTGGCTAATGCGCACTGGTCCCCATATTGAGTAACTCCCCACCAGTTTATCTCCTTGTCGTTAATATTGAGGAAGAAGTACAGAAAAACGCCCATAAAAGCGACCCCAGCATCAAGAGAAGCAGAGAGTATATAATTATGTCTTTGCCACCACCCTTTCTTATATCTAAATATTAAGTAATTAAATATAAACCCGACTAAAAACCAGCTCCAGTAGTTAACCGGCGCTGCATACGGCATTGCACCGGCACCGCCTATGATGACTGGCGTAACCACGTACTTCAACCATTTTACATCCGGTAGTAACTTCTCAAGCCCCCAGTGGAAAACCGGTAATATCGCACCGAACAGAAAGCACCAGTTTAGAGTTTTATAAAGACCGAGTTTTCCAAATATACGCTCGGGTCCTATAAGTCCCCATATAACCGATGCATCGTAGAAGATTGTGTCTTGTGGGCATGTCCATATATTGCCTTTAATGTCCGTGTTACATATATCCGGCACCGTCTCCAGAAGCCACCATGCCGTGCCGAAGTACGTTATAGACGCCACCATTGTACCGACAATCTGCACACAAGAATGCGTGTGTATGTGTGTGCGTGTGTGCATTATGTTTACCTGGGCTATGAACATGGATCTGGGTGGTATTTTCATATAGTGACCTATTTTGAAATCGCTTAACAGTGAGGTTGTTTGGTACACGGTGATAGTACCGTAAGTCTTAAAAAGAACATTTGCAATGGGCTGACCCGGGGTGATATATCCGATAAGGTACTCAGATATCACGTTCAATCCAGGAGACTGCAATTAATGATTATCAGTGCGTGTGCGTGTGCGTGTACGTGTGTGTTATTCTCACCTGGTTTGTGGTGGCCTGCAAAAACACCGATGGGAAGCGAGAACAAGAAGGATAATCCGACTGCGAAGAGGACACCCCACCACTTGAGTTGAAGGTCCGAGTTGAAAACCTCACACGTAATAACCGATACGATAACGGTAGCGACTAATAACACGGCAAACCACCAAGTCGGAACGCTCTTGTAACTCTTCATTAGACGTGCATGAATATCCGGTTTGTCATCCCACGCTTGCATCGTCGACTTCCACATCTTCCTGCAACACACGGTGGTAAATGCATACGTACGTGTAAGGTGTGTAGCACTTTCCATGGAAGAGTATAGCGTGCGTGAGACTGGAGGACAGCATGGCAAAGCTGATTCCATACGTGAAGACGAAGATCGTACTGATGTGTAGTCTACTGTACTTATTATAAGCGTCGAGGTCGAGCTTGAAGTCTGGAGTGGTCACGCGTGTCCGATTGTACCTCTGACCATCAGAATCAAACAGCCCAGTGGAGAACAGAGGGAACTTCCGTGCTCCGTACATGTCGAATACCCAGTAAGCAATAGGTGCAAGTACGTAAAGTGTGATGACGAATCCAACCATGGTATTGGCTATCGCAAACCACGGGCTTGCAAGTGGACTTTGTAAGTAACCGGCGACAGTCAACCAGTCGAGTCCGATAGCGCCGATACCGTACCCCGCCTGACCGGAACCGAGTTGGTGTGCTACTACCGACTTTGGCCAGATGTAACAGATCCACGAGATGCACGAGAGAAACGGGAAGAGGTAGCCCGGTAGTAGGTAGTATGCAAAACTTGCGATGAGAACTAACGTGAAGAACTGAATTCTTGTTAAACTACCTTTAACACGCTTCTCCACCTCATGAAGAGTCCTGGTGTAAGTGAGCGTGTGTGTTTATATGCGTATTTTATTACATATCAGACTTAGAAAGAATATAAATACACAACAGTAAACATACGTATGAAATGATAAACCATGCAATACCTGAACAGTGAAACTTGCACGAGGTTTGCAGGCCACCACATATGAGCAGGCTCGACGAGAAACTTTCGAAAGATCCCAGCGAATCCAAATCCAACAATCTGTTACATAATCCAGAGTTGACCCATGAGTAATTAAGATTAACCAGAGCTTACCTGGGTGGTAAGAGTTGCGAGCATCCCAACGTAAAACGGGAAATCCTTCTTCTTGTAGAACACCTTGAGACTGGTAACAACATGAACTGCATAGGCACCACCAGCACCGGCATTTGCAAAGATGGTTATCAGTACGTGCTCCTTCATGTTAAACGGGCCGGGGTTAAGTGTGAAGACCGGTTAGTGAACGGGAAGAAGAATCTTCTCGTTGGCAAGAACGCAGCCATGAGATTTCCCAGAGGGAGGGTCACGATCTGCGCTGTTAACCCGGTCACACTTAACTGCTGCTTTCTGTACGAGAAGAACATGTTCAGAAACGAGAGGATTAAACAAGAAGTTAAACCCAGCGTCCACATCCGGAACGTTAGAACAGGCAGTGACGGATCGTCTGTGGTCGGAACAGTCAGCCTGACTTCTTCAATGGGCGAGGATTCTTCTTCTGTTTCCTCCACTGGGAGTTAAAGAGAGAAGTTAAAAGAAGGATATATGCGAACAGATAAGGACTTACTTTGCTTCTTCCTCGGGGATTCCGGCTCCTCCATTACGAACTTACTTTGCTTGTTTGTTGGGGATTCCGGCTCCCCGTTTGTCCCCTCCATTAAGGACTTACTTTGCTTGTTTGTTGGGGATTCCGGCTCCCCGTTTGTCCCCTCCATTAAGGAAATATAGAGTGTTGTATCAGAACGAGAGAATGTAGCAAGTTTAAGAATTAGTAACTATCTCCTTATGTGAGGAGGAGCATCGTATTTGAGGTAGCAAACAAAGAGGAAAAGATTAAAGCTGTTGATATCTCTTATGCATATGAATATGCTCTCTCTTTCATACCAGTTGTATGTCCATCAGAAATAAAGCAATGGGCCACCGACTCGGTACACATGCACACGCACACGCACACGCGCACACACACACATACGGAGAAAGTATATTAAAGGGCTGAATAAATAGTTTAGCTGATAGCAGACAAGAGAATCGTTTGTAACGAAATTGCGAGGGTAAGTTAAAAGGTGTTGGACCATAGCACTGTTCAAACTCATAATTCATACATGTATTGTTCATATTGAGAGATTTTTATCTAGTGATTAAATCCGTAATCGAAAAATGTTACAGAAATGTTTAATTACTAATTTAATTATTAATTTATTAATTATTAATCTAATTTAATTACTAATCCGTAACATTTTTTTACTACGGCATATATCACTGTTTTTATCATTATTTGTTTAGTTGGCAGTGGTTTACATCATGTCCTCTAGCTACAAGACATAAATCCATTCATTATTGCAATTATGGGAATTAATTATTTTCTAATTTAGTACACAAAGAATGTTATGAGGAGAACAGTCTGGTGTACCAGTTCTTGATTATTTATGATTCATATATTTTGGACTCTACCTTCACAAAACTTGCATGTACATATGTGTGCTAGGTGTTGTTGTGAAGATGTGTGTAATATATCTCCCGTGTGTGTCTTATTTTATTATGAATTATTAATTTGTGCACAGCATAAATACATAAATTAATTTAACTAAATTTTTTTATTTTATTGTAAAATTATTTTATGCATAAGCATAAGCGACAACAAGACCGGCGGCCCGCCACACACTAGCCGCCAAACCCCGCACTATAATATATATTAAAATATATATTTAATATTATTTATATATAACTTAAGTTATTATAATTATAATCAAAATAATGTCTAATATATATAAGTTATTTCTCTTTATATTTTGAGAGGGGACAATAAACAAAAAGTATCAGAGTTCATTAATAACGAAGAAAATACTTTTGAATCGTATATATCTATATTTTTGGTTATATCATGTGATTTTTTATTACTATAGCATGATTTATATGAATACGTGTACAATATTGCATGTTATTATATCAATTTATTACGATGTGAGAAATTCAACTAGATATATAATTTAAACATTAATATTAACAAATTATTGATTTATCAGCTATATACAATCTTTTAAAGATCAAATTTAAAATTATTATTAAGAGTATTTATCATTTTGAAAATGAAAATTATAATTTAAAAGATTAACAATGATATTAAGATTTCTATTTTTTTAATATGTCAAAATTCAATTTAAATTTTATAAAATTTAATACAAGAAAGTCATATATATATAATCAATTATATATAAAATATTCTTTTAAATTCTTTTTACTTTCTTTATAAATATTGTTGTTAATCCAAATCTTTTTGACCCATGTAACATCATAGAAATCAAATATAAAAAGTATAAACATTCACATATATATTAAGTATATAAATATATATTGTTTATATTTAATTTTTGTCTGACACAACACTAGCAAGTTGCTTATGTAATTATAATTCTTTTGATTTATGCAAATAATATTAATTAGAAAAAAGTGATTATTATTAGTACCCATGTAATTATATTTAACTCAGATATTATCTTTAATTTAATAAATTTATTTTAAATTGAATTCTTAACTTAGTTTTTATTCTTAACTTTGTAAGTTTACTACTAAGTTGTACCCTTAATTGAGTTATTATTCTTAATTTAATAATGTTACATAAGTTTCAAATTTAATGATTTAAGATTATTGTTAAATAAGATTGAAGTTACTCGTTAATGAAATGTTGATGACACATAAATAAATACACAGAATAAATTTATTATATATACTAATATATATCCATCATTATCCTTCCAACAAGATAATTAAGTATAACACTCAGAATAATTTTAACAATTTAATTAGCATTTTCTAATATTAAAGAATATTCTTTAGAAAAATTATTATGAACTCTCTCAAATTATTATATGTATGTAATAACTCTTTCTCTTAAATATGTAATAAATTAACTCTATAATATCTTAATACAGTTAAAGAGTTTTACAATTTCAGATAGTGCATATAATAACATATGAAATCTTCTTTTTAAATTATTGTGTGTGTATAATTTAATTCTTTTGTTCTCTTTCAAGTTATTGTGTATATAATAACACATTAAATCTTTGTATCTTTTTTAATGTGGCAAATTACTATATGTATGTGATAATATTTCTTTTAAGTCTTTCAAATTATTGTATATGTAATAATTTAATTCTCTCTCCACTCTTTTTTTCCTTCTTAAATTATTATTGTTTACAACTTTTAAGAAGTATAAAATAATTGTCAAATGAAAGATTAAGATTTAGGTGGTCGTTAAATAAAATTTAGGATGACAATATTTAAGATTTATATGGATATGATTTAAAATGATTATTAATGTGGCGATTTAAAATGACTGTTAATGAGCAATTTAAGATGACATTAAATAAGATTTAAAATGGTTGTTGAATAAGATTTATGATGGTTATTGATTAAATAATTTAAGATAGTTATTGATTTGAGGATTTAAAATAGTTGTGTTAATTGAACAATTTAAAATGATTGTTAATTGGGTGATTTATGATGGCCGTGGATATAATTTAAAATAGCCGTTGCATAAGATTGATGATTTAATATAATCATTTAATAAAATTTATAATGGTTATTGATGAAGCGATTTATAATAGCAGATTTAATATAGTATTAATGAAACACAAACACACACAAAATATTTATATTTTTATATAAAATAAGAATATTTATATTTAAAATAATAAAACTTGAATATTGATTATGCAATATGTTTTAAAATTGATTTACCAAACGATTTTATTATATAACCCATGTCACAATCTTTCAA
>PUQB01000650.1:65904-136405 GCA_003024785.1 Selaginella tamariscina
TAGTGGCTGTTATGAATATTAGTAAGTACTTTCTGTTATTTTATTACAAAGGACTTTTAGAGTAAGCTATTATTCAATCCATGGTGCGTGCGTGGGTGATGAGTCCTATCTATCACGTAAATTATATATCACATAACACGCACACACGCACACACGCACACAGACATTCGTGTTACTATAACTAGTGTAGACACGTATGAACACTTGTGTGTCTGCGCGTGTGTATGTGTGATAGGTCGTGTGATTACGACATGTCATGTACATAGATTTATATGAGCATGCATACATATTTATAACATATGCATATACACATCATGTACATTAGCTATATTCATATTCATGTGTATAAATATATGCTTCTATTCATATTTGCACGTGTACATATTTACGATCTGTATGATAGGTGAGTTTGCAAGAAGCTCAACAAACATTGGAACTATGGTACAACGATAGAACAGAAGTGAAGGAATGGCAAATGGACACAATAGAGAGAGCTCGTATTACAAAGAGAGTGCATACATTACTGGGCAGAAGTCGACATTTACCAGATATTAATTCGTCCAATTCTACACTCCGCAGTCACCTTGAGCGAGCAGCTATTAACACTCCAGTACAAGTAAGCTATATATTATGCACACACACATACACATACATACGTAAGTGTAGATATAAATAATTTTAAACCATTTCACCACTTCTTGGGTATATGACTATATGTACATACAGTCCATGGCTATAATCTTTTCTCTCTCTTCATAAGTAGTTGAATACTGACAGATGCTCGTCTATCCATGTACATGCATATGTGTATTGATATTGGGTGTGTGTGTATCTGTTCATACTTACAGATAGATGCTATATGTAATATTTGAGCTAGTTAATTCTTCATTTACTAACTTTAGTATATAATTAACAGGGAAGTGCGGCAGATGTTGCCATGTGTGCAATGATAGAGATTGATAGAAATAAGAGACTCAAGGAACTGGGGTGGAAGCTCATTCTTCAGGTGAGTTCACACATACACACAGCGAAAACATATATATGTATGTATGTATGTATTTATGTGTGTGTGTGTGTGTGTGTGTGTGTCTGTTAACAAGGGTGAAGCTGTAATACTATACTTACTACAGGTTCATGACGAGGTTATATTAGAAGGGCCATCTGAGACAGTGGAGGAAGCACAGGAACTAGTTGTACACTGCATGTCGTTCCCCTTCAAAGGGGAGAATTTCCTCAAGGTGAGACTGGACGTGGACGCTGACCATGCTCTCAGCTGGTATGAAGCTAAGTAAACCAGTTTTTTTATTAGTTTTTATCTTTTTTCTGCAATTTTGGTTAAGAAATATGTTAATATATGTATATTATCATGTACTAACAAAGAAAATACGCGTATATCATGTTATGATGCACATCTCTCTCTTGCACATAAGCATGAGATATGCTTTCTTCTAAAAACACACACACACACGCACAATACATATAGGTGTGAGTGTGGGTGTGGGTGTGTCCATGTGTTATTGATATAGAGTTAAACAATCTAAAC
This sequence comes from Selaginella tamariscina, assembly GCA_003024785.1. NCBI lineage: Eukaryota > Viridiplantae > Streptophyta > Lycopodiopsida > Selaginellales > Selaginellaceae > Selaginella > Selaginella tamariscina. The sequence continues at coordinate 67,448 of PUQB01000650.1, forward strand.
TCAAATCACTGTTTAATACTGTGTTAATATAATTTAAGTGGATAATGGAAACATGATGGCTGCATCTTAAATCTAATCTTATGGTTTGAAATATTAAATATTTAAGTATTTATTATTTATTATAAGGTTCATCATCTAACTTATTTGTCTAATTAAATGTGTATTCAAGGTACATGGTTTGAAATATTAAAATATCTTTAATTATTATGAGGTTCATCATCTAAGTATGGCACAAATATTTAATGAAATGTGTATCACAAGATACACTGTGGTTTTAAATATTAAAATATTTAAGTATTTATTATTTATAATGAACAAAGTTGACTAATTGATTTATTACAAAGAATAATTCATACTTTATAATATTAAGATAAAAATATATTTTAGGAGTGAAAACTTATATATATGATTACGTTGGAGTCTTTGCTCTTGTCGTAGCTTTTTTTTTTCTTTGGTTATAATATTTGAATTGAGTGATTATAAATTACTATATGTAAAGAAATTTTTTAATAAAATATAAATGTAAATGATTTGGTAAATCTTTGTCATTAATTTATATTGTAAGATCCATGTGTACGGCTGCATGTGCACATACTATTATTAGCGTAGTGGATTTTGATAGCCGTCGGATTGAATTCAATCTAGGCCACTCGCTCTTGTATATAAGTTAGGGTTTCTGAAGTAATGGATATACACATTTCTATATTCCAAGCTCTCACATTGGTGGAGGCGAGGGGCACCTCTAATTGTCCCTACTGAGTGCTCGGATTTGTGTCTTTTTATCAATTTTCTTTGTCTTCTTAGGTCTAGCTTTTTCATTGTCTAGATCTATTCTTTTCTTGTGGATTTTGTCTCTTTTTCGTTCATGAATCCACAACAGGCAAATCCCTTGTCTATAGAGCAGTTACTCATGCAATTGTTGGATGCCATGCGTGTGCAACTGAATAATCATTCTCAATTGATGGCAGCATTCACAGTCCAAGGTACTCCTACTCATGTTGCAAACCCCCGTGTCCGGCCGGATTTCTTTTGCGGAAATCCTGGAGATGATGTGTACCATTGGTTTGACCACTTCATTGTGGTTGCTACATATCATTCGTGGGACGGTGCTCAGTGTTTGCGCAAGTTTCCTACTTGTCTTCAAGGGACAGCGTTACAGTGGTACAATGGTCTGGACGTTGCAACTCGTGGAGATTGGAATATTCTTCCAGAGATCTTCAGACGTGCATTTGGGCATGCGGACGACTGTTGATGATGCTTTTTCAGCAGTTGCATCGTATTCGTCAGGAGCCATCTGAGTCGGTGATGCAGTTTGGTGTTCGCTTTCGAAGCCTTTTACTACGTGCAGAACCTAACATGTCGGAACGCATCAAGTTAGGTATGTTGTGGCCAGCACTTCGTCAAGACCTTGTGGGGCTTGTGCATGCACTAGCTCCAGTGACTCTTGATGATGCTTTGAGGCTGGCACAACGATATGAGTCGTCACCTCTCCCACTTGCGCCTTCACGTGCTCTCGTTCCACTTCATGTTGGGGATGGACCTGCTCCGATGGAGGTTGAGGCTGTTGCCGCTCGTGTACCAGCACAAGGGGGCCCCGTGGACGAGGACGTGGACGTGCAGTTCGTTGTTGGGCGTGTGATGAGGTTGGACACACGTATCGGCGCTGTCAACGGTTTCCCGATTGGCGTCCCCCATTTCCAGGATGGAGGCCATGGCGTCAACAACGTCCGATTGGTGCTGCTGCATGGAAGGTTGTGATGCAGTGGATCTTCCGGGAAACGACGAATCGCACGAGTAGAGGAGGGTCCTCGTGCGAATAAATTAGTGACCCCTCTTTCTTTCGGGAGTATCATCAAGGGGTTCACTCGGCACCAAATCATCCGGTTTTCACTTTTCAAGCTCGTTTAATCACACGCCACGTCCTGTTTTCCTTTCAGTGTTGGTGGATACAGGTTCAAGTTTGTCCTCTGTTTCTCAATCTGTTGCTACACGTTGTAGCCTTCATTTGCGTCGTGCGGTAGAACCAGTCTTCATTCTGTACGGCAACGGACATACTCATGCTTGTTCGCGAGTGAAGTGGACATTGTTGTTCGTGTGGATGATCGTGAGCTCGAGCTTCAATCTTTGCGGGTGGTGCCGAGTCAAGCTTTTCACCTTATTCTTGGTATGGATTGGTTAACTCGCAATCATGCCAAGTGTGACTTTGAAGTCTCCCCCTTGTTTGACTCTCCCTCGTTTTCTTCCATTCCTCTTACTTCTATTCCACTTCGTCCATCTACTTCCACCTCTGCTTCCATCACTTTTGTCTCACCCTATTTCCAACCATTTTCCTTCATGCTCTTCCTTTCCTTCTTGGATCCATCAGATGATCGTCGTGCTGTAGTTGTTGATCAACTCAAGAAGGAGTATGCTGATCTTTTCAACTTCGACTTGTCATCTGGGGCCAAGATTGCGACACGCCACCCTATTCCAACTGGAGATGCTAGGCCAATCAAGGTACCTGTTCGGCGTCGTCACCAAAGGAGCTCAAGATCTTACGAGCGAATGTCAAAGAGATGTTGGAGAAGGGTGTTATCCGGAATCTCGAAGTCCTTGGGCGTGCGAACCTCACCTTGTGACGAAGCCTGATGGGAGCGTTCGATTCTGCATTGATTATCGCCCATTAAATGAGGTAACCGTCTCAGATGTGTACCCACTTCCTCATACTGCAGACCTTTTGGATCGACTGGGGCGGAGCCGTTGGTTCACCAAGTTAGATCTCGCATCTGGATATTGGCAAGTTCCGATGGCTGACATGGACATTCCCAAGACTGCTTTTCGAACACCATTTGGCCTGTACGAGTTCTTGGTGATGCCTTTCGGTTTGAGCAATGCTCCAGCAACTTTCCAGCGTATGATGGACGAGGTTCTTTGCGACATGCCGGAGGTGACTGCGATTTCATCGATGATGTTTTGATCCATTCGGATGGAACGTGGGAGGAGCATGTCGGTGATGTACGTAAGGTTTTGGCTGCGGGAAGTTGGTTTGAAGTTGAAGCCATCTAAGTGTGTGTTTGGATCAAAGGACACCACTTATCTGGGTTATCGCATTTCACGTGAAGGTTTGCAAGTCGATCCTGACAAACTAGTTGCAGTTTTGAAGTTCCCTACGCCAAAGTGTGTGAATGATGTGCAACGCTTTCTTGGCAAGGTACAATATCTGGGTCGTTTTGTGGATCATCTTTCAGATCGTACTGCACCGTTGCGGCGTTGTTGAAATCGTCAATGACTTCTTTTGTTTGGTCTAAGGATTGCAAGCAGGCATTTGCAGATCTCAAAGAGTTGTTGACGACTCCTCCAGTTTTGGCGTACCCGGATTACACCGTCCTTTCATCTTGCGTGTAGATGCTTCTGACATCGGCCTCGGGGGTATTGATGCAGGAGAGTACGAGTGTTCCTGGCCAACGACATCCCATTGCGTACATCAGCCGTACATTGCAGCCAGCAGAGGTGAATTACTCCACGACAGAAAAGGAGTGTCTAGCAGCAGTTTGGGGTTTTGAGAAGCTCCATGCCTACTTGCATGGTTCGCGGACGTTGTTGGAAGGCGATCATGCAGCAGTCACTTCGTTGTTGAAGCGAAGAATTTGATTGGCGTACTGCTCGGTGGGCCTTGAAACTTCAAATTTACGACTTTGAAGTTGTTCATCGTCCAGGGAGTTCCATGGCTGATGCTGATGCTCTTTCTCGGGCTCCTCTTCCACCTTCTCTCTCTCTGTTGCCCCAGAGGAACCAGTTGTTCCAGCTTCAGTGGACTTTTTGGATGAAGATTCCGTACCATCAGCAGTTGCTGTGCTTGACGTTCAGTGTCCGCAGAATGCAGAGTTAGATTTGCCGTCTTTGGATGAGGTTCGGGAAGCTCAAAAGGTTGAGCCGTGGATTCGAAGGCTTCGTGATGGGTTTGAGAATCCTGCATCACTTGCTGATGACTTGCCTTTCAGGCATTTACATTCACAGTATCGCCTTCAGGATGACCTTCTTTATTTTGTGGGGACTGATCCAGATGATCCTTTGCGGTTGGTGGTGCCTTCAATCTTTTCCACGCTTCCTCCATGCTTACCATGACTCTCCTATTCTTGGCGGGCACATGGGACATCGTCGGGTGATGGAGAAGCTGCGCAGATCTTTCTATTGGCCGGAGTTGCGAGGAGATGTGATTCGGTATGTGCGTAGTTGTGTGTGGTGCCAAGCTCGCAATACTCCCCCATGTGCTTCGGAAGGACGGTTGGAGTCAATTGCAGTTTCTCGTCCTTTGAATTGGTGGCATTTGATTTGATGGGACCTTTTCCGCGGTCAACTGCTGGTAACGAGTACGTTATTATTGCTTCTGATTACCTAACTCGTTGGGTAGAAGTTGGTGCTCTTGCTAGTGCGACTGCTTCTGCTGTTGGTCAGTTTCTCCTAATCGGGTCGTGTTTCAGCATTCTTGTCCGGAGCGAATTCTCTCGGATAATGGTCCTGCATTTATGGCTGAGGCATTTCATGTTTTGACATCTCGATTAGGGATACGCCACACTTTCACAAGTGCTTATCATCCTCAGACAGATGGTTTAGTGGAACGGCTGTCAGAACCTTCAAGGGGATGATCGCGAAGTATGTGAACTTTCAACATTCAGATTGGGATGGTTATCTGCCGTCTCTCCGATATGCTTATGTCACTGGAGTTCAAAGTTCCATTGGTACTTCCCCATATAAGCTCTTGTATGGTCATGACCCGGTGTTGCCAACGGAGTTGGGTTTGCCTTCTCGGTTACCGCGAGCTGCTGATGCTAGGTCGTGGGATCGGTATCTGACGAGCATTCTTCCATTGGTCGTGCGGAGTCAGCAGAACACTTGGGCCGCGTACAAGTAGGACAACAACAACGCTACAACTCGCATCATCGTCCTCCTACGGAGTACAAGGTTGATGAACTGGTGTTGGTTCGTTTTCCCAAGCTTACGGTACGTGGTTTAGCTAAGAGTCTCCTTCCTCAGTGGAAAGGACCGTATCGAGTGCTACGGCAAGTAGGGCCACAGGTTTATGAGGTTCGGCACGACATTCAGCGATCCTCCAGAGATTGTACATGTGCAACGGTTGAAGCATTTTGTGCAACGGGAACAAGTTGTGCCGCCTACAGATCCACCAGTACCTCCTCTGATGTTCCTCCAGATCCGGGCCCGTCTACAAGAGAACTAACCAACTTACACCCTTCCGAGAGGAGGGGATGATGTAAGATCCACGTGTACGGCTGCATGTGCACATACTATTATTAGCGTAGTGGATTTTGATAACCGTCGGATTGGATTCACTCGCTCTTGTATATAAGTTAGGGTTTCTGAAGTAATGGATATACACATTTCTATATTCCGAGCTCTCACAATATAAATTTAATATACATTTAATTTTTAAAGTTTAATTTATGTCTTGTTTAAATCACATCCGCGATTTTATTTTTTATTCAATATTCACTTTTGTAATTCATATAAAAGAAAATAAAAACTATTATTATAACATGAAAGTAAAATGAAATTTATTATTATACAATTTAAAGTAAGATGAAAATTTTGTGATTATAACATTTAAAATAATATTGAGGTTATTATTATAAAATTTAAGTGTTTTTTATATTCAAAATGCAATTTAATGATATGTATATAGTAACGTCCAAACGTATTATTATGAAAACCTTTACGAATTTATTTTTAATAAATATTTTAAAAGTTGGATATTGTAATGATGTGTTAAGAATGTTTTTACATATATATAATTCTCACATGTACAATTAAAGATTACATATGTTAAATACTTATTTAAAAAGAATGTTATGTACATTCTTAAATATCAATTAAAATATATATTTAATTTTTTAAAATTTATTTTAATAATACATCCACAAACATCTTTTTATATTCAGTTATCACCAAATATTAAAATGTAATAAGTATTCTTAAAACAATAATATATTATTATTAATAGCATAATCAATAAGACATAATTTAAAGGTTTTGTTCCATTTTTTTTCTTAAAATACATAATTTTAATTATATCCCATTTAAAAACAAAAATATAATGGATAACAACTATATGATATAAAATATAAAATTTTATTACTCGAACTTGTTATTAAAAAGTATATATTTCATTAAACTTTAAAATATAAATTTTATACATGTTTTAGGTCTTTATTCTTCATTGAAGAGTTAATAAAGAACAACTCAATCGAAAATTTGTTAATTAAATTCCATTTTTACAATCATAAACACACCTCAATTGTATTTATATAATTTATTTTCTGATTAACATACACTAGTGATTCAAATTTTAATTTAATTATAAAGCTAATAATTTTAATTTCCTTACATCATATATAATAAATTAAAGAGAAAATTATACATAATATTTTTTTATAACTCATTATTTTATATAATAATATATAAATATATTTTAAATTTATATTTTTTAAATTAACTTAGGCCTTAGTAAAGCATCTATAAAAAGCTCACTTTAATATAGAATTTTATAAATGTATAAGTAATTTCATATTAATAAAAAGTATTCTTGATTGAATATAAATTATTAAGTATTCTAAGTTATAAATTAATACCAATATAAACAATGTTAAACGTATTATAAGTTATAAATTTATAACTTTGTATAGTGTAATTTAATTATATACAATAATAATATGCATATGTTTAAAGGATGGAGTATTATGTATTTATATTACAAAATTATATATAAATATAAAATTTACTGATTTTTATAGATAAAAATATAGCATATATATACATGTATAGCTCCTTCACTTAACAAAAATTGAGCTCCCCGTAACTGAAAACAAAAACTTAATTTCTTTAAATTACATTTATATTTTTCTTGTTCATAAGATTTTTAATCATTATTTAATTTTTAATACACACACACACACACACATATATATATATATTGATGTAGTTATTAAAATCAAAATCAGAGACGATTACCTTTTTGGTGAAAATAGAGTCAAGTTATCACCCGTCCCCGAAGAAAGAAATGTCAGCTTGATGTCTTCACTGCATTTTATCATTACAAATAAAATGCACCATACTATATAATTAAATAGCTTAAATTTTTTTAATTTGTTGGCAAAAGAATCCGATGTAAACTCCTAACTAATAGGTTTGAGTTCGAATTACATTATAAAACTAATTAACTTAAACAAAATACAAAATTACATGAACCTTAATGGCCAATCTCTGCAGGTTTCACAGGCACTTTGCCGTTTTTATATCGGAAATCCGATTCCGGCCGCCGACAAATCTTCTTAAGCGGCACAACTTCCTGTAAAACAAATGCTTATAGTTCATAACACACACACACACACACCACACACACACACACACACACACGTTATTCCAATATACAAATTATCAGTCAGGTACAATATAAACATTGAACTAACTTATGCAGACTCGATCACAAGCTTACATATGTGTGTAAGATACAGACATACATATAGGCTTTTGTAATGATATTCAAAACTTCGTTCTTACATATATGTTTATAAACACTATTGAGAAAGAGATTACCTCGGACTGGTCGTGCTGATAGCGTACCCAGAATCTGCACCTGCAACCCCGCAAGTCATGGCGTCGCCTCTGAATGTCCAGCACAATAGCATCGTAGTAGAGTGCCTGCTCATTTCCCTCCTAAATGTAGAACAAATATTAATTGTTTTGCTTCAAATATTAACTGATAAAATAAACACATACAGGATACACACAAATCATTGTCCTGGATACTTATTCATATCAGAGTATACTTAAATAAATAAACAATAATTAACTATGATGTGTATTTAGAGTATGTACAATGTAATGCAGATTATTAAAAACCTGGAAACATAGGATGAGATCGCCTTGAAGTACGACCATGCATTCCATAACATCACACGGTACGGACCGCTGGCGTACGGAAGCCCTTACGTCGACCAGTCATCTTCTTCAGGCCAAATCCGGAGAATCGAACCTTGACCTCCTGTTACGAAAAAACATTGTAAAACGTTAATACTCTGAGCCACAATACTTTACAAATAAATCAGGCTCAGAAATGAATTACACCTTGTTATCTTAAGATAGGAATAAATGAATGCCTATGTAGTTTAAATATAAGAATGAATACTTACGTGGTCCCAGATTCTGTTGTTCGATGAGCCAGGAACTGATGCACATCATACCTGCCACTTCTTAATTAATTTAAGTAATTATCTCGCTTGCATGACACGGATACATATATCACTAATTAATACATTTACAGACTACATTATGCATATCACATATAAAATAAACTTAATTACCGAATTAAATAAATTAACTAAAATGAGTTACCATGCTCCATCACGGGAAGATTTCGCTTCAAACTCCATATCCTCTCTCGGTTTCTAAAGACAGGGTATATGTATTTATTAGAGTTATACACTTACGCTAAAAGTGTGTTATTTATGTGTATATACGACTACTGCAACACACACACACACACACACACATAAAACAAAACAGTATACAGGCAGCAAGTATATGCAGAGAGGTTCGGCACTATGCAATTACACACACACACACACACACACACCTAGAAATGTAACAAAAACATGCAGTGCAAAATAGGATGACTGGTGTATATCTATCCAAGACGGAAGTAAATGCAAAATATACAGAGAGTTTCCATAAATTTGAGTCTTAAAATGCTTTGATGGTTATGCATATTTACATGTGTATGTGGAGACACACACAGAGAGAGCGTACCTGGGGAAGGATTGTACATGTATTGGCCAAGTTGCATAGGACTGGCCGATCTTCCAGCCAGAGGAGTACCCAGGAATGGCCGAGAACTATCAATGTGATGATTCTGGTGATGGTTATTGTGATGCTGCTGATGCTGGACTTTGCCCATTTTTGCCCTTTGTGAATGCCTCCTGTTCTGAAACCAATTCCATACCTACGAAAATATATAAATATATAAGTTATATATAAAGAACTTTTACAAGAATAAAGTGTAAAGTGTTTAATTATTGATGTCAGGTACATGAGTTCATTCAACAAAGGCATAAATTATATATAAGAAGTTAGTTAAAGGAAGGTTACATAGTAGCACAGTAAAAGATGTAAAACCAAGCAAGACTTTTATAGCATAAGAATATAGAAATGATTAAAGTAAAACGTGAGTTAATAAGTTAATGTTGTTAAAGAAGAGGGACATTACACTACATATAATTGTCAATCATATATATATATATATATATATATATATATAGACACAATACTCGTATATAAACCTGAGGTGTATATGCATGGACACACACAGGCACATATTTGTGTATATGTCGACTTATCTATCGTACCTGTTTCCACTGAATAGGAATTGTCCCGCTCGTTCCGGCGTATTACTACAATAAAAAAAATTAAATGAATAAATAAACCCAAACAGGCTAAAACCCTAATATTAAACAGAGACTAAACTTACTTAAAAGATTCAGCAAGCTCTTCACATCCAGATCGAGGCAATGCAATGTTGTTGTTGGATTCCAAAGCCCGTTCCATTTGAGCAACCTGTACGCCAAAAACAAACATTTTTACACCAGATTATGTGTGAAAAACAATGAGATAAGATTTTGCGAGATTTCATGAGAAATACATGGTTTTACATAAGATTGATAGCAATCTCTCTACATATATATCAAATTTTATTATACAATTTTCCATTTTCCATACCTCCTGAGGAAGAAATCGAAAGACGGGCACGCCGGCGGCCTGAGGCGGGCGGCCCATTGTGCCGGAGTCCCAAAACCCTAGAAGAAGGAATATTCTTCTTAATTAACCCTGGCTGTTTACTTAAAACAAGCCGAAAAATTTAAACAAAATCTTTCAAATTGGATTTCACCTACTAAAATTAAATGCACCAACCGTTTCATTATTCATAAACTAATAAAGTGATTACTAAATTTTAACATTATTTATTTAACTATAGTAATATTTTCTACTTAATAATTAAACATGATAAAATTAAATATGTATTCAGAATTTTGTGTTATATTTAAAATTAATAGCTTTAATTTTAATTGTATGCATGTATATAATATATATAGTACATATATATAGATTATATATATACAGTTAGAATAATATTCTATTTAATTAATATGATATGTATGATTGTAAAAGAAATTACTAACCGGTCAAAAAGAATATGCTAATTTTTACATTAAAATTTATTACTTGATTTTTATATTATCAAAATTTACTCTCAAAGTTTTAATTTAAATATATATTTCTTTAAATTTAATTTATTCAAGCTTTAAAAGAAATATCATAGATAATAAATTTTGAATTCTATTTAAAGAGTAAAATTTAAAATTACATAATGAGTGAATGTATATCGTATATGAATTTCAACATGTATACTTATATGTAAATATATCATATAATATTTCTTCTTGAAACTTGATCTAAATTTTATAATTTAAATATTAAATATATATTTTATAAAGAATTAGGTTGAGGTGTCCATATAAATTCTATAGATACCACTAAAAAAAAATTTATGGAATGCAAAAATTTTCATTGTATATTTTATGTACAATAGTATTTTTGAAGAAGTGTCAAATCATTATTTAAATGCAATGTCATGTTCTTTATACATGCATGCATATATATTCCTTTATCCACTACTCACTTCATAACCTAATTAATTCACAATGTGAAGAGGCATCTCACTTCGTAAGTGAATTGATTAATGAAATAAAATATCGTATCACTTTGTGATCATGTTAAATAATAAAGTGATATTCCTTCTCACTTTATAAACCAACTTGATCCTAAAATAAGTAGCCATTTCACTTTGTAAACCATTTAATTTAACAAAGTGAGCATTGAAAAATGGCTAGGTACGTGTCAAAAATTCGTATGAATTTGAAAAAAGGTATTTTCCATTACTTAACCTTAAATTTATGGTTTCATTTTCATTATGTGTTACAATGGCTTTGTATGTAATTTATTTAATTATTTTTTTTATAATGTTATTCACTTAATTTAATTTTTAGAACTGCATTTAAGAAATCTTTGTGTTCTGAAGAGTGTGATTAGTTAGTTTTTATGTTTGTTCTTTACATGTATTGATTTGTTTATAGGTTAAAAAGGGTTTTAATATGTTTTTTATGAAAGTGAAAAGATGTTGTGTAATAAAATGTTATATTTCTAATGTTTATAAACTAGCTGATTATTATACATAAAACTTGAGAAACAAGAATGTTTTTTGCGTCTTTATGATAAGATAATGTTATGATTCTTATTTGTTTTTGTTAACAAGATGGTATTCATAATCATATTTTCACATGATTTTTTTTAGTTTTTTGCTGAAGATCTCTTTAATTATGTGGGTTATTGTAACATGTAGTATGATAAAATGGAGAACATTGCAGAACAGTTAGGAACCATATCTATAATTTTTTGCAGGCTCACAATTAAATTGGTGCCTTCATATTCAAGAGTATTATTGTTGCAAAGATGCTTTTGCATTTGTTATTATAGAGTAATTTTGTACTAGGCTAAGGTTTTATTATGGTCACGAGCATGTTTTACAAAGCAAGACTCAAAGTGAGTCATGTTGTTGTGTATAAGACTTTAAGAATTTTAGATTCATAAGTCATGAAAGTTTTTAAAAAAATGAATTGAAATAAGATATTATTCTCAATCCTCAATAATGGTGATAGTGCATCAAATGTATTGTTAATTGTGAAGTATTTATTACATGGATTGGTCATGTTATAAATGCTCTACTATGTGACATGTTATGACCCAATAATGTTTCTTTATTTATTCTTAAGTCATTACAAATTGGTGCATGTCATTACAAGCTGGAGTGTTATTATATATATATATATATATATATATATATATCATTATATACGGTGACATAAGTTACATTATAGAAAGGGGCACATAAAATAATGCAAATGTTATTTTAATATTTATGTTGAAATGGTGAAGAAATTTGAATAACTGAAAATAATATGATTTGATTTTGCAAGGGAGTTTAGTATTATGAAAAAAGATATAAATAATTCATGGTATGAAGAGCGAGCTTTCGTTCGTGACAGTAATGTATATATGACAATTTATAATAAAAAATTTAATGATATTTATGATAAATTATATTGTAACGTATAGAGCATATGTGAAGGGACTTATATGATCATGTCACATGGTTTATAGGGATCTTTTGTACAGCTAGAGGAGTCTAACTTCTAAATTTTAAAAATAAAAATTATATACATTGTTTTTATCTTATTTTTATTTCAGAATTGTCTATTGAAACAGAGAATTATGTCGACTACTAGAACTTACATAAAGTAAGAATAAATAATAAGTGTCTTTAATATTAGTCTTCTAGACAGTCCATAAAAGATTTTTATCTATTGAAGAGAGAGTTTGGATAATAATTTATTCTTTTTCAACATTATTTATTATCTTGTGTAGTTTACATAACTAGCATTTTGTTACAAGATTATACCTCATTTCACAACATAAGTAATTGTTATAACAAATGATGCACCTATACAACCTTCAAACGACTTTACTGTACTTAATAAAAAATAATAATGAACATAATTGGTCTTATTATTTACTTGAAATTGTTACAAATTTTTTAATTTGTTTAAGATTTGATATATAAGATATATAATATGCATGTCTACAAGCTTGATAAGTGATACAAGATCATCATAGATCTTATATAAGTTGATGTGTACACTAACCCAACATTTAAAAAGATTATCAAATAAACACATTGCACATGTAAGCAGTGAGATGATGAAGATTAAATAACTGTTTACAAATTGTACATGTAAGCAGTGAGATGATGAAGATTAAATAACTTTTACAAAAAGGTTACAGATATATATGAACCATGTACATTTGAACTTGTATAATATGAATGTGGATATGCTAATTGGGTTTTTCTGTAACATGTAATTATGTAGAGGATACATACATACACACAGACACACACACACACACACACACACATATATGTGTGTGTGTGTGTGATATTCTCAAGGTTAATCCATCCAACCTTCATGTTAACGATGTTATAGACAACATGTGCGAATTAGAGAGAGTATTACACAAGTTTTCAAAATCCAAAGCCACACCATGTTCATGTAGTTTTAAGACACTAATGTGCTTTTATATTTAACATGAACAACTCGTTTAGGACTTACATATGGTTGCACTTTCTCAAATTTATTTCAACAATGAAAGATTAAGAACTTGTCTCGTTGTTCATTTTTATGTTTTATTGTTATAGATGTCAATCTATTAACCATACTCGCATTATTCTAGATTAATGGATACTCATTCCGACTAATGAAGTTCAAGGCTACAATGTTTTTCCTTAGGTATTTAATATTGCATTTACAATGTGATAGTGTTTAATTATAGAAATTTGATTGAACCATCGAGGCAGTCTTATCGTCACACTATGTTCAACACCCCATTGTCCTTTACATTGTCAAGCACATTCGAAGGGCTATCGATATAGTGAAAAAGCAAAGGCTCTTCACCTCTATTGTTGTCCCCAAAGCATACACCTTCGAGCTTTATGAATTGACATCGTTCGATTTCTCATGTCTTATGTAACATGTCAATCAATTGTTCAATGTTGCTCTAGTTTTTTTAAACAATAAAAGAGTGTGTTTGAACATGGTGAAGACCAATCAGAAATTTGGTGCTGATTGGGATACCACTCTATTTAACATACAGTTATTCTTGTTGATCTCGAAGAGAGTGCTTTTGACATACTTACCAGGCCTGCAGACTGAAGAGGAAGTTGTGGAAGTTCTTAACTGGGGAGAATTACTTGCTAACAGCCCTCAAGTTCCAGAAAGAGATGCAGGAGCTCTTGTCCTGAGGCTTGTGTTTCGAAAGTACGTCTGCAGAGCGTTAAGTTGCATTTACATTTATACTATTTATATTCCAGCGCCAGAAGTTGTGAAGATGAGTTATTATTTCTTGCAGATTGTTCAGTATATTGAGTCATTGAATGACTGGCTAGAAAGTGTTTTACAAGGTGAAAAGAGCCTCTTAAAAGCTTGTCAACGGAGCTTGGTGCACGGAGTTTATGTTAAGCTTCCCGTACACGGGTTTTTAGTTCACTCGCTCTATATTAAGTTAAACACTGCCTTTGGTGGAGATGTCGGGTGTCGATCCTGGTAGTTTTGTAGAAGTTGACAACACTCAGGGGTGTATCATGTTACTGAGCATACTCTTATTAGCTTACCCTGGTGGTGAGCAAGAGTCATTATCGTGCTGGGCTATCACAGTATTTATCATAACTTTGAAACTTTGATTTGGAAAATGTGGTGGGGTATGTATGCAACGCTCGTTCTCCAAGAACTAGAACTTGGAGGAGCACCTTGATAAAAATCCTGAAGAATATCTGACAATAGCGGCGGTGGCTTTGACGGCATGGTAGCCACTGCAAGCTCGACGTTTCTCTTCTCAAGCTCCTCAAGACCTGGGATCTTGCTCTTGCTCTTCCTCTCGCTCTCGAGGGTGAAAGTGGGGTAGATAAACCTGGGCACAACGTAGACAAACTCAATCGCACACCCCTTTCCGTGTAGCATATGCAAGAAACGGAAAGTCTCCATCATTTGTAAAGCTGTCAGCTTTCACAGGTTTCCGCGAGCTGCTCACTGTGGCTTGATAAAGTGTCTTGCCCCGAATCGCATCCCAGTGTGCGTTGGTCTGTGATATCGGACAAATGAGTGTGTCTCCAAAGTCATCTGTAACAGTGTCCGGTAGAACAGGGGCGAACACAGGGGTTTTTCCTGGGTCAGAACTTCCTTTTCCTGGATCAGCAATAGGGTCTCCAACCTTCCGCTTCGTCATTTTGTCATACTTCCACGTCTGTCCTCCCTCTCGGATGAGATTTATGTAGGTGTACTCGGCCCGATGAATGCGCTTCGCTGCAGGAATTGTCATCGTCCTGCTGCCGCTCGACTTGCTCTTGCCGCTCAACGTCCTCATTTGAAGATCGCCCCCAACTCGAGATATCGTAAGACGTACTTGTCCCACAGAGATGTTTGAATGTCGAGAAGCTGCCCGTCAACCTTCTCGTGCAGAAATTGTTCTAAGACAGTATCTGGCGTCATCTTCAAGAGCTCTTCGACTACGTAGCTGCTTGCTAAGATGTGGCGGAACCGGGTATAATCGTCTCCAACAGGCATGCAGTGAAACACCTTGTGCGACAAATTCTCAGGAATGAAATGGCGACCAAGTGTTCGTTGAACACAATTCGCGTCAATTCTTGCTGCGCGGTCAAACGTATCGCCCTAACCAGAACCTCCTGTTCAGCTGGATTAACCTTAGCCAGAACGAACCTGGGAATTCCCCCCATTTGTCGAACCTTTCCTTGATATCTTGAAGATTTAAACCAAATACCCTCTGTCCCAGCCTGCACAGCTCCTCCTCCGTCCACACAGGTACATAAAGCTCCCTCACATCGCACTCCTTCTTGAATTCCCCCGAATTGGATTTTCGGGGTGAGCATGTCAGAAGGAAGTTGAAGTCCAGACGCCGGCTTTTCTCGGGGACCAGCGTATCAGCAAGCAACCACGGTCTTCTACTTCCCCATTCCAAGATTCGTTTAGCCGCGTTAACATTCTCCGCCAGTTTCACTTCCAGACTCCCATCCTTCCGCCGCAGAATATAGTACAACCCGTGCACAGCTAATACTATGTCTTCCTGCCTGTGCTTAAGGATATACCACAGCAAGTACCAGAGGAAGCCGGTCTTGCCTATTCCCGGTGTACCCGTGAGAACAACTCCTGTTCCTTTCTTTACATCGAAGGCTCATGATCCAAGGAACCAAGCATCATAGCAGGCTCTCTTGTAGATCTCAAGAGGCAGGTACCTGTTGTATCCCCACTTGCGCCTGAAGGTATCTGGCAGCTTCAAGAAGTCACGGTCGAGCTCCGTGTTCATTAATGTACGGAAGCCGCAGCCTCTTCCTCTTCTTCTTCTCGACTAATCCCGCTCCCATATCTGCGCAGACGGGAGTTAACAACAGATTTTTCTCGCCTTAACGGTGCGGACGCATGCACGAAACGAAAGTTCCATAATCTGAAAACTGATAAGTCAGCAACGAAGCCACCATTGAATATAGATTACGAACCTCGAGCTCGGAGCTCCAATCTCTGAGACTCGAAACTCTTTCACGCTTGTACCCCTCTGGCGAACGAGCTGCAACAACGCCAATCAGCACCCAATAGGAATGAAATGCCTCCACTTACCCTGCTGGCTGCAGCGAATAGCCTCCGCTGCGCATCGCCATCGCCATTAGGTTTTGGAGAAAACCGTACCTTCAAGCATCAACGGCTATCCCTAATTAGGGTATCGTGAAAACCATACCTAATATCTTACCAAGTTATCTATAGGTAGTCTCGGCGCCAATTCTCCTCTCGCTCGAGCCGATCAATCATCCAGGAATAGCAGGAAATGGCCGATGGAGCTCGCACTTATACACCTGGAAGAGGGGCTCCGTGTGCACGCAGCTGAACTGGTGTGTCTAAATCCAAGACAGCAGTTATGCCATCTGATGGCTCGTCCACAGCCTTCCGCCGTATGAAATGGACAAGTTTGCTGAAGAAGTTCTTCAACAGAGCACGCATTGCAACCCAGAACAGGAGACTAAGGAATAATGGTATACACACGTTCAACGAGACACATATCAAGTGTAAAGAAACTCGTGCATAATGTTAACACACGCACAAACACACAATTGCCATTCAACACCATGTCATTGTTTTATGAAATTCTGGCTTGAATAACCAAATGTTCAGTTGCCACCCTGCATATCATCTAATACTTGTAATATTTGAATAAAAGTGATTATATGTTCATTAAAGTTACCAATAATATACATATACACGCACGTTTCTACATTGGTAATCTATAACGAAGTTGGTTATATATGCAATGTGGATCTAAGTAACATATAATATAAAAATTTACATTTCTTACCGATTATTAGATAAATAGTTGAAATGCAAAATTGAAAATAGTTAAACGAAGTTTGGAGTCCAAGCTTTTTCAAAATTAAAGACTCTTAATTTGTCAACATTTAAGAAACACAGACACATAAATATCAATTCAAAAAATATACGAAATCAATTTAATTATGTTATATTTATGTATGTTAGGAGTGAGTGTATTGATTATGTTTGAGGTTATTTAAACTATGATTTAATTTTAATTTAAATAAAAGCTATTTGTTTAACATCAATTATCATTAATGTGTAAAATCTGTAAATATGTATATGTAAAGGTATATTTTTAATTTCATAAATTTTTAGAAGAACAAAATTGGAGTTTTATGGAGTCCCGCCATTCTGAAGGCTTGGGGCCCACGAGGCCTGGGCTCGAATACTCTAGAATATTTCCTCTGGGTCAGTAGTTTTGGCCTTAGTTGGACATTTTTTTTCCAAGTAATTGTTTTTTTTTTTTTATATACTTATTAATCCACACAAGCTAAACTTTCTTCTTTATCTTAATCAAAGTTGCAATTCTCAAACCACTAGCTAGGGGTATTTCCTCAGGTAGAATGTTCCCCACGAGCTTGTTTGTTGCTAACCTAGAGAGTTCAAAACTCTTCTCAGTTCTTACAATATTTCTTTCGAGCTCAATGGTAGCTAACAACTGTGATCCGTTTTGGAACCAATATCTTAGACAAGGTCGCCTAGTATCATAGTTTTTATTATGACTCGACCCTTTACTTTGGGGTTTGACTGTTGTTACATACTGGATTATGTGACAAACCCTAGATGTAGAAGAAATAGGCCTGCATAGTGCACTTGAGTATCTAGTGATGGTCTGGCTAGGTGTTGTTAAGTATTTACAAGAAACTCTAGGCGAAGCTAGTACTTCCATTTAACAAACTCTCTCCCATTTTGACGTTCTAGGTTAGGGTTCTTCGCAAAGTATAACTTGTCAAAATAAGGGTTAGGGACACCCCTAGGGTTGACCTAACCCTAATCCCATGCCTTAAATGGGGTTAGGTTTAGGGTTAGGTTAGGACAACTCATTTTCTCTAAGGGCTGGCATTTCCGTGCCAGCCCACTTACTCACTTAGGAAAATAAGGGGAGTACAGTATATGTAGTGAGGCTTCTTGGGTTCAAAAGAAAGCTCGTTAACCTCCTACCGGTGCAAGCTAAACTTGTGTCGTCAAGGTGCAACCCTTTGTTGTGCCGCCCTAATTACCACATGACATGGGTACAACCCACCTTTGGGTTAGACTATCCTCATCGTTGGCAAGATCATGCCTTTGTGACGGGAGTACGTTACTTCCAATGAGTTAGTCAGATTTCTTGGCTCGAAAACCTGCTCGCAAGCTCAAAGGAGTTGCCTGAGTTCACATTCCGCAAAACTAATGGTTGAGGCCTTGCTCCGGCCGCCTCAACCACACTAAGCTAGGAACGATACCTGTAGCTTGGCTAGTCCGCATGTCCTGATTCACAAGGTGAGCCTCGTTCGTAGACTTGGTCAGCTAGGGGCTTAAGTTCCTAAGGGTTGGGTTCTTAATACAGGTTACTTTACCAAATTCCATGGGGTTTCCAGAGAGGAGATTCCAGGGTTGGCACTTGGCAAGCCACCTTTGTGGCACCAGGTAAAAACTCTGACAATTGGTATTATAGCAAGTTCTCTGCGGTCAATAGGACTGCCTTAAGTTGTAAGTGTTTCAAACTCTAAATTTTGATATACTCTATTGCTTTCGGTTGACATGTCTATATTCTGCACAGAGAGTTTGATCCTGTGAATTGTCAAACTTAGGAGAACACTTGCTCAATGAGTCGGCGTGAGATTCTAGGTATGTCTGAAAGTCTTATGCTGGTTTAAGCTGATGCGTGTGGGTGTACAACCTGTGCAGGGTGTTTCCAACTTTACATTGGGAAATTCCAAGCATATTCTCCGAGTGTTGAACTAGGGTTCAATATGATGAGCAAAAGAAAGCTACCAGAGCCTAAGGTAGAGAGGGCTGTTGCAGAAGCTCAAAATGAGGAGATGGATGAGGTTGATCCAGTCGACCCCCTAGATTAGACAATGACCTGGTTGGCGAGAAATAATGATGGATGCCCTGAACGAACTTTGAGGGGATGTTTTGGGTTGAACGACCGACGATAATGTTGCCATTGATTCCGACGAATACTGTAGTGCCAGATGTTCCGCAACTAGACACACGGAAAAAGAAGAAGAAGCATGACTCAGAGTTAGGTTCTCTGAATCATATTCTTCGACGAAAGTAGGTGGTGAAAGTCCCAGTAAATTCAAATCCTTCGGATTTCATGGATTCAAAGGATTACAAGGTTTTGGATGACTGGTTGTATGATATGGAAAGCTATTTCGAAGCTGCTTCCGTGAAAAAGACAAAAAGGGTGCATGTGCTAAGCAGTTTCTTAAAGAAGAAGTTAAGACTTGGTGGCGGATTGTTGAAGGTGAATGTGGATACCGAAATAATTGGAAACACATGAAAAAGAGATTAAAAAGCAGTATATGCTGGATGATCTCGATTTGTGATTGCGTGCTGACCTAGCACTTTGTCAACATGGAGTTCAGGGAAGTCCAATGGACCATGTTCACATTCGACCTAGTCGATCACCGTATGGTGCACCTATCTTGTTTATAATGAAAAAAGATGGTACAATGCGAATGTGTGTGGACTATCGAGCGCTAAACGCGATAATTATAAAAATAAGTATCCTCTTCCACGAGTGGACGACTTATTTGATAAGCTATCGAAGGCAAAGTATTTTTCAAGAATAGACTTGAGATCTGGGTACCATCAGATTTGGGTAGCAGAGAATGACATTGAAAAGACCGCTTTTCGAACGCATTATGGATCATTTGAGTTTCTAGTCTTGCTATTCATGTTGTGCAATGCTCCAGCAACTTTTTGCACAATGATGGATGATGTGTTTAAAGACTATCTAGATGAGTTCGTAGTGGTGTATATATTGATAACATTCTAGTTTTCAGTTCGACAATTGAGGAACATGTGGAACACTTAGAAAGAGTGTTTCGGAGGTTGAGAGAGAACCAGTTGTATGCTAAAGAAAGCAAGTGGTGCATTTGGTCAAACCAAGATAGATTTCTTGGGACACTTGATCTCAGGTGGGGAGGTTGTCATGGATCCAAAGAAAATTCAAGCTATTATCGAGTGGATGACTTTAAAAGACGTGCATGAAGTTAGATCATTTCTTGGTCTAACAGGGTATTACCGAATATTCATAAAGGGTTACTCAGAAATAAAGGCCCATTGACAGATCTTACGAAGAACATTCCATGGCATTGGACTCCGGAGTGCCAACATGCATTCGTCAAACTCAAAGAAGCTATCTCTTCTGAGCTTTGCAGTTGCCCATCTTTGAAGATCCCTTTGAAGTAGAATGTGACATTTTTGACTTTGCAATTAGTGGTGCATTACAACAGAAAGGACATCCAGTGTCCTTTTTCTCGAAGAAGTTAGATGCTACACAAACTCGATGGCCTACTCACGAAAAGGATTGTTGCTTCCTTGGAGTATTGGCGTCATTATCTTCCAAATCATGGATACTTGAGGGACTGGGTTCATGAGTCAACTACATCAGAAGGTGTCAAGGTGGAGGAGACCTTCATGATCAATGGGTTGTTTTGGACCACACACACTCTATACCAAACTAGGTAACAATTGGAATACACCTTTATGATTCATTGTAAGTTGTAGAACACTTCATAACACTTTTTATTCTTTGTTATATAATGCTTTCTTACAATGTCAGATCCATGGTCACTATAGCTTATGCAGATATGTGCCGCAAAGATAATGTTGTAGTGTTGAAGTTCTTGAACATAATGATAGAGGTTTGTAAAAAACATGGTTTGAAGAATGTAAACTTTGCTAGTTTCATGTCGGATGAGGCTAGAGCAATATAGATAGCCTTACATCAAGTATTCAACAACGAAGCAAAGATGAAAGAAAGGGAAAGAAGTTGTTTGTTTCACTTTATGCAATATGTACATTAGGTGACAAAGAAATTGTCATAGTTTTTACTATGACTCCTCTTTACTTTGGACGTTGACTGTTGTTACCTACTGTACTATGTTGACAAGCCCTAGGTGTAGAAGAAACAGGCCCGCTTAGTGCACTTGGATATCTAGTGATGGTCCGGCCGGGTGTCATTAGGTATTTGCAAGAAACTCTGGGCGAAGCTAGCACTTCCATCTAGAAAACTCTTACCTTGGTTTTCTGTGTCCCGGTTGGATTAATGGCTAGTTCCGTGAGTTCGGCATGTCGGATATGCTTAGAAATACCCCCAGGTTTGACAGGTTAGGGTTTAGGGGTCGATGGATAACTCACCAAGTATGTTCCCTTGGGAATGAGATTTCAGTGCTAGCCCACTTATGTAAACAGGAAAACAGGGGGGGGCCTCTGTCACATAAATAAGGTAGTATATAGGAGTGAGGGTTCCTGGGTTCATGACTGAGCTCGTTACTCTTCTCCGGTGCAAGCTCTAGCTTGTGTCGTCAAGGCACAACCCTCTGTTGTGCCGCCCTAACTTCCAGATGCCAGGGGTACGTCCCACCTTCGGGGTAGCTTACCCTTAACGTTGGCGAATCCATGCCTGGGAGGTCTTGTCGGAATGCACGTTCCAAGAGGCAGAGGTTGAGGCTTGTCTCCAGCCTCCTCCTCCTCACGTCAAGCTAGGTGTAGCACTCACGGCCAAGCAAGGCACATCCGTGTCCTTGTCCAACTGTGGGCGTGGGATCTTGTTTGACAGGTTCACGTTACTTGGTTCCTGAGGGTTCATAGAGGGGTTCTAGAGTTGGCATTTAGGAGCCACGTTTGTGGTACTTGGTGCAACTCTTGAATCTAAGGGCTATGGCATGATAGCCCACATCGGGGAAGGCAGTGTCACATGGAGATGTGACACTGGGCTAAACGTCACATGGTACAACGCCTGAGGCACGCCCTTTGGGGTTATGTCATGGGCTTGTCGCCAAGGGTTGGATACTTTAGCAAACAGACATGCTTGTGCTTGCACTAGGGTGCTAAGCCTTGGGCATCCGCTCAAGGGAGGTTAGGTCTCATAACTAGGTGTGCTTTGGCACACTTGGCTAAGGGAGTGTTCTCCTTGGAAACCAGGGGTTGAACAACCTAAGATCATTAGCAGAAGCCCTTTCGTAAGGCACTCGCAAGGTCATGTGTTTAGGGTTATCCCAAACCTAGCCTTAGGGAGTTTGCTTAGCAGAACACTCGTGTCCTCACTAAGTACTAGCCCTAAGTCTAGGGTATAACTTGGCCACTCAAACCCTTAGGGGTTAGTCGTGGTTCAGGGTACCCCTTGTCACCCTAAAGGGGTTGTACTCCCGGATGAGGGTGATTCCTCAAGGGGTAAGTGACGATGCCTTAGCTCTGTCTAGGGGTATGTGTGGAACACACGTCTCCTTGATGGGGTTAGGGCATGAGCCTGTCTAGGTCTTCTAGGGCAAGACCCTAAGTCAACTAGGGTTATCCCTCAAGGGTTTTGGGGCAGACACTCTAGGGAGACTTAGGCTAAACCCTAAGTCTCCTGTCCACTTGGGCATTAGAGTCTAACCTTAGGGGTCGTTAGGGTTGTTCTGGGAAACTTAGCGTTGCTCACACAGGTGATGACGACTGAATGGCCACCTAGCAACCACGTGTTGCCACGTGTTGGCCCTTTGGGTTAAAACTCTGACAGAAATGGATTATAAAAGAACACATGAAGCTTGCTCGTGCTTAGCTGTAGCACTGAATGAATAATCCAAAAAAGACATTAGCAATTCTCTAGTCTTTTTGGGAAGCTTTAAAGACATGGCTGTCTTGGTGGATTAGGCATGAGAACCACAACTCCATAGTAGAATTGGGAGACATGACAGAAGGACTCACAAGCGTTCCAACTATAAACAATGTGGAAATGATTTACACAAGAGTAAGAAGAGCAAGATTGGCCAAAGAGTACCACTGATGGAGGTGACAATGTTATATAATAATTAAAAAATATTATTAAACATAATCAAATATAATTATAAATAAAATTATTTCCTTAGCAACCTGTCAATTTATTTGTAATTACTTTCTCCTTAACCATAGAGAGGAATCTCCTCATTTTGTTTAAGTCATCACCCTTTCGATTAATCAAATTATTTTGGTCAATATCTTTATATTGTTGCTACTACCTAACACTCTCACGAATGCAGTTAGGAGTTGCCATCTTTATTAATATGTAATCTATGATAAGACCAAGAGTGCATAGAGGCTTATTTAAAAAATGAAGTTCCTTAATAATAATATTATAGAGCACCCGATTGCTCTCCTTTAATTTATAAAACTCAAAATACAAAAAAAAAGTGGCTTTATATGGTGGATATTACTTACAAAAGTTTTTAAGATTCTTTTTTCTTATGCATGTGTCCAAATAATTTATTAGCTCATTCATGATATTATATTAGAATATGGGTCGAAAGTGATAAGCAATGTTTGTTTAGCATAACCTTTTGAGGAGAGTCATCTACCACTAAGATATGTGCATTCTTCATTATTCTTAACTAATTGATCTCCCCATAAAGCCTAATTATTTTTCATTCTTGAAGAAGTATGGCTTGCTTTTCTTTCTTATATCGTAATATTCAAGAGGTTTATAACACATTTGCTGGTCAAAAATCCAATCTTTATGAATCACCTCTTCTGCAACACTATAGTGTTTGTTGAGCAAATTCAGCAACAATGTCAAGTTGTGAAATTGCATACATGATTACATTTTTACAAGTGCACCCATTTCCTTGAGCTTTTTAAAGAGACAGTCCAACCTTGGACGATAAATGATATCATGTCGAAATTTATCATGATAATGAACGAAAATTCCTTGTTTGATTTCTTTTTTTCCGTCCTCAAACCACCATGGACATCTAGTAACACATTATGACCATGAGTAATAAGGGGCAACGTTGCCTCTTGAATGATTTGCAACTCACTTGTTTGGTCCTTTTTACATTTATCTTTTGATGTTATATTATTGTTGTTCTCTTTATCATTTACTTGTACACCATCCTTACAAGATTCAGATATTGCACACACTAGAGAAAGTGGTTCAAGAACTGAAGACAATAAAAATGGTGATGAAAAACTGAAGAAGCTAAAGATGGTGGTTCAACAACCTCAACAATAAATTTCTTTTGTAACTTGCCAAGACAAGTGGTCCCCATAGTGATGATGTTTTGAGTTACATTGTTGTACATTTCTTGCATAAACTCTATCATTTTGACATGTGGCGCAAGTAATTTTTGTCATATCCCTCTCTTACCTTATGCCACTATTGAAATCTCGACTATTTTATTACATCTGTAAAATGATCGTTAATTGGCCTTATAATTACCAAGGTATATTATTTATTTTGTTAATGTGTGACCCATGTTTGAACTAAAGGCTTCTTTAGTCCTTGAGAATTTATTTTATGTACAAATATATATGAAATATAAAAAATGTTTTATGTTACACTCATTTACAACTATTTATCACTCTAATAATTCATCTTAGTTGTTACCTTCTAAGCCAAGTAAAGAAGGTTTTAATCGCTTTGAAAATTGTTCAATATCTTCCGTTTCTTCAGTTGATGTTTTTATGATCAGTGGAATAATTGAATGTTTTGTGCTCCTTAAGAAAACTTTCGGTGTGATATTTGCTTCAGGATCATCCTCAAACTCCAACATTAAACCGGATTCCTCCTCAAAGCTGTCACACTTTTTGAGATGGAACTTTCCCAAATACTCATGTATGGGTTTGTTGGGGTAGTCAATTGAGAACCTTTCCATCCATTTGTTCAAGTCCTCGACCATGGTCTTATCATTTTCAATGGTAAACTCACATGTATTCCGAAGGTAACACTCCTTCAAGACAGAACCCTTAGTGCAGTAATTAAAAACCTATGCATCAGTTTGAAGACCCCTGATTAAGTTGACGATGTTGCATGTAGCCTGACTTGTAATGTTTGGATAACATATATTGTTGAATACATCCCTCTCTGCTATCGGTGTATCGAATGGAGGTTCAAGCCTATTGGAGAGAAAACAAATGTCAGCCAATCATTTAGAAGTTTAAAATTGTTTGGCGCATTCTTGACAACCAAGTGAACAACCGTATCAATATACATGGGATTAACATTGTTCATGTAAAATCCAATCCAACGATATCTATTCTTCTTGGTGAAAACGAAGGCAAAGGTATCAGTGACATGAGTAAAAATCAAAAAAATAGGTAGGTATCAGGTAAGTGTGCAAAAATTAAATAATAAATACCTTCTCTGTACATGCTTGCATGGCTAAGCTTTTCCACCAAATCTTCTAACACCTTAGTTGAAGAAGGATTTTTGACACCTTCTGATCCATTACAAATATTTAAAACGGTTTCCTGCAAGCAGTGATGTTACCCCATAAACTCCATAACTGACAGTAAACATTTTGTAAGGCTTGTCATGATTCGTAGCATCCTCCTTTATCATGTTCAACTTGGTTCTCTGCTGCTGAAGGACTGCCATAAGAGAAGGCGTCATCACAATGTTCTTCTTTCTAGTGTTGGCATGCCTTACCCAGATTTTTCAGTTGGTTTACCCATTGGACAAGTATACCATCATCTATCACCTGCAAATATTTGTTGACCTCCTTATGCTGAAGCTTAGGTCCAACCCAGTTTATGGCATTGTATTCCCAACCACTCCTTGAAGTGTTTGATCATCTTCAGCTTCATTTGGGGTTGTTGTTGTTAATTTATAATTTGTCATCAGCCACCAAATCAACTAACACATCCATCTCCTCCACTATTGTTTCGTTGAAAGGCTTCAACCATGTGAGTTTGAAGTTGTTAGTTACATCCTTTGCAAGTTGGACAGACTTAGCCTTTGGCTTTTTACTAGGTTTCTTTGCAGACTTTTTCAAAGGCTCCCCTTCACCCATTTGCTTCTTCTTCAGTGTTCCTTTTGCAAAGGATTCACCCATTTGGTGAAGACCTTGTCCTTAGGGCAAGAAATTAGTATCATCAAGAAGGATGTTTCCTTCCCGCCCATCTAGGCAAAATCAGCAGTTGCAATTTCTATGGCTCTCTACACATGGATTAATTAGAAGATTATTATTCTGGCGGATAAATCCCATTAAGAATTTTTCTTACCTAATATTCTGCACTTTGTTCTCTCTCTGCAATAGCTCTTTGTGGTTTATATATAATTACTGTTATGACCTAGGGTTGGGAAGTGACTCTGCATGGACTTAGGGTTTAGGGTTGCCACATTCTCCATGAGACCCCCGCACTGGCCGCCCAAGAGTTACTCACATGGATCACGTGTGTTTAAACTTCTTCCATATTTTGTTATTGTAGTGATTAGTGTTGGCAGTGTCCCCACTCCAAAGATAGCTTATGGTACTGCTTGGTTATGAGATTCAACTTAACTAAAAAAGCAAATCTTGTTGTCAGCTTCACACGTGTATGCTCGGAAAGTTTTGTTTTTATCGTTCCCTTATTGTGTTCATCGAGGAGTCATTTGGCTACCGTTATCATGTGTTGGTTGTTAATAATTAGTACCTTATTGGCTTTTTACCCTCCATTTGAATCTTTATGATTTGCTTTAGTGTTGTCACCCACACTATCTCAATGCCTTTCTTTCTTTCATAGTATGGGTACAAAATAGCATTATGTGAAACAGTTTATGAATTGTCATTCTTTATCTTCTCCATGAGCTCAGCTACATGTTCCTAGTTGAGTGGTTTATATCTGAAGTTGTGGTTAACACTGCAATATTTAACTCTACACTCATAAATCCAGTCATTTAACATCATTTCCTTATGGCATATCGCAGCATGGAATGCAACTGGTGTAGCTAATAGAACAACATAAAACTTTCTTTTATGGTCAAAATCAACATGTGTGAACCTCGACTGCAGCTGTTCTAGTGTTCTTGGCACACTTTTTCAATTTCCAAAAATTCCCAAGCAAATTGAACGTGATATGTAAAGAACTTGGGACCGAGCTACCCTCTCAATCTCCCTAATAATGTCATTATGATCTTCTTCAATGACAGTTAAGACAATTATTTTATTTGTGGATTTTCTGTATTGTAAAGTAATATATGTTGTGAATACACCTACTCAATGGGTATTGAAATCCTCAAATAAAACATCTAGCCGAATCCCCTCCATAAATGGGCTTCTATTTAGTTGAAGAAGAACTTCACGATCGACATCATTGGTGAACATGTGAATGTCATAATCCACAAGCCGACAGAATCACCCGAGGTTTGAGTCATATCTAGCCTCCTCCGGATCCAAGAACGTTACATTGGATGGAACAAGGTATATATTTCAAGCATCGAGGTATATATTTCAAACATCGTCCAATCTTGGTTTGCAGCCACCACACCCTTGCCTTGTAGAATGTGTGTGTGTGAAGAGAGAGATAGATATATAGAAATTATAATACACAGATAAATACGTAGATATAAATATATGTGTGTGAGAGAGAAAGATAAAGGAATTATAATATACAGATACACATGCACATATAATATAGGTGTGTGTAAGAACTTTATATACTAATACACATGTACATTCACATACAGTGTGGCAGGATTAATCCCGCGATCCTTTTCTGTCTTAAAGAGTTATGGGCAAAATTAATCCCGCTCACCATTCTAAGAATGGGGAAGGGGTGGTGGGATTAATCCCACCACCAGCTCCCTACCTCAAGCACGTGTGTGTGTGATAAAGAGAGATAAAGAATTAATAAAATACAAATACACATGTACATATACATATAGTTGGTGATGCAGAGAGATAAAGAATTTGTATATATACAAATGCACAAGTACATATACATATAGGTGTGTGTGTGAGAGAGAGAGGAGATAAAGAAATTACATATATACAAATACATACATATACATTTAAGAGTGTGTCTAGAGAGAGAGATAAAGTAATTATATATACAAATAATATATATATATATGTATATATAGGAGTGTGTCTGTGTGTGCGAAAGCTAAATAAATAAATTAAATTATACAAATACACACACACACACATAATATATATATATAGGTTAGATAAATTAATTAAATAATACAGATACACACACATATATATGTATATGTATATACATGAGTATGTGTAGAGAACCTAGGTTACATGGAGCCATAGCATCGACTATGACTTTACCCATAATGTTCATACCAAAATAAAGGATAGGATTTTGCTTTGATCATTACCATGTTATAGCACTTATAAGATATCTTACTTATAAGAATAATAGATTAAACAAGTTAATTATATACAAATAGTTATTAACCTTAATTAAGTAAATAAACATAACCAAAGATTTAACCTTGTTACACCACGGCCTTCAAACCTTATTTGCACCGCTGTGCCTTCTTACACTGCCACGCCTTCTTGCCTTCTTATGAAAGTGGAATCTATGGATCTAGGTCTAATGGTGCCGCCGCTCTCAAATCTTCTGCCACCTTTCTCCTCTACCGCCTTTAAACCCTAAAAATATACCCTAAACCTTAGAATCAATAATATATATATATTAACCCTAAACAAATATTCTTTTATTATATTATCATAATCTTTAATAAGTTTATTGTGTTTGTGTGTGTGTTTGTGTAGGTGTATCACATACACACAAAAAATATAAATCATGCAGGGGTTTAACATACGTGTGTGTTTGTGAGAGTGTTAAGTTTTCATATACACACAATACATACATACACACATATATACACACACATACATACATAGTACATATGTGAATGTGTCAATGGATCGTGTAAGGTGTGTGTGTGAGAGAGAGAGAGTGTTGAAAATTAATTTCACACACATTACATACATTAGTACACATCACCCATGTAAACACATAACATACATACATATTACATGTGTGAATGTGTTACATACACACAATACATATGAATCATACATGTGTTTCACACATGATGTTTTTTAATAAAGAAACAATTGATCTCCTGAGCTAGGCCTAGTGACCCAATGATTATCATTCCAAATTAATCATTTATTTTTAGTATGCCACATGGCAGTAAGTTAATATGTAAGCCAATATTAAAATTGTGTTAACATTATTAACACTAGACATATGATCGTCTCATATATCATTACTTATTTGGTTTATGATTTAAATTTTTTATTGTAGTCCCTTGACCCTATACACTAAGCCCTACACCCTGATAAATGCTTAAACCCTACACCTAGTGTGTGTATATATATATATATATATATATATATAAATGTTTGGTTTAGGGTTTAAACCCAACACAAGTATTTTATTATTAAATTTTAATCTCTATATAAAAAGTTTATTGTTTATACAAAAATACACACATAAAGAATTAAATAGCTATTAATATTTTACCCATACATTAAAATTGTATACATATATTTGAATTTTACCCATTGTAATTTAAAATGACAGTGATATTAAAACATATTTTAATGCAATCATAGCACATAATATATATAATGTATAGTGTATAATCTTTAAAACATAGAAATTAAATCCATGCACATTTATACAAATATTTAATATATATTTACTCTAGACCCTAAACGTAGATATATACACTCAACTTGGTTTAGTGTTTAAACCTTAAACACTAAGCCCCACAATTGGATATTTTTAACGCGTGTGTTGAGCTTTTAAATATTTTATGTGTGTTTATGTAAGCCCCAATGTAGAGTGTGTGAATGCTTGGTTTGGGATTTAAACCCTAAACCCTAAACATAAAGCTAAATGTTACCCCTAAACATTATTTGTATTGTGATCCACTCATCAGTGTGTGTATGTGTGTGCATATGTGTCTTATGGGTGCTTTTAATGCATATTGTGGGATGTTTTTAATGTGTTTGTGTGCATGTGGAAGTCTATAAATATTTCGTGTATGTATATGTAAGCCCTAGTGTAGAGTGTGTAACAACAAATGCTTGGTTTGTGGTTTAAATCTTAAACCTTAAACACAAAGTTAAATGCTAAACCCCTAAACATTATTTATATCGTAATCCACTCATTAGCGTATGTATGTGTGTGCATGTGTCTCTATGGGTGCTTTTAATGCATGTGCATATATATGTAAATTTTTTATTGTGTCTATATAATGTGCAAAAGAAACATTGAAATAAAGTGAAAATAATATTAATATACACATTGAATATAGTTTAAATGATATATAATAAATATATCATTTTATCTATTATATATTATTTATATAGTTATAATAATAAAGACTAATTTAATATTGATAATAAGGTGTAATATTAGAATATTCTTAAAATAATAAGAAAATCCCATTATAAAAAATTGTAAAATAATTACTTGAATTTCATATAATTATACAGCTTGAATCACTTGCTGGTGAGTTTGGCATGTCGAATATGGGTAGGGTTGATTTAACCCTAGGGTTGGACTAACTCCATGCCCTAAATCCCTCAGGTTAGGATTTAAGGGTTAATGGGTCATTAATTAACTCACCAAGTATATTCCCTCTGGGAATGAGATTCTGTGCCAACCCACTTATGTAAACAGAAAAATGAGGCGGAGGGGCTCTATCACATATATTAAGTAGTACATGTAGAAGAGCTCCTGAGTTCATAACTGAGTTCATTGCTCTTCTACTGGTGCAAGCTTCAGCTTGTGTCGTTAAGGTATAACCCTATGTTGGTAACTCTTGAATTTAAGGGCTATGGCATGATAGCCCACATCGTGGAAGGCAGTGTCACATGGAGATGTGACACTAGGCTAAACGTCACACGATACAACGCCTGAGGCACACCCTTTGGGGTCATGTCATGGGTTTGTTGTCAAGGGGTTGGATACTCTAGTAAATAAGCATGTTTGTGCTCGCACTAGGGTGCTAAACCTTAGGCATCTGCTCAAGAGAAGTTAGGTCTCGTAACTAGGTGTGCTATGGCACACCTAGCTAGGGGTGTTCTCCTTAGGATTAAGGTTGAACAACCTAAGCTCATTAGCCTTAGGGAGTTTGCTTAGCAGAACATTCGTGTCTGCCTACGGCGGACACTCATGTCGTCACTAAGTACTAGCCTTAGGTCTAGGGTATGACTTGGCCACTTAAATCCTTAGGGTTAGTCGTGGTTCAGGGTACCCCTTGACACCCTAAAGGGGTTATACTTCCGGATGAGGGTGATTCCTTAAGGGGTAAGTGATGATGCCTTAGCTTTGTCACATAGGCATGTGTGAGACACATCTCATTGGTGAGGTTAAGGCATGAGCCTATCTAGATCTTTTGAGATAGAATCCTAAAGTCTACTCGGGATATCCTTTAGGGTTCGGGGATGTCATTCTAGGGGATTTAAGATAGGACTCTAAGTCTTTTATTTAACTAGGCATCTGAGTCAGACTCTTAGAGTTATCTTGGAAGACTTAGCGTTGCTCATACAGGTAATTAACGCCGAAAAGCCACTTGGCGACCACGTGTTGCTATGTGTTAGCCCTCCGGGTTAAAACTCTAACATTTGGTGTTGCAACTAGATTTGGAATGTTAGTCTTTAAATGATCCATCTTGTTATGGATCAAGCACAAGTATTCTAACACAAAAAAGTATGCAGGACACAAAAAGCATGTGATGTGCATAGTACTGAGACCGGCAAGTTTATTGTGTAATCATGTGGGCCTCCATCTTCTTTTGAATAGTAGTGATCTCTAGTGTTTCCAAGTGTGACACATGTACATCACTAAAGGCTGCATAGGCTTGTGCAAAACCTTGGTGACAAGTGTTTTACAATCTCCACATCCTTAAAATAAGTATTCCATATGTTGTTGAAGGTACCAATGTAGATTGTTTGGAGCCTCATCAAACTAAGGCACTTGTTCACATGTTCATACACTTTAATTGAGTGTAGATTGAAGGCAAAACTTTGAGATTTTTCCTAACCCCTGCATTTGTGAGGCATCTTATCTGCATTTGCCTCTATAAACGCTTTGAGTATCTCTATGGTTGCCATAATGTAAGAGTGGGTTTTGACCAAGTGAGTATTCCCATGTACTAAGGTGCATGCTCTATCTAGCCACTCAGCCCTCCGACAATAGAACATGGTCTTCAGGATCCTATATATAATGTACCAAGCTTTGAAGTAGATGGCCACCTTATTAAATATCATGGATGTACTCTGATAACCTGTGTCCAAGGCCATTCCATCAATACACACCCAATTAGTGCAACATATACAAACTCATGCCTTTGCTTTTGGTGAGCTTACGAAAGGCATGTCTACATTAGGTTATTTCATTCCAGTTCGCCATCTGACAACACTTCTTTTTGTAGTAGTCAATTATGAAGATGCTAGTAACGCTTGCTGAAGATGTGAGATCCATCTTAACCCTCTTGCCAAACTCATTAGGGTTAATTTGCAGCACATAAATCTCGTTTTTCTTACTATAGGACCATTGCAAGGAACCTCTTCAAACATGGGTTGCCCTTCTAGGTTGTTATTATTGAAATCCAACCGTAAATATGTTGATCCATCTAGTCGATGCAATGTGCCATTAAGTGAAACTTTTGTCATAACTACACCCACAAAGTAGGCCCCTAGTTTCTCTTCTGATACGGCTTCCATTGAATTGATAACTCAGATTATGCCCCCTCCCAACCTCGATCTCATGAAAAAAGAGAATCACCTCATCCCTCATAGTAGGTAAGCCATCATCTTGTGAACTCGTACTAATATTTGTTTATGACTCTGCATTCTTTATGTCAACCTTTACTTCATCCACATTCTACAATACATGAGAACCCTCTTCAAATTCCATTCCAAGAACTTGTAAATAGTGTTCACCCAAATGTACACACAAGACCCTTGAGCAATATTATGACATGACGCATTATCATCTCAAACTTCCACGGTTCCAGTGCCAACTATCTTGCTATTCTGAAGAAGATATACTTTATCTCTAGTATTAAACATATTGATCTGCACAAATAATTGTATCATTTATAATATTTGTTTATACAATATGTAATAAAATTTGAATTGAGGGTGCTTAATTTATATGCATGTGCAATGACATATAATTATTATAGGGATAGATTCTCATGCTTAATTAATACAAGTGGTGGCGAGATTAATCCCACCACCCCTTCCCTATCTCCTAGAATGATGGGTGGGATTAATCCCGGCCACAACTCTCTTCGACAGGGAAGAGGTGGCAGGATTAATCCCGCCACCTCTTATGGTGAGCGTGATTACATATTGACTTGTTACGATGTGTCATTTGGTGAAATTATTTTTAAGGTTCGGATTGCACTATAATCCGTTAAGGATTTATCCATCCCTTTTACTTAGAATTCTCAGTTAGCCGAGATTTTAGAGAGTTCTCGATGGGGTGACAGGATTAATCCCGTCAATGCTTTCTTACTTCTTAAAATGGTAAGCGGGATAAATCATGTCCATAACTCTTTGAAACAGGGGAAGGGTGCCGGAATTAATCCCGCCACCCATTCCTCACCTCTTAGAATGGTGGCTGGGATTACTCCCGTTTGAAATTAATCCCTTCACCTCTTCACCATTATAGAGAGTTATGGGTGGGATTAATCCTGTTGCCCATTCTAGAAGGCAAGGAAGCATTGGCATGATTAATCCCCCATTTCAGAGAGTTGTGTGTAGGATTAATCTTGCCCACCATTTTAGAAGGCAGGGAAACATTGGCCATATTAATCCTGCCACCCCCATTGAGAATTCTTTAAGATCTTAACTAATCGAGAATCTTAAATAAAGGGGATGTGTGAATGAGATAAATCCCTAATGGAATCTAGTACAATCTTAATTGATTCCTAAACCGTATAAGTACTATGCATTTATAAAGAAAATATAAATTTGATTTTGATAAAGAGTGTAAGAGAGTGAGTTTTTATAAGTAGTTTTAAATTTGTTATAAATAGTTGTGCTTTTTTATAAATGATAGTACCCAATTTAGTGTCGCTCTTGATATAAACACTATCTAAGGGGAGATCTAAAAAGAGAAAATGATACAAAAAAAAAACCCTTGTTAAAAATACAGATTGGATTTGAGTGGGAAATTAAAAGCATTTTCAAATTTATATATCAAATTGATAATATTCATGTAAGAATTTCAAATTTCTGACATTTTGATATAATAAAGAAATTTAAGAGTGACTTAACATAAATGACCAACTTTAAGACAATATTGCGCATGATTCTAATGCTTTTTAAAATTGCATTTAATACATTTAACATTAGAACTACCCAAAAACCTAACTGGGACACAGAAAACCAAGGTAAGAGTTTTATAAATGGAATTGTTAGCTTCGCATAGAGTTTCTTACAAACACTTAATGATACCCGGACAGACCATCACTAAATATCTAAGTGCACTAAGTGGGCTTATTTCTTTTAAACCTAGGGCTTATCAACATATAATAACAATTAACATCCAAAGTAAAGAGGAATCATAATCAAAATTATGACAGCAAAGTGCCTTGGAAATGTGACATGGTTGTGAATCATATGGACACTTTTTACTTCCACACTGGTCTAGCTACTCCAATTTCACTATTGGGTCGTTGGCCATGTGTTTTAGAAACCTTGAAGCTCATCCACAAACAAGTCTTATGGGTGATCTCAAAGTAAAAGAAACAACACTTCTAACCTGTACACAATGCTCTCATAAACACATTTGCACTTGAGGCTACTTAGGAATATGAGAGGCACTGTCAGTAACCTGCACAAAAAACAAATGGCCCTGTTGAGAATTCCGATTCAATGGAGGGATTTACCTTAGATAGTGTACAAGTGTCATCAATATCAAATAAGCTTCTTCTTCATTTGCTTTTACATATGGACAATTATAAAAACGAGAACAAAAAAAAGTAAATCATTTTAATTAAGGGTTTACTAATGTATCATGTCTTAATTTGTTTCAGAGTTCATTTCATAGTTTATGCCGATTGGTGATCTTTGGAAGGAAGGAAGATGGTTGTTTATATATATTTTATAAATATATATGGATATATATTAGTCACTTAATTTTTTAATTATTATATTAATATTTATATTAATTATTTTTTATTTAATCTTATTAATGACATGTCTGAGAGAGAGAGAAAGAGATTAACCAGTAAATTGTGACATTGATAATGTTTACAAACTGATTAGAATGTAAACATTAGAACGGTAATGAAGTGGTGTGGTAGTTGTTATTATATATAATCACATATACAGTTAACCTAGTTACTATAGTTTGAAATAATAAAAGTGCTTATATGTCTAGCAATTTTCATGGCGACATATAAAACACTGTTTTCCTTTTTCCCTCATCAGTTCTAAGATAACTAAGCTCACAAAAACGTGTCTTTGAATACGGAGACAACCAATTAATGAGTTAATCAGCGATGTTATTCTTCCATGTTACGAGTGGGCGAACTAGGTCCTTAAATGTTTACATGAACCTTTTGTGTACGACCTTCCATTTGCATCACACGATCAGGCGTACCAAACTGTGCCCATATATAGACCTTTCCTTCACCTCCATGCTTCAAACCAGCTGCAACAATATGCTTTGGATAGGGCGTAGTCCTCCAAACCACCTTAGTATCAACTATGATCTCCCCTAGAACTGTCACTACGCCACATTCAAGCTTAAGCAACGCCAAGTTCTCACTAGAGCCTCTTCCCACCACCAAGAAGTTGGTAGTACTATCCCAAGCTACGAAATAGCTAACGGCTCCACAGTATGTAGATATGCAAACTCCCTTGGCTCTAATTCCAAGAACATGATTCTTTTCCCACTGATAACATAACACCTGTTGTCAACCACAAGCGGAGACATGTCGACAAATTAGTCAAATTGCTAGGGTTTAACTTCTTTTCTTGAAGCATACTAGGTAATACATTTATGTTGTACATATACAACTATGTCCGAATCAATTCCTCGGTCTTTCATCCCTGTTTCAAGACAAAGTTGCTTCTCTGAAGCTTTCTCACTGGCCAAGGCCGAGCAATGCTTTGAGTGCAGCAACATATTTGAGGGAGTGCGGTTCCCACTCCATACTTCTCACTAGATCCATAGCCACTGAGCTCTCCCCGTTTCGAACATATCCTAGTATCAGGGACTTCCAAGTGGGAGCATTCTTCAAACTCATCCAGTTGAACACCTCCCTGGCACGATTTATGCTTCCGCAGCTGCTGTACATATCCACCAAAGCACTTGCCACTCCTATATATCCACATTCTCTAGTTTGTTTGTGGATGCCAATTCCCTTCTCCAAGCATAAATCTTTCTCTGCATCATCTTTGATTGCTAATAGCACGCAGGACTTCAGCTCAGTGGCAAATGTGACAATGGTAGCTCATGTTGGCAAACAGATCCAGCACTACCATGCTATCTCCGTTTTGAGCATACCCCAAGATGAGAGTGTTCCAAGCTGCAACATCCTTGAAAACCACCTCCCCGGCACTATTCATGCTTCCACAGTTGTTATACATATCCAACAACGTGGTCCTTCTCAAGACAGAGCCGTTTTTCACAAGCGTGCACAAGCCTTGAGTGCAGCCATCGAATCTGGTTCACAGTCCATGCTGCTGAATAAATCCAGAGCCACGAAGCTTTCCCCGCTTTGCACATATCCGCTGTTCCAGGTAACAATTTCCTTGCGAATCATGTGATGCATGCTTCCGCACTTGCTGTATATGTCCACCAGAGTGCTTGACACAATGATGTTGGACTCGAATCCTCGATCTTTAACTTGTTTGTGAATGGCAATCAACTTCTCGAGACGGCGATCGTTTTTCGTAGCCAAGGCTCTGCAGTCTTGACCGAAGCCACGAATGTGAAAGAATCCTATTGAACGAATCCATACGTACCCCGGCAGCCTGAGCGACGCCAAGGATACACGGAGGAAAAGCAGGACGTGATCTCCTGTACAAAGTTGGAAGATTTTTCTGAGCATCTATGCCATGCCCAGAAGCAGGCACTAGAAGCCCGAAGAAGCAACATGGGAACCCACAACTATGGCTGCTGCATTGGTCACAATGTGTGGCAAATACCGGAACATGGAACTTGCACAGCACTTGGACATCGTCGTCTGGAATTCTCTTGTTACAGAGCGTGATTAGTAAATTTCTTTGCAGCGAGCCAAATTAAAGCTGGGCCTCCTCGCATGTTGCGACGAAGGCCGCAGAGTCTGCTCCAATGCCCTCCGGCTCCATCTCCATCTCTTGCATGAGTAGACATTGCGAATGGCGATCCTGTTCAATGCACCCGCAATTGGCATACATCTGCACTACCAGATATCGCTAAGACCAGATGAGCGCCTAGGCGCTCCCACATTGCCGTCGCCAGTTTCCCTAAATTTGTTTGTGGCACTAGTAGAATTTATTTGGCTAGATTCTAGAGACAATATTTTAAGCTTCGAATTCGAAAATCCTCAGGCCATCTTTCATGTCCTGTACGAGAGTCTTGAATAACTCGTCATCCTCAGTGGTGAACTCTATTGACTGCATAGCGTCCTCAAGCCCACCATGGCGTGCCTTAAGAAGCAGTTCCCACCATTTTGCCCAAACAGGGCCATCCACCGGCAGCAATCCCTCAGACTTGAGCAAACTATAGTCTTCCATGTGTTGAGCAATAAAGACCACAGCTGCTGTCCTGTTGCCAAATACCACCTTCTTCTTCAACTCAACACCAAAGTGCTCTCTAGCCTTCCGGGCAAAACCCAGCTTGCCATTCTTGGACCCCTTGATCATGTCGACAACTAGACCCACGAGATTGGCACCTATGAACCATACCTGCCCATAGACTGAAACGTTGGGGAGCCATATGATGCTAGCGATGGAGTATGCGTAGAGCATGACTCCCGATAAGAACAGAGCTAACCTGCCAAGCAGCTTATCTTCTTGCTTCAACTTACGTTGAAAGAGTGCCTGGACCAAATCCTCTGTGCCTTCAACGATGTGAAATGTGTCGCTGTTGCTGTAAATGAGGCAGTCTCCCCGCTTGGGCGCACCTCTAGCAATCTCCGGCTCAGCATATTTGAACACAAAGATGGACTGTACTGTCCAGACTGCAAGTGCCATCCCGAGAGTACCTAATGTGATGAGACCTGCTGTGAACCATTCCTTGGTGATCCCTGCCATGCAGATAAACCCTGCTGTGAGAACAAGGGGCAGCCAGCCCAATAGGAGCCAGTCCATATATGTTCCTTTGAGCTTAGCTCGAGCACTACATACAGTGCCTGTTGATAAGACCAGCACCTCAACACTTCGACCAGCGTTTCTACCCTCAGTTTTTCTTTGTTGAGGCTTCCACAGCCCCTTATGCTCACTTATGACACTGGCACCCACAGTGTTGAGCACAGGGCATTTGGTGTTGGAATAGAGGCCCAGATACTGCAACCCTTGAGGGCATTCCAAGTGAGGAGGAGCAGAGTTGCCAAGAGCCAATAGCTGGGCCACAGGGAAGCCAGTCATCTGGAGGATAGATGTGGCAAGGGACAGGCTTCCTGGGCCTACATGACCGGTGATGCTGAACATGTCATTCATAGATGAGAATGCGAAGCTCTTCTTTGCAGATTCAGTGCCGAGGGCAGAAATTAGACCCACCAGATCCAGCTTCTTTGTTCTGATGCGATCGATATCCGACCTTATTAGATCATTTGCTTCATCTCCGGCCTGTACTGCAGCAAATTGCTGTAAGAGAAGCACCGTGACCTGAAGGATGAGAGATGATGCCCACTTCCGCAGCATGGCGTCTGATCTGGTTGGGGTTCCAATGTGCATGCCTCGCATTCGACGGCTTTCGTACCCTTTATAGGAGGATTAAACTTCTATACAATGGCAAGTTTCAACGAAGATTTCAAAAGTGTTTAATATTCACTATTGCCACGTCAGTATATAATTAAACAGCTGTTAATAATATAGATATTAAATATATTACTAAACTGGAATAATAAACAGGCTGCGAAATGGAGTGCAATTTATTGCGATTTAATACGATATATTGCAATCTGTTAGTGGGCCCCACATCCACATCATTGCTAAGTCATCTCCAGCTGGCACTGGATCGCGATCTGTGATGTCAATGCCTAAGTTACCAAGCTCTGGTCCATGATACCCATAATGATCGCACATGGGGCACGAAGACGAAAGCCGAACGTGTCTTTGTCGCCTTGGATGGTACATCATACATGCTTTCTCGGGCTTCATCTTCCTGTGTGCTCACTGCTCTCATACCATGGTTCCCGTCCCAGTTTTCCAGCAGGACAAGCTACCTTACCGGGTGATTGATGTGGATGCAACTCTGAGTAGTGAAGGCAGGTTCCGGTTTTGTAAGGCGGATAATATGTGGGATTTCTGTGTCATCTCTCACACCTGGAACGAGCATGTCACCAGCCTCATGGAAGAGATCAAAGGCGCTGCCCAGGAATCCAACTGCAGTTACCCACAAGCAGTTACAAAGAAGAATTGGGCTCGCATCCCAGCAACAAAGGAGGCATATCTGAGCATCAAGGCATTCCTGGAAGTCCTCAAAGACCATGGAGTGAAGAAGGTATGGATGGATACCTGTGTATCGACCAGAGTACGGATTCCAAGGAGATGTCTCGGGAGATTCCACTGATGGGGCTTATTACCGCCATAGCAGTGCGTGCTACGTCCCAATCAACGGATTTGGTTTCAACTGCAACCTCCGCATGGGGGAACATGTGACGCAAACGCTGCCTTGGCTCAACAGAGTGTGGACTTTGCAAGAATTTTTGCTTCCAGACAGGATTTTCTTCTTCGTTGAGCTGGAAAAGTGGATGGAGGAGTGGCTGGCACCGAGTAGCCACGGCCGGCAAGGATCTGGCACACTTTTGTAGCTGCTGTGTGGACGAATTCAGCTTCATGCTGGAGGCTTTGGAGAGTATGTCCACGAAGATGAAGGGCATTCCTTGCAAGGTGGAGAAGATCAGGGAGGCGGACGTCCATCACAGGTGCATGCACTGTGGATGTCCGCCACTCCTCACAAAAGCATTCAAGAACAAGGTGGAATGCAGGCTTTACTTGGTTCAGCGGGAGATGGTGTTTGCAGTAGTCTGCCTGGCACAGTTCCACAATCGAGTGCAGTGCAATGACTGGGAAGAATCACAAGAAGAACAGCTAAAAAGGTTTGATGAGGTATGGCCATTCATTACACGGAATGAATGGTTGCTTCGTGTCATGCACGCGAGAAGACAAGGCATATGGTTCAGCACGTTCGAGATGGTGGAGGAGGTCCGCAGTAGGCAGTGTAAGTTCGCACGTGATCGCCTCCTGGGCATGTTGGGACTCCTAGGTGTGAATGAAGCTAGAAATAGCCAACAGGAGCAACAGGAAGAGCAGGGCGCTCTTCAACTTGTTGGGGAGACACCAGAAGAGCAGCTGATTGAGCTAGCATGCAGAGGTGCATTCACTGAGCAATTGTTGGTGGAGTTTTGCTGGATGGATAGTCATAGCGGCCGGTCCATGCCACGGGCATCCTGGATTCCCGATTTCACAGGTCAGGTTTCAAGGTTAAGCATCGCACATCCGCGCTATAACCAGGGGATGAAGCAGTTCCACAGCTTGGCCAGCAATGTACATGTCGCTCCTGAAGGGCCTATCACCTTAAGTGTCAAAGTTCTGAAAGGGTACGTCACCTGCGAAGATCAAAAGAATCTTTCATGGACTTCAGAGCACCATCGCCTTCACTTCAAGCACAGCTCCCTCGTCCACAAAAACTACGAAGATGACCTGTTTTCCTACTCTAGACAATTCAACCATGGTGAAGTAGAGAGCTTTAATCAGGAGCATAGGGATATCATCGACCCTGACGACAGAGCCTTCGGTGGTATAGATGGGACCCTTGAGCTCACTTTCAATGAACATGGGTCCTTCAGAATCCCTTTCTCAGGCCGGGTCTCCTTCTACGGTTTCGAAATGTGGTTGCTCTATCTTGGTCATTTCCGTGGTAACGGCACTGTGTTGCTTTGCCTCCACAAGCGTGGTGCTGGAAACACAGTACACAAGATCGGCACCCTTACTGCATCTTATATGGGCATGAGGACACCTCTAGACAACTTGGAAGATCCTCCAGAAGAGGTTACTATTGCAGGTTACGGGAAATGCTTGGACGACCATGTTGATTACTATCCTCCGTTAAGGGAGGTATAAACACCTTCCTTCCTAGTGCGAAATTTTTGCAGCAGGAAGCAGAAGAAGCCCACCACCTAAAACTATCTTTTTGTCTGGTCCCTCATTGTTACGCCTGAGGTGACACGTACCGTGTTCAAGTAGCTGTAAGAACTTGTCAATAGCACTGGTTTTCCACTAGGAACTGAGGTTATTTCCATTACAATCGTTTAATAAATTTTAATAAGTATTAGGGAAGGAATTCCCTGAGGAGATTCCCACCCAGGAACCGCGAGGCCGGGAGGATTTATCTTTGACTTTGATAATTGATCTCGTCTTTTTAAATACACACATGATGTTCTTCTAAGTGTAGTTATGCAAATGAATGGGTTTTTTTTCGTTCTTTGACATGGCATACCAAGGTTTTGCAAGTGGAGATAGAGTACATCGTAAGAGAAAACAACAACAGACACATGCACATGCACAAGCTACATCAATATGCATACGGACGAAAATATAAACACACGTACTCACATAGAGAGTTCGTGTGTGTGTAAGTATTTGGGATTCTTCTGAATTTTTAATTTAAATTTATTTAGGTTATAATTAATGAATTTGTAATTTGAATGTAAGTCAAATATAATTTACACATATTTATTTACAATATAATGATATTAATATGTTTATTCTACTGAACATAGTTTAATACAAAGGATGCCATTCTACCCAATGGCTGTTTAGTCTTAGATGCTTTAACTAAAATATCAGTTTCTCAGGCCATTCTTCTAAGGTAAGCCTATCGCTACACATACATATCGATATACTTCCAGATGGAGCTGACCGGACTCCATAAACAGAAGGTTGATCTAAGAGTTATGTCACCTAACGAAAATCTCAAACTTTGTACCATGGAATAAATGTTGAGCCGGGATGAGAGAGAGAGAGAGAGAACTACATCGACCCCGACACAAGTTATAACGCAAAATGCACCACGTAAAGAATTTGCATAAGTTAAGGAGACAACGGCAACACTGTGCAGTATGCCACATGCTCTTCTCAGACGTTCATTTATGAAGACGCATAGGATCTGTATCCAGACAGGACAGAGATTATTATAAAAGGACTGAACATTGTGTAAGTCTACACATAAAAGACTTTATAGTCAGTGAAGATTAGATCATTAAAAGATTTTTGAGGCTGTATAATTATTATAATAACTTACAATTAATTAGTAATATATAATCATTTTGAAGTGCCTGTCGTAATCGGTAATGTTTAACATTCTTATATAATAAGTTTATTTTGTGGGTGTGTGTGTCACTGTTTCCACGCAGTGAACGTCCTATCCGACGGTTATATTAAACTTATCTTACCCAATCTAACAGTTATTCTAAACTCGTGTAAGAATGATTAAAAAGATTATTAAAAATTATTAATGGCATAGGTAAATATAATAATGAATTTACTAAATTAAAGATAATAATTAGGTTAAAGGGATAGTTTTTTTAAAACTTAACCTTAATGTTTCATTCATTTAGATTTTATATTAATTTTTTCCTTTGAAAATGTTGTTATTGAGATCCTTCCATGGTTTTAAGGTGTATATATGTGTGTGATATATATATATATATATTAAGAACACTAATAAAAGGGTCATAATAATTAAATAGCTAATTAACGAGTTTATTCTTAATGTCATAATTTTTACTATAACTTTTATTTTACTTTAAGAATTACTTATTGTTATTTTGTAGTACATGTCGACAAGCCTTATGTATTATAAGAAACATCCCCATAATGTATTTGAATATTTAGAGACGGTTCGGTAAGGTATAGCTAATGTATTTGAATATTTAGAGATGGTTCGGTAAGGTATTGCTAAATATTTATAAGAAACTCTAGCATTTAAATTTCCTCCTTAAGTGTTTATAGTTCGTTAGATCTCTATAGATTTTCTGAGTGATTCTGGCATGTTGAAATGGGTTAGGAACACCCTAGGGTTGCCCTAACCCACACATACTGAATACATATGTGTATAGTTTGTGTGAAACTTAAATATGCGTGTATACGGAGAAGAACTTGAGGTTTGCCTTAACTGTAGAGCTGCAAAACGAAGCATTGAAGGCGAAGGACTAGCTTGAATTGGGGCTGCAGAATCTCGAAGTGGTAAAAACCTCATGCTCTTGCACACAGCTTGCTCATGGAGGCGCAATAATAAAGCTAACTGCTGAGAGAAGCAAA
Source organism: Selaginella tamariscina (assembly GCA_003024785.1). Classification (NCBI taxonomy): domain Eukaryota; kingdom Viridiplantae; phylum Streptophyta; class Lycopodiopsida; order Selaginellales; family Selaginellaceae; genus Selaginella; species Selaginella tamariscina. The sequence goes on from PUQB01000650.1 coordinate 110,943, forward strand.
CATTCAAAACCCTAGTGCTGAGATCTTGAAAATCAATCAGCTCTGACCCCCCAACTCTAAACCCTTGGTGAAGTAAAGCTCTAGGAAAATGCACAAGTCATTCTTTCCTACCCTACGAGCGTACACGTTGTTCTTGGTATCAATAAATCCAGCATTCACAGTACCAGTCTCCACATAGATTACCTCGCTTGCTCGAGGGTGAGTGTGTACTCTTCCACGGTCCTAGATATAAGTGTGCCACGGATATACCCATAGTGTTTAACCCAGGAAATGTGCTCACAATTGCTTCGCTGAAGTCCAGAGACCCTGGGGAAAATGTTTCATAGTAAGCTAGAATGGAAGTCATCTGCAGTTACTTTGGAGAGTGGCTTGCAGGGATAACCTTCATGCAGGGTGTTACTTGGTATGCAGAAATCCAACACTGGATCTGGATCTGGTGCAAGAATAAGAGATAAAAAAGAAAGTGAGAGACCAACTAGAAGATCCATATTTTCTTTGAAGTTTAAATATCAATCCTTTATATATACAACAAATTCCACAGTGGTTTAGACTTGAGAAGAAATTGGTAGGGTACCAATATCATAAGATTCTCAAGAAAATACACTTACTTAAATGGACTTCAATGAATATATATAATAACTGACAAGACATTCTTAAAATGTTTTTAATATAATTAAGTATATAGCCTCAAAAATCCTTTAATGGTCTAATCTTCACTTAAGAAAAAGTCTTCTACCTGTAGATCCAAAGATCCATTTTAAAAACAACATTTTTAATCTTGTGTCAATAGAGTGACGATACTTTTATTGATCATGGTGAATATATGCTACACACACACACACATTGACACATATATGTTATAAAAGACGCATTATGTAATTATAATTTATTTTATAAAGAATATTACTCAAAGTTCTCCTCGCGTCTTTATCTTGCTTCGATCCTCCCCTCCACATTTATAGAGACTCCTGCTCAAAAACCTCGTCCGGTTGTGAAATACACTTCTTATAGAAATAGTATATTCATAGATAGACATGTCTGTCCATATCAACTTCCCTTATCTCCTTAACTTACATGTACATATGCAAATACATACATTATATAAACCCAATCTACATTGTTATGTGCCACATTTTGCATTATAACTAGTGTCGGGTCCAACCCCCTGCTCAACATTTATTCCTGCTACAAAGTCTGAGATTTCCATTAGGTGGCATAACTCTTAAGTCAACCTTCATTCGATCGCTTCCATCCTGCATGAGCCATGCCGCAGTGGGATTATCCATCGTAATGTATCTTGTTATAATATTAGCATGATTTACAAGTTGTATTCACGGTTTTTATTTGAAAGAGGCGACTTTCATTATAGAATATTATTTTGTATATCATCCAAAGATGGTTCCACATGAAGAAAATAATATAATTTATATGTTTAACACACAAGTGAAATACTATACATATGATGAAATGTATACTTACTCAGCGAGAAAGTACACCATAAATTAAATTTTTTGTAAAATAATTTATATGTTTAACACATGAGTGAAATACTATACATACAATGAAATGTATAGTTACTCAATGAGAAAGTACATCATAAATTAAATTTATTTGTATTGAAAAGATTGTGGCATGTATAGATCTAGAAAATAAAAAATTACATATAGCAGTAGCTGGTAATTCAATTTATGTGTTGTTATGTGTTAGCCCTCCGGATTAAAACTCTGACAATTAGTATTGAGCCTATTTTTTACAATCAGTAGGACTGCCTAAAGTTGTAGAGTGTTTCAAGATTTAGTTAATTCTAAATTTTCGCACTTTATCACTTTTGATATGGAGTTGGTCATGAGATCTATAACTCTTCAGAATACACTTACTTCATAAGTGGGTGTGAGTTATAGACTCGAATGTCAAAGGTAATACTTGAAAGTTAATTTCTAAGTTGTATGTTCAATTATTTTACTTTGTGGTTGTCTAGGTTACTTTACCATATACTTCCACAAGACATGGCATATTTAGTTTGTTAAGGCACTACTTCAGTGTGTTTTCAAGTTAATTAAGAAATGAGGCATTTCTCAATACGGTGCTTAAAGAGCAATGTGATACTTTGTGAATTACTAGGTGCTTAATGGATAATGTATCTTAGTTCAACGTGTTTAATTAAATATCTTATTCATGTTTGGAGAATCTATTAAATTATGACATATGACTGAAACATGAAATTAATATGACACATTCACGTTGTAACTAAAATGGGCATGATACATGAAAATGGAAATATAAAATAAATTACTAATTAATACTTAAGTTTTAATTATTAATTAATTATTTAATTAATATATAATTAACCCTTAAATATTAATTAATTAATAAATTAATCCTTCAATAACCTTACTTAGTAAGGAATATTCTTAAAATATCTTAGAATATTCATATTATTCTTCATTATAAAAATAGTTTACAATAATTAAAAATATTATCAAACATAATTACAAATGAAATCATTTTTTATCAACATGTTAATGTATTTATAAATACTTTTTTCCATACAGAGAAATCTCTTCATTTTTTAAGCCATTACTCTCTGGATTAATCGAATCATTTTGATCAATATTTTTTGTTGCCACCACCTAACACTTTCACAAATGCAGTTAAGAGTTGCCATCCTTGTTAATACATAAGTTGTAATAAGACTAGGTCTGCATAAAGGCTTATTTAAAAAATGACATTTTTAAGAAATATTGTAAAGCGCCCGGTTGCTCTCTTCATTTTATAAAATTCTAAATCACGAGAAAGAAAAGCGTCAGGAAATGTTTGATACGGTGGATATTGCTCACAAAAGTTTTGAATTTTTTTCTGAGGCATGTATCCAAGTAGTTCTAGCTCATCCATGGTATTGGTATCAGAATATGGTAAAATGATTGGATGGATACAAGCAATGTTTTGGTTGAGCATAGCCTTCTGAGGAGAGTCGTTTACCACTAAGATATGTGCGTTCTTCATTATCCTTAACTGATTGATCTATGAAGCCCAATAAATCTTTCATTCTTGAAGAAGTATGCTTTTCTTTCTTATATTGTGAAATTCGAGAGGTTTATAACATATCACTGTCAAAAATTCAATCTTTACGAATCACCTCTTCTGCAACACTATAATGTTTCTTAAGCAAATTCAGTAGCAGTGTCAAGTTGTGAATCTACATGCATGACCAAATCCCCACAAGTGCACCCATCTCCTTAAGCTTTTGAAAGAGACATCCAACCCGGACGAAAAATGATATCATATCGAAATTTACCATGACAAGGAATGAAATCTCCTTGTTTAATTTTTTTTTTCTATCCTGGGCCTTTGTCGATGAAGCAGAACACCATTGACATCCAACAACACAATATGACCATGGGTAACGGGGTAGCATTGCCTCTTGAATGCTTTGCAACTCACTTGTTTGCTCCCTTTCACATTTATCTGTTGACACTATTTTTGCCTATCCCTTTATCATTTACTTGTACATCATCCTTACAAGATTCAGATATTGCAGGCACTGAAAAAGTGATTTAAGAACTGAAGGCAATAGAAATAGTGATGAAAAAACTGAAGTGGTCCCCATGGTAAGGATGTTTTGATTGCATTATTATCCATTTCCTGCATGAACTCTGTCATTCTGACATGTGGCACAAGAAATTTTCGCCAAACCCCTCTTTACCTCATGCAATGCAAAAATCCATGTTCTCAACTTTTCATTACATCTGCAAAATGATAGTTAGCTGGCCTTATAATTATCAAGGTATATTATTTACCTTGTTAATGTGTGACCCATGTTTGAACTAAAAGCTTCTTTAATCCTTGAGAATTTATTTTTGTACAAATATAAACGAAATATACAAAAATGCCTTATGTTACACTCATTTACAACTATTCGTCACTCTAAGAACTCATTAACAATTCTTCTTGCTATTACCTTCTGAGTGAGGCGAAGAAGGTTTTAACTGCTTGAAAGATCGTTCATGATCTTCCGTATCTTCTGTTGATGTTTCCATGGGTAATGGAGTATGTGAATGTTCTGTACTCCTCGAGATAACTTCCATCTAATATCTGATTGAAGATCGTCCTTAAACTCTGACATTAAACCAGATTCCTCTTTAGAGCTATCACACTTCTCGGGAGGGAACTTTCCCAATACTCCTGTATGGGTTTGTTAAGGTAGTCAATTAAGAACCTCTCTATCCACTTGTTCAAGTCTTCAACTATGATCTTATCCTTTTCAATGGCAAACACACATGTATCCTGAAGGTAACACTCCTTCAAGACGAATCCCCTAGCTTGACTTGTGATGTTTGGATAACGTACATTGCCGAATACATCCCTCTCAGCTATCAGTGTATCAGATGGAGGTTCAGGCCCGTTGGAGTGCAAACAAATGCCTGGCTAGTCATTTGGAAGTTTGAAATTGTTTAGCACATTCCTAACAACCAAGTGAACAACTGTATCAATGCATTTGAGATCAGCATCGTTCATATAAATCATGTCCAACGATGTCTATTCTTCTTGACGAAGATGAAGGCAAAAGTATCAGTGATATGAGTCAAAATGAAGAAATAAATACCTGAAAACGTAGGTATTAGTCAAGAGTGCAAGCATGATGATCCAAGGTTTCCTAATGAGATTGCAGATATGTGATTAGGTGTATATGGAACTAGTGCTGGCAACATATTTAGGAAGTGTTTTGACAGATGAGAAAGGCGCTAGTTACAATGTTAATGGTATCAATGGCTGCAGGTTTATGGTCTAGTGGCTACGGAACCCCATTGTGAATGGTTGCTACGGTCCCAATGTTTAGGTTTCTCTATTATCTTTTTCATGATAAATATTAATTTTTTCACATTCACTATGTAAAATGAAAGAGCTTTTTCATTTATATTTTAAAAAATGAATATTTTTGATTTAAAATTTTAAAAATGTTTTATTCAATTTCATAACTAGAGAAAATCATAAGTTAATATTTTTTTATAAGGTTTAAAAATAAATTGTATGTTCTTACACAATCTATATATTATGGAGCTTTAAGTTACATTAATTAATTAATTAATAGGTTCTATTAAAGTATTATAGCTTAACATAAATATATTAAATGAAATACTATATGTATTTTAAGATGTAATATATAAATTGGTAATAAACAAGAATATATTAGGGGAACATTAATATATTATTTTAAATTATAATATTTTTATTTTGAATACTGGGATTGGCAAATGGTACATTTTGGTGATGTGCTCAGTTGTAGCATCAACACCAACCATAATGTTTGGTACGGTTTGATTGCATAGCGTGAGCATGTCATGAAATGCCTTAGACTCTACAAGATTGAAAGGCAAATTGGCACTAATGAGGAGGGTGGTGATGACACTTTTCAATGTGTCACGGTTGAGTTGTATATGTGTCTGATAAGTTCGACCATGTTAGAATTTTGGAGTGCTAGCACTAACAAGAAACTAATAGATATTCATTATTGCACCTTGCTACTGGTTTCTAAAAAGCTGGCCGGCTTTTTGTGCTTCCGGTTTTGTCAAGGGTCAACTTTTGGTTGCATATTGCCGAACCTCCCTTGAATTTAGCAGCTTGGCAAATGCATATCTTCTTGCCATTTATTTCTGTCTTTGTGAAATATTGCCAAACCCAACTCTTCTTTGCTTTGGACATTGTTGACGCCATCACAGCCGATCCTTCTGTGTATAATGGGAAAATGTGGCTTTTAGTTGGTCAGACTATCAAATGAACAATTTGCTGAGGAATTTCCAAGGATGATGCTGTTGTCGTTCACCATGGATGTCTCCAAGGAGTGGCGTGTGCTAATTGGCTCGGAAAGGGTTAGGGTTAGATAATTAAAAGTCGAGGCTGGCCATGGGGTTGGGCCTCGGCTAGGCCTGGCCCTGGCCCAAAGGCACCAGGTCGGAACCCTAGTTTGAATACTTTAGTAAACAGGCATGCTTTACTCGCATCAAGGTGTTAAGCCTTGGGCATTCACTCAAGGGAGGTTAGGTCTTATAACTAGGTGTGCTTTTGGCACACTTAGTTAGGGGTGTTCTCCTTGGGATTTAAGGGTTGAACAACCTAAGCTCATTAGTAGGAGCCCTATTGTGAAGCACTCATAAGGTCATGTACTTAGGGCTATGCAAATTTAACCTTAGAGAGTTTACTTAGTAAAGCACTCGTGTCTACCTACGGTGCACACTCGTGTCCTCCTTAAGTATTAGCTCTAGGTCTAAGGTACAACTTAGCCACTCAAACCCTTATGGGTTAGTCGTGTTTAGGGTACCCCTTATTGCCCTAAAGGGGCTGTACTCCTGGATGAGGGTGATTCCTCAAAGGGTAAGTGACGATGCCTTAGCTTTGTCACGAGGGTATGTGTAAGACACGTCTTTTTCATGGGTTAATGCATGAGTCTATCTAGGTCTACTAAGACAAGATCTTAAAGTCTACTTAAGTTATCCTTTAGGGTTCGAGGAAAATCATTCTAGGGGATTTAAGGTAGGACTCTGAGTCTCTTGCCTAATTAGGCATTTGAGTCAAATTCTTAGAGTCATCTTTGAAAACTTAACATTGCTCACACAGGATGTTGACACCGGATGGCCACTTGGTAACCACTTGTTAACCTTTTAAGTAAAAACTTTGACATCTGCAAATGAACCACAAACATGAAAGAAAGTAGGTTGGGATTTATGCATAGATTAACTTTTTTGGCCTAGATCATGGTTCATGAATAGTAAACCCTAATTTTAATAAAATAATATACTATAATTTATATAATGAATCAATTAAGAAGGTATTCATAAAATTAAAGAATATAATATTAAATTTATATATTTGATTTAATTTAAAATCATTAAAAGTCATATATAAATTAGTTTAAAATTTATTGATTTAAACCATTATGGTTTATTTGGTAATTTAAATCATGGCCTAAGTCAAAATTATTAATATATGGATTATTGTTCGCCAACGAACCTCATAAAAGGAAGTTGATCAAGTTTTTTTAATTGGTATGAGTTTGTCGACAAACTCCATACACCAACAAAAAATAATACTTAATGAAAGATATGTTATATACAATTACCTTCATGTGGAGCTTCACTACCAAGCCATCTCTTTTGCACCTTTGCAACATTTGGCAAAAGCAATATGAATGTTGAGACCACATGGTCTGAGTTCTCATTGTCCTCCGCAAGAAAGAATGTTCATTGAATAATGTAAAGATACTCACTTGATATTTGAAAAGCCTTTTTCTTGCATTTATTCTCATGTGAAATTGTAGGAATTTGTAACTACCATAATTTTTTTGTGATTCGATCCACATGCCCAAAATGAAATTGAATAGAATGTGATACCAAGGGGGTGTCTTTAGGTTTTGCTTTTAAAATTTTAACTCATATAGGGTTTCTAGCAGGCTCTTCCACAACAAATAGGCTCTTTCCCTTCATATGGGAGGTGGAAGTATTCTTCTTATCCGCAAAAGAAGATGAAGAGACCTACTAAAGAGGCTAACGCAGTGAAGCAAACACCACAAAAGAAAATGTTATTTTCTTAATATTGTGCAAGATGGTTCGGAAAACCCACAATATAAGTAAACATGGATGAATATCCTTGAATACTTTTACACATACCATATTTAGTTTCTTTTATTACATGCCTTGACAACCACTACCAAAACTCTGATATGCTTGTCTGAATCATGTCTTAAGGTTCTCTATAGTATTCATTATCGTTGTACAACGATGATTACCATCTGCAATATGAAAAACTTTATGACCATAAATTTTTAATATTCATTAGCAACGAGTTTTTTATTGAAATGTTGTGATTTCTTAACCCATATGTTATTCCTTGACTTGACATCTTACATAATTGTCATTTTATTCTTGAGCAAACAAACCAAAAACATGTTTGTTTTACCCCAACCTATTTTAGAGCACAGCTAGGCATTCACAACTATGATCGACATGGTCAAGTTTGTAATTCATGGTTTTTAGCTTGTAACATCGTCCTCCTAACCATGTGTTAGAGTTTTAACCCGGAGGGCTAACACGTCAACACTGGTCGCCATGACCTTCCGGCAATTCTTTTGTCTTTCCAAGATGACCTCAAAAGTTTAACTCATATGCCTAGTTAAACAAAAGACTTCGAGTCCTACCCTAAGTCCCTAGAATGACCATCCCCGAACCCTAAAGAATATCTTGAGTAGACTTTAGGATCCTATCCCAGTAAACATAGACAGGCTCATGCCCTAACCCCACAAAGGAGATGTGTCTCATACATGCCCTCGTGACATAGCTAAGGCATCGTCACTTACCCCTTGAGGAATCACCCTCATCCGAGAGAACAACCCCTTTAGGGCGACAAGGGGTACCTTGAACCACGACTAATCTTAGGGGTTTGAGTGGCCAAGTTATACCCTAGACCTAGGGCTAGTACTTAGTGAGGACACAAGTGTGCGCCATTGGTGAACACGAGTGTTTGTTAAGTAAATTCCCTAAGGCTAGGTTTGGATAACCTTAAGTATATGACCTTGCGAGTGCTTCACAAAAGGGCTTCTGTTAACAAGCTTAGGTTGTTCAACCCTTGGATTCCAAAGAGAACACTCTCCTAGCCAAGTGTGCCAAATCACACCTAGTTACGAGACCTAACCTCCCTTGAGCTGATGCCAAGGCTTAGCACCCTAGTGCAAGCACAAGCATGCATGTTTGTCAGAGTATCCAACCCCTTGGCGACAAACCCATGACACAACCCAAAGGACATGCCTTGGGCATTGTATCACATGACGTCTAGCCTAGTGTCACATCTCCATGTGACACTGCCTTCCACGATGTGGGCTATCATGCCATGGCCCTTAGATTCAAGATTTGCACCAAGTGCCACAAACGTGGCTCCTAAATGCCAACTCTAGAACCCCTTAGTGAACCCTCAAGAACTAGATAATATGAACCTGTCAAACAAGATCCCACCCACATTTGGACAAGGACACGAATGTGCCTTGCTTGGCCATGAGTGCTATACCTAGCTTGACGTGGAGGAGGAGGTTGAAGACAAGCCTCAACCTCAACCTCTTGGAATGTGCATTCCGACAAGACCTCCTAGGCATGGATTCGCCAACATTAAGGGTGTGCTACCCCGAAGGTGGGACGTACCCCTATCATCTGGAAGTTAGGGCGACACAATAGAGGGTTGTGTCAAGCCATGATCCAGGAACAAGAAGAGAGCAGGATTCCGAGAACAGGAAGGCTTGACTCAGGAACAGGACCGAGAGCAGGACGGAACTAGGAACAGGAACAGGACATCCAGGAGCAAGACAGGATCAGGATAGGATCCGGGAGCAAGACAAGAGGACAGGATCCAGGAGAGAACAGGAAACAGGAGCGAGCAGGAGCAGAACAGGAAACAAGACAAGAACAAGACAAGACGAGATTGATCGTAGTAAGACTGGTGTTGATAGTAACTGATTGTACAACAATTAGGTCGGAGCTTTTATGCTCACAACTCCAAGAGCTAATCTAGGCATGAGTGCTAAAAGTGGTTGCATGCATGCAAAAGTGATGCATGCATGCAGAGGCTAAGATGAGTCCACATGTCCCTTATCCTCTAGGCATATCCTGTGGCATATCCTGTAGGAATATCCTGCAACCGAATCCTGTGTCCGGAATCCTGGTAGGAATATCCTGTAGGAAAGTCCTGCAACCCATATCCTGTATCCGGAATCCTGTAGGAAAGTCCTGCAACCCATGTCCTGTATCCGGAATCCTGTATTCTGTATCGGGTCGTGACAGCACCTCCTCCCTAAAGACGAGTTCCACGAGTCTTGGGACCTGGTTTAGCAGGATAATGCCGATGGAAGGCAGCAACCTTGGAAGAAGCATGGAGTAAGTTGGATGCAGGTTCCCAAGTGCGATCAGTAGGCAGGTACCCTTTCCAATCCACCAAGTATTGGAGTTGGTGACGATGAAGACGAGAGTCAAGGATGGCTGCAACTTCGTACTCAGGTTCAGTGTCAATGACCACAGGAGGGGGAGGAGAAGAAACACGACCGGGAAGAGAAGAAGGATGATACGGCTCCAACAAGAGGTGTGAAACACAGGATGAAGTTTCACCGTGGATGGTAACTCGAGTCGGAAAGCTACAGGATTTACCTCCGCCACGATCCTATAAGGGCCCAATCGTTGAAAATCCAACTTAGAAGAAGGCCTGTTGGTGCGAATGTGTCGACGAAGAAGCCACACGAGATCACCAATCTTGTATGCAGGTGCCGGCTGACGGTGAGCATCAGCATGATGCTTGTATCGTTCCTGTGCCTGTTGAAGATGAACCTGGAGATCATCCTGTACCTGCCGAAGATGCTGAAGACGATCCTGTACTGCAGGAGCGGAAGAAGGAGAAGCGGGAGGAGCAAAGTCAAAACGTGGATGGTGGCCTGTAAGAGCAAAGAAAGGTGTCTGTCCTGTAGATGCGTGGATGGAGTTGTTGTAGGCAAACTCCGCCATTGGAAGAGGTCCAACCAGTTGTCCTGCTGGTAACTGATGAAGCAACGAAGATACTGTTCTAAGGTCTGAATTGTGCGTTCGGACTGCCCATCGGTTTGTGGGTGATATCCTGAAGAAAGATCCGCTTTGACCTGTAGACTCCGAAGAAGCTCTCGCCAAAACTTGGACATGAATTGTGGACCTCGATCGGAAACAATGCTCTCAGGAAGACCATGATGTCGGAACACCTCGCGGATCACCAACTCGGCAGTTGTCTGACCTGTAGCTGTCTTGTTGCAGGGTAGGAAATGAGCCTGCTTGGTGAAACGGTCAACCACCACAAGAACTGCATCAAATCCACGAGAAGGAGGAAGATCTGTGAGGAAATCCATAGAAATGGATCTCCAAGGAGCAGACGGAACAGGAAGAGGACGAAGAAGACCAGAGGGTGCATGATGAGGCATCTTCGACCTGCTACAAGTGTCACAACTCCGTACAAACCTCTCCACAAAACCTCGCAACCCAGGCCACCAATAGTTGCGAGTCACCAACTCCACTGTCTTGGCCACACCAAAATGTCCTGTAGCCGGGGTATCATGACAATCCTGTACCACACGAGTCCTGGAAATACCAACAGGAACGTACAGGAGACCTTCCCGGTACAGGAGTCCATCCTGTATGGTGAACAGGTTGTAGTCTGGACGGGAACTGGAGGAAGAGGAACTTGCAACGTCAGGATGAATGTGTGAGAACACATTCTTTGCCAAGTCGTCTGTAGCCAACTGCGAACGGACGTCCTGTAGGAGTGTTGAATTTGCTGGAGCCTGATGAACCTGCAGTGCCGCAAGCCGGAAACGATCAGGACCCAACAACACTTGCCTTTGACAGTCAAATGCAGGATCGCCCGGGCTTGGTGCAAGGTAAGAGCGCCTAGACAATGCGTCCGCCTTGCCATTCCGAAAGCCGGGCCTGTAGACGATGACGAAGTCAAAACGTGATAGGAACTCTGCCCACCTAGCCTGTCGCCGACTGAGACCGAGCCGTTTGAAAGTACTCCAGGTTCTTGTGATCCGTAAGAACTTGTACAGGATGTGCAGCACCTTCCAGGAAATGCCGCCACTCCTCAAACGAATCCACAATGGCCTTGAGTTCCTTGTCATGAATCTCGTAGTTGATCTCCGCCGACAGGAACTTACGAGAGTGAAAAGCTACAGGATGAAGCAACTTGTCCTCTCCAACTTGCGATAGGACGGATCCTACTGCAAAATCCGAGGCATCTGCTTCAATGAAGAAAGGATGAGAAGGGTCAGGATGTGCTAAAATCGGAGCTGTCGTGAAAACGTCCTTGAGTGTTGTGAACGCGTGTTCCGCCTTGTCGGACCAAGAGAAAAGTCCTGTGCGCTTGGTGAGTTCTGTGAGTGGAAGTACACGCTTGGAGAAGTCCTGTATGAACCGCCTGTAGAAGTTTGCAAAGCCAAGGAAACATTGTACATCTCGTACCGACTTGGGCCTCTCCCACTCCACGATGGTCTTCACCTTGTGCATGTCCATGGAAACGCCAGCAGGAGAGACGATGTAGCCCAAGAACTCCACCGAATCCCTATCGAAAAAACACTTCTCCAACTTCGCGTACAGGCCATGCTCGCGAAGCCGCTCTAAACTAGTCGTACATGCTTGTCATGTGCCGCCTGGTCCTTGGAGAAAATCAAGATGTCGTCGAGGTAGATCACCACAAACTGGTCCAAGAAGTCACGGAAAATGTCGTTCACCATGTGTTGGAACACGCTGGGGCATTGGTAAGGCCGAAAGGCATTACCGTGTACTCAAAATGTCCATACCTTGTACGAAAGGCAGTCTTCCACTCATCGCCGGGACGAATCCGTACAAGGTTGTAGGCCCCGTAAGTCGATCTTCGTGAACACCTTTGCTCCTCGCAGCCGATCGAGAAGTTCCGGGATCAATGGCAACGGGTACCGATTCCGAATGGTGACTTGATTCAAACCCCTGTAGTCCACAACCAAACGTAAACTCCCATCCTTCTTCTTGACAAAGAAGATAGGAGCTCCTGCAGGGGACTTTGAGTGACGAATGAAGCCGGATGCCAAGTTGTCCTCGATGTACTGACGAAGAACCTCCAACTCTGTGGGTGACAATGCATAAATCGGTCCGAATGGTGGAGTCTTTCCTTCCGCAAGATCAATAGGACAGTCGTAGGACCTGTGAACAGGAAGAACTGCAGCCTTGTGCTTGTCAAAAACGTCCTTAAAGTCGTGGTACTTGGATGGTAGGGAAGAAGGAGGAGAAGGAGAAGGAGAAGGAGAAAAAAGGAGTCGGATACAGGAAAGGTAGAAGAGGACGTAGGAGTTACTTGAAAGGCAAAAAGGTGGAAGGAGCAGGATCAGTGGCGAGTTCATGCATGGTAGTGGTAAGAACTCGGAGAGGAGAAGGAGGGAGCTGTGACTGAAAAAGAGGAAGGATCTTGGGGGGGAACAGAAGCAGGGTAACAGAAAGAGCAGGATTGGAAAAAACCTGTGTGGGTGTTGATGAGTGTACAGGATTGGAAGAATCCTGTACAGGAGTCCGTGGTTGCGCAAGAGTGGAAAAGCCTGCGAATGTGCTGACGAATCAACAGGAGGTGGATCCTGTTGAGGAGGAACCTTCGACACTGATACAGGATTGGAAGAACCCTGTACAGGACACCGCAAACTTACAGGAGTGGAGAGCCTGCGGATGTGCTGAGGAACTGACATGAGGTGAATCCTGTCGAGGAGGAGTCTTCAACACTGGTACAGGAACAGGCACGGTCAATCCTGTAGCTTGTACTGCCTCAGATACTAAGGATGTATCCTGCACACAGGAAGGTACAGGATTGATCCTAGCTGTTGGAGAGGAAAACGTGAGCGTCCTAGACCTCCAGTCGATCTGCGGATTTGCAACAACGAACCATGGCATGCCCAAAATGATGGGAGTCGACCGAGTCTTGATCAAGTTGAAGGAAATTGAACAGTTGAATGTGCCATACTGCAGGAGAGAGGTTCGGTAGCATGGGTAACTGCGCCAGAAGCAATTAGACGCCCATCGGCCACCTCTACAGGAACTGCACGCTTCAACTTCACCACCGAAATGCCATGTTGAGTTGCAAACGTGTCATCCATGAAGCATGCATTTGCACCAGTGTCTAACAAGGCAAACTCCATGAGCTCTCGATTATTAAGATGAATGTGTACAGGAAACTTAAGTGATGGGATGGTATGAGCAGCACCAATGGAGCCTGCACCTACGTCCAACTTCGCGGCTCCTAGACGAAGTGGACATTGGAGTTTTCCGACTGAACTTCAGCTTCAACTTCACGCGTCTTGAAGTTCCTGGCTTTAATAGGACAATCTGCCACCTTGTGTCCTGCTCCACCACAATACAAGCACAGGTTCTCACTGCGACGACGTTGCTTCTCAGCAGCGGAAAGAGAGCCACGCTTGGATTTCTCAACCTCCATAGGAACTACTCCAGAAGGTGGTGCAGGAACATGTACCACAGCTGCAGGATTGGTTTGCAGGAACTGCTGACGGGATCTTTCCTGACGACGCTCGAACAAACGGTTGTCGCAACGAACAGCTTGTTGCATGATCTCCGCTAATGTTTGGGCATCCGGTAACGTAAGGAGAAGGTCCTTCACGTCATCCCTCAACCCAAAACGGAAGTGTTCGATCAATGCAGTCTCGTCCCATGGAATGTTCGTGCAAAGTTGCTGAAATTCGGATGCATAGACGGAAGCTGGTCGGGATCCTTGAGTGAGCTTCCGTAACTTCGTGCATGCAGAACGGTACTTATCAGGATCTCCAAAACAGGCTTCAAAGGCAGCCACGAAACCTTCAAAGTCTTCCATCAATGGGTCGTCACGCTCCAGCAAGGGGGCAACCCAAGCCCGTTGGAGATCCACTTAGTAAGGATGCCAAAAGACCCACCTTTTGAGCATCAGTCGAGTAGCGCCGTGGTTGCATACGGATCAAGAGCCGGATCTGATTCAGGAAACCTTGGAAATCGGCACGATTGCCACTGAACTTCTCTGGCATGCTAACCTTCGGCTCCGAAGAAAAGTTTGATGAAGAGGGAACCACCGATGCCTGGGAGAGAGCCTGCGCAGCAGCCTTGGAGGATGCATCAGCAGCTGCATGTGCCGCAGTGGTGGAACCTTGCAGGTCGGTGACCACTTGGCGCAAAGTGGCCAGCTCATGAAGTACATTTGGTGCTCGCGTTGAAAGCGCTCAAAATCAGCCATGATCTAGGAAAGAAAAAAAGGAAAAATGAAGGAAAGAATCAAGAAAAAGGTAGCTGGAAAACGGAGAACTATGAAGCAGTTACTATCAAACTGTCAAGCCACGATCCAGGAACCAGGAAGAGACAGGATTCCAAACAGGAAGGCTTGACTCAGGAACAGGACCGAGAGCAGGACAAACTAGGAACAGGAACAGGACGGATCCAGGAGCAAGACAGGATCAGGATAGGATCCGGGAGCAAGACAGGAGGACAGGATCCAGGAGCAGGACAGGAAACAGACGAGACAGGAGCAGGACAGGAAACAAGACAAGAACAAGACAAGACGAGATTGATCGTAGTAAGACTGGTGTTGATAGTAACTGATTGTACAACAATTAGGTCGGAGCTTTTATGCTCACAACTCCAAGAGCTAATCTAGGCATGAGTGCTAAAAGTGGTTGCATGCATGCAAAAGTGACTGCATGCATGCAGAGGCTAAGATGAGTCCACATGTCCCTTATCCTCTAGGCATATCCTGTGGCATATCCTGTAGGAATATCCTGCAACCGTATCCTGTGTCCAGAATCCTAGTGAATATCCTGTAGGAAAGTCCTGCGACCCATATCCTGTATCGGAATCCTGTAGGAAAGTCCCAACCCATATCCTGTATCCGGAATCCTGTATTCTATATCGGGTCGTGACAGGTTGTGTGCTTAACGACACAAGCTAGAGCTTGCACCAGGAGAAGAGTAACAAGCTCAGTCATGAACCCAAACCCTCACTCCTACATATTCTACCTTATTTATGTGACAGCCCCTCAGCCCCCCCCTCTCCTGTTTACATAAGTGGGCTGGCACGGAATCTCATTCCCAAAGGGAATATACTTGGTGAGTTATTCATCAATCCCTAAACCCTAACCTGTCAAACTTAGGGGTATTTCTAAACATATCCGACATGTCGAACTCACCAGAATTAACCATTAATCCAACTGGACACGGAAAAACTAAGGTAAGAGTTTTTTAAATGGAAGTGCTAGCTTGCCTAGAGTTTCCTATAAATACCTAATGACACCCAGCCAGACCATCACTAGATACCCAAGTTTACTAAGAGGCCTATTTCCTCTACATCTAAAGTTTATCAACATAGTTCAATAAGTAACAACAATCAACATCCAAAGTAAAGAGGAGTCATAGTAAAAACTATGACACCATGTCCCTGATTTGTCCTTGGTCTTGCTCACTCACAACCCTTGCAAAGTGCCTTCACCAATTGGATTTGTTTGTTGGCTATCATGTTGTTGGTTGGTGTTGCCAACAAGTTTCTCTAGATTGAGGAGGAGCCTTCACTAGTTGGATGTATTTGCTAGCTGCCATGTTGTTGGTTGGTTGTGCTAGTAGGTTCCTCTAGAGTTGGGAAGAATGGCTAGGTTGCACATGTTCAAAATGAGGAGGGAAGGCATGGTTATCAAGGCAAGGAGGGTGTAATTGAATGGTGATAGTGGAAGCAAGTTGGAGAAGGATCAGGATCACATGATCTTCCTTGTTTGTTTGTTGACCTTCCTCTTCTGACAGATCCACCACTTCACTTTTGCAAATAGGTCGATCACATGCATCTATCTATGTGAATGTGGGTGTGAGGTTTTCTTTTTCTTACCTATAAAACTGAATTGAACAAGCATGTTACTCATATCTCTACTCTAAATGTACAACTACGTGAATTACTAGAAGCTACTTTTTTTTTCTTTTAGATTGTGCTTTTCCTCTTAGTAATCTATGAAAGCAATGTTCGAATTTTCTTAGTAAAAATAATTTAATTCAAATGCATTACACACATGCAAGCACAAGACACAACAAATGATTTAACATTAAGAAAGACCAAACAAGTTTGTTCATAACATTAATCAGGAGTTATTCACTATCAAACCCCAAAAAAACTACATTCTATTGTCAGAAATATGGAAGTCAATGAAGATAGCCAATGAACCCTAAGGAAAACTAAAATATAATTACTGCAATTATGAAAGACCCTCCAGGTTCACTAGTGAATTTTAATGAAAACTACATTTATCCTCGGCAATATGGAAATCTTGAAAATAGTGGGGTTTGTTGACAAACCCAAACAAAACTTAATATCTGATTACTGCAAATTTGAACAAAATGCAAAATACCATCGGGGTGGCTAGATACCCCAAATTTAAACTACATTCTATCATCAAAAATATGAAAGCAATTGTTATTGATAGAACTCTAGGCATGTTGATTATGCATATACATATTAAGGATTTAGGGTTCTTTTCCATGGCACATGTGGCTAATATAGCTAATGTGTGCATGCATGTTAGCAGCATTTGTGCACATTTAGGGTTGCATTTTATAGAATCTATATATGTTAATTATATTAATATATTCTATACAAACACAACATGGTTTAGGGTTCTCTTACGTGTGTCTATTATACAACCCATAACTAGTGTGTTCTTAGTGATGTACATTTACCATTGCCTATATATGACTTTCATTATGGACTTCTACATAATATTCAATAGATTCTCTCTTTATATATACATGTGTGTTATGTATGTGCATATATGTATATACATATATTTTGAAGTTTTGAAGAGTGGGAACAACATTCAGTACTCGATAAATGTAGCATTCCTTACATCTATTTATGCAAACAACTTAGGAAAATGCATGTTTTCAAGTGGATCTAAGTTGCTAACCTCTAAAGACTTGATTGACTTGTAGCAAGTGTCATAGTTTTTACTATGACTCTTCTTTACTTGGACGTTGACTGTTGTTATCTACTGTAATATGTTGATAAGCCCTAGGTGTAGAAAAACAGGCCTACTTAGTGCACTTAGATATCTAGTGATGGTCCGACCGAGTGTCATTAGGTATTTACAAGAAACTTTAGGCAAGCTAGCACTTCCATCTAAAAAACTCTTACCTTGGTTTTCATGTCCCGGTTGGTTAATGGTTAGTTCCATGTCGAATATGCTTAGAAATACCCCTAGGTTTGACAGGTTAGGGTTTAGGGGTCGATGGATAACTCACCAAGTATACTCCCTCTGGGAATGAGATTCCGTGCCAGCCCACTTATGTAAACATGAAAACAGGGGGGCCCTCTGTCACATAAATAAGGTAGTATGTAGGAGTGAGGGTTCATGGTTCACGACTGAGCTCATTACTCTTCTCCGATGCAAGCTCTAAGGATTTAAGGTGGGATTTAAGGTTAGGATTTAAGGGTCAATGAGTCGTTAGGTTAACTCAACAAGTGTATTTCTATTGAAAATGATATTATGTGCTAACACGAATTGTCAATATATTAAAATAGGATATAGTGAGAGTTTCTGGGTTCATGACTAAGTTCATTATTATTTTATTAGTGTAAGCTTTAACTTGTGTCATCAAGACACAACCCTCTATTGTGCCGCCTCAATTTTTAGAATAACTTACCCTTAACGTTGGCGAATATGTGCCTGGGAGGTCTTATCAAAGTGCACATTTCAAGGGTCAGAGGTTGAAGTTGTCTCCAACCTCCTCCACATTAACCTAAGAGTAACTAAGCAGGGCATATTCGTGTCCTTGTCATGTGAGCATGGGATCTTAGCTGATAGATTCTCAAGTTCATGAGGGTTCATAAAGGGGTTTTAAAAGTGGCATCTGTGAGCTATGTTCATGGCACCAGGTGTAACTCTTGAATCTAAGAGGTTATGACGAGATAACTAACATTTTGGGAAATAATGTCACATGAAGATGTGACACTAGGTTGAGTATCCAACCCTTTAACATTAAGCCAACCCCAAAAGGCATGCCTCAAGCGTTGTATCATGTGTCATTTAACAAACATGCTTGCATTAGGGTGTTAAGCCTTAAGCATCTGCTTAAGGGAGGTTAAGTCTTATAATTGGATGTGTTAATGGGCTAGGGGTGGTTCTCCTTGGGATCCAAGGATTGAACAACCTAATCTCATTTGCAAGAGCCCATTTTAAGGCACTCGCAAGGTCATGTATTTAGAGTTATCCAAACCTAGCCTTAGGGAGTTTACTTAGTAGAACACTCGTGTCCACTTATGATGCACACTTGTATCTTCATTAAGTACGAACCTAGGTCTAGGGTATGACTTAGCCACTCAAACTCTTAGGGACTAGTTGTGATTTACGGTCTTGTTGCCCAAAAGAGTTGTACTCCTAAACAAATGTGATTTCTTAAGGGATAATGACAATGCCTTAGCTCTATCATGAGGGTATGTGTGGAACATGTCTCCTTAGTGGAGTTAGGGCATAAACCTGTTTAGGCTTCCTAAGTAAAATCTTAAAGTTTACTCAGGTTATCCTCTAAGGTTCAGAAAGTAGTCATTCTAGGGACTTAGGGTAGGACCCTAAGTCTCATGCTTCTAAATCAGATTTTTATGAAAGACTTAGTGTTGGTTACACAAGGTGTTGACGCCGGATGACCACTTGGCAACCACATGTTAACCCTTGGGTTAAAACTCTGACAACAGGGATGCACCAAACCCTAACATCTTAATTGGTGCAATTGTTGGAGGACCATATGAAAATGATGAATTTAATAATGTGAGATCTAATGTAACTCAATTAGAACCTATTACTTACAACAATGCACCTTTTATAAGGTTGGTTGCTAAGTTTCCCTATAATGGATACTTTTAATTTCTTTCTAATTTTATTTTTTTCAATTGCCACATTCCTCCACCTCCCTCTCAATATATATTAGGTAAAGATATATATTATAATGTGTACTTGTATATGTGGCATGTTTATATTTACATGTGTACATTCATACATATATGTATCCATATATATATGAACATCTCATTTGTAATTTTGTTATGTAAATTATATTATTGTTATGTGTTGTAGGTACACATAAGCATTCTGTTTGTATATTTGTATACATGTATGAATGCATGTGTATGCTCTTGTGTGTTATGTGAACACATGTATGTGGTTAACTTATTTGCTAGCATATATGTCAATGCATATAAAATTATTCTTATTACTTTGTTTTTGAACATCTTAAGCTACTAATATGAGTATGTACACACAACATATATAGTGTAAGCAACTCTTCCTTTCTCTCTCTCTACATTAGAATGTGCATGTGATGTGTATGGTATATGTGTGAAGGTATGTGTTTCATGTGTAACCTATGTATATACGCGTGTCTTTATCTGCATTGGTGTTTGTGTGTGCAGTCACATACAACTCAATTACACGAGAATGACATGTACATGGGCCTTGCCTTTACTAACTTCTACAGTTATTTTTTTATAGTAATAAAAAAGAAAACCACAATTTATGTACATTCTAAGTTATTTTATTATAATTGTTCAAGTTTGCTAATATATTTCATACATCTTTGCTGAATGTCCCTTTTTGATGCTTACACATGCCCATAGTTGATGGGTTTAATTATTTAATAATAATTTATTAATTAATTAATCATTAACATAATTGTTTTATTTTAACATGGAATGTTATTCTTAACACGATGAATTTATCGTTAAGTTCCTTGGTTTACTTATAATGATCATTAACTTAGTTGTTATCCTTAAATTAAACCCTTAACTCAGTCCTTTAATCTTGCTAAACCCAAACCCCATACGCAATATTCTTATTCTGACATGAGATTCCAAATTTGAATGCTGAACGTGTCAAATCCACGTCGAATATATATGTCACAATGCCCTTCTCTACTCGCCTTAGGTTGTATAACTACTGTGATCGCGACCTGCGTTGTCTTTGGTGTCATTATCGCTCGTTCTCCTCCGGGCGGAACTCCTTCTTTGGCTTTACAGTATCGATTGTATTCACGATCCAGATATGATTCAAGCTCAGCATCGTATTTGCAACCGTCCGGAGATTGTTAAAACATATACCTCTCGCGTGAGTGGTAAGGATTGCTGTCCTCCTCTGTGCTGTGTTCACAACGTCTCCTCCAGTTCCAGGGCATCTTCAACACGATCCAGATCCTTCTTCTTCGCCTCTGACATGAAAAACTTTTGTAAAACATAATTTCAGAGAGGACATTCTCATGGAAGTCAAGGCGTAGTCGACGGGTGCCTTCAACTGCACAGTCCAATACTGCAGGAGCCGAGAGTTGTGCACCATAGAATTCTCCCACAGTTTGCGCACATTCTGAGAGGTGCGTTCCCAGAGAATAGCTCTACTCCAACAAGCGTTGAGAATGGTGAGGAAAGTGACGATGATCTCACGCATGCACGCGTTGCCAACGAACGTGATATTCTTAGCGCCCATGGCTTCCAGCTGCATGGGATGGAAGTTAGCTGTTGGCATATGCGGTGATCATGACGTTCCATGAAAGAACTCGCTTGAACAGTGAAGCCAGCAAATGGTTCTCTCTCCATGCCCCAACGAGTCGAATGGCGATGACCAGTTTATTATAAACTGGCTATTGTTTGCAAAACAGAGATGGGTGAGGCGGCGGCGCTATCGATCTACACCCACGTTCATGAAGTACCAGAAGCACCAGCCGGCAGGGTGCTGCTTGTCAATCCTGATTGGGGCGATGCAGAGGCATTCCAAGGAGTGGGTATGTTCTTGGTTCTTTCTTGTGTCGTTTTCTGATTAGAATGTATCAGGTGATAACTTGGTGGAGTGCGTTAGGAGGAGCAGATACAGCTTACCCTAGACGACCTGCGCTTCAAGCTGCCTAATCTGCTTGTTGGCTCTGCTGAAGCGCACCAATGGATGCTTCCCGCCCTGGGCGTCATTGTTGCAACCCCGGAGCAAGCAAACTACGCCTGCTCTTTTTTTTGCACTGCTTGCATGTCCCTGCCTTTCTCTGGCCTCTGCGGGAAGGTATCTCGTGGGCTTTGAATTTCTTGTTCTCGCGTCAACCTTGTCTTAACTTTTTGGACGGAACCTTCAATTTGAAGAGCCCTGTACGTTTTCCCAAAAACTGCCCACCGCAAGTCTCGCCACCTCCTGCCTGTGGGTTTCTCCAAGTTCGCCCCTCTTAGCCGTTCCTCTCTTCAGTTTTGACACGGAAGTTTTCCTGCAGGCACTGGTTTCGGGACAAATGCTTCGAGACAATGCTGGACTGATTTGGTCAAGGCAACAACCTTGTCCACCACGACGAGTCGGGGATTTTAATTTTCACGCCCGGATTACTCAGGGCTGTTGCTGGCCATCGCCATATGCGTCCTACTTCTGGTGCCCCAGGGATACTTTGAAAAGTTTTGAAAGTTGCAGTTAGTTCCGGTACCTGAGATTTTAGCATGCTTGTACAACAAACTTGCATTTATAATGGAGTTCATTTCAAGATTTTCAAAATTATCATTTGAAATCAATTTCTTAACCGATCAATAAATAAGTAGATTAGGTGGAAACTGGGTTATAAGGCATACTAATGATAAAACTTTGGGGCGAGCTAAATATTTTATGAGAGTGATACATTCACTATTAGGCTATAAAAGTGAATATTTTATTAAAAAGATTAAGTAAAGATTTAAACATTATGTAAGTGGTAGTATTGAATTATTACTTATTTAATATTATAAAGTTGGGTCTTAAGTTAATTATATAGATTTTATGACATTAATGGTACTTTCTATATTGCTTCGATCTGGTATGAGGGATGATATGTTCAATATAAAAAAGGAAAATATTAGTAAATTTTGTAATATATTATATATTTTTTAATTCTAGTCTTGCAAAAGAAATGATTTGCAAGTCAGGTGGGTGTTTTATAATCTTTTGTTTTTTTAAGTGACAATATTACTTTTTTTTAATAAAGATATGCATTTGATACAAGCACTGTTGACATTAAAGTGTTGAAATCACATTTTATTCAATTCCAATGCTTTGATACCAACAATGCTCGCATTAAATGCATATGTTTATTTTAAAAAAAATAAATGATTATCACTTTAAAAAATAAAAATTATAGAACACTCATCTAACTTACAAAAAATAAATCGGGAGCAAACAAAAAAAGTACTCTTGGTGTCATAAAAACTCATGTAATTAACTTAAAACCCAACTTTAATGTTAAACAAAATAAGAAATTCAATACTATACTTACATAATGTTTAAATCTTTACCTAATCTTTTAAATAAAAACTCAATTCAACATCGTTGTCTCTGTAGCCCAACATCAAGTGCATCACCTTCAACAGAAGTGCCTCAACTCGCCCCAGAATTTACCACCGATATGCTTTGAACTTAGTTTCTCCACCTAACTCACTTATTAATCATTGAGAAATTAATTTCGAGTAATAATTTTAAAAGTCTTGGAACGAACTTCATTATAAATGCGAATCTGTTATACAAGGCATTAGAATCCCAAAGACCGGAACCGACTACAACTTCAAAAACCCACTTACATATTGAAGATATAGATCAGCTAACAGCTAGTACATTTCTTGCAATACAACTCGCACATTCCGCAGCCCTTATTAGCTTGGTTCCTGCAAGCGCATCTAACAGCACTACCATGGACCACATCTTGTACAGCTGCACCTGACTAACGAATTCCATATGTAAATCATAAAGGCCATGCTTCCGACCGCCGCGCCATAGCTGCCTTAACCCTATTTGGACCTTTAACGATTCGAACCCTAAAACCAGTGTATAAGCATGCTGAGTTGTGAATGCAATCTTTCATAACAAGTAGAAGCTAATATGTCCTTGTGTCGTTGATCGATCGTCTTGCTCGAATTAATAATATATAAAAACATACCTATTCTTGTACATGTCAAACACATATCTCACTTCAAAACCTGTGGAAACATATACTTAGAAATATGATACCTCGAGACTCGCTTCACTTTGCTTATTAATGAAAGCCCGCCCCCGCAAATGTATTTCTCTATTTCTAATTCTTATGATACATAGTTTTATTTATAAATATTATATTAAACACATTATATTTTCTAATTCTTATGATACATAGTTTATCTATAATATATTATATTAAACACATTATATTATAAATATTACACTGTATTAAAAATCTAGTATAACCATGGCTCCCATGCATAATCAAATCCATTTCATTTTAAAAAAAAACATGCTACATCCATTATTTATCACAAACCACACCAATGCTGATTAAGAATAATTTTCTTTACATTAATATTAACATCTATCGTAATTGTATTGGTGTTGATAAAACATAAAAATTAATATTTACTTAATGATGATCAGCCTAGAAGATTATGTTAATTAAATTAATACATGATTATTGACTTGCAGTGTCTTTAAAAATACGAACGTTGTAATTAAAATGAGAATGATACATGAAAATGAAAATATAAAAAACATCTTTAATTATACTTATGTATTAATTATTAATATTTTAAACATACATTTTTAAGAAATTCTTTTTTTTAAACAATATATTTTAAAAATTATTTATTTATATTAAAAAATGCTAATTAAATAATTAAAATTGCTAATTATATAAATGTTGTAACTAAAATAGAAATGTATATAGTCACATTTTCTTAATAATTAGCAATTTTAATTATTTAATTAGTCTTTTTTAATATAAAGAAATAATTTTTAAAATAATATATGTTTAAAGAAAGAATATTCATTTAAAATGTAGTTTATTACAGTCGGTTTCTCATCTTCAACCACTATTAAAATTATAGATCTTTAAAATTTAATTATCAATTAAAAACTAATTAAAAATAGGTTTTAAAGATATTTGTGCACGAGAGTAAATAACGTAATACAAGTTTATAATATACGAATATACTGGAATTTATACACGTCTAAATTTAGATTTCATAATCGACCGTTCAGATAACCAGTGATTAAAACTGACCGTCCGATCAAAAGGACAAAAGACATGTACATAAAATATTCTTTATTTTAATTAGATGGCAGTAAAAAATTATTTATTAAATTTTTAAATAATAAAAATATTAATAAATAAACCGGATAAAGTTACCCTGGTAATAAAGCATATTCTTAGGAATATATATAAGAGCCAAATAAGCTATGACGTGAACACACAAAAAGAATAGAGGAGCGCAACATATAGAGGTAATTAAAAAAAAAAGATATTGATTTCTGTCTCCATTTTCCCCGATTTCTCTCCATCCTCCCTATTATTCCCTGTATTTCCTCATTCTAGGGCAAAATCGACTTAGGTCATTCGGTGCTTAGGGCACACAATGCTTGGCGCAGCGTGCAGCGATTAGGTCGGTCCTCTCTCTCGTGTAAGTGTGTGTGCGTGTCAATGCCGGTAAGAATCTATGAATTTGTATGCATTTTGCTGTTTTATCGGGAATCGCTCACATTATGGGGTTAAATTAGTCATCAATACGACTAGATTAAGTGTTTTGTATGTAAATGTGTAGATAAGTATTACAAGTTCAGCATATAAGCATACAGTATATATGTTACACGCTGCCTGGTTTAATATATAATAACTGGGTATTTGTCTCTGTTCTTTTATTAAAGTTGGTATCTTTGTTATGTATATATTTTCTACATATCTTCTGTTATGTGTTTGAACACTGTGCTTCGAATTTTCCTTTTCTCGCTTGGAGAAAGAAACTAGATAATATAGGTTAAATGAGTCGAATAGTAGTTATCGGTAAGAATTTTATAGAAGAGTCTCTTCAGTTCCTGGCACGGTAATATGTGGTATCTTGCCCAACAAGTTTAGGAGACACTTATACATACGTGGTATATAGTAA